>VWZF01005801.1:0-67620 GCA_013396755.1 Sclerurus mexicanus
CACCCTCACCCTAGAACACACCTGTAGGAATACAAGTGTGGCAAAGTGACTGAATATTGACTTAGGTGTTGTTGATTAATATGTCTTGAGTTGATATTGTGGTGGAACATTTGGTTTAGCTTGTATAGTTCCCTTTTTTGAACCTTTACCAAGTTCCCTTATTTTCTCTCCTAAATGAATAAAGAAACTCCTTGGGAATAAGTCTGTGGCTTACTCTCTCAATGTGTTCTTAAGTTCCTAAGCGCCTCTCTCTTTATAAATATTAATGTAAAACTCTTAGCAGAGCCTGTGATCCTGCAGCTCTGGGGCTGGAGTGTTATTGCCCAGAAGGACCCACAACATGTATTACTGAGCAGTGTTGATTCAACATCGTCCTGTTGATGACAGGTTGTGAGATGGGGTATTGATGCCAGCTCATGACAAAACTCTGGGGATTGCCTAGACAATTCTGTGAATGGACCAGAAAAGAGAATTGTTTTAAATCATATGAGGCTGAACCTTTCCAGCAGAACTGAGATAAACAAACCGTTAAAAAATACACGGCCAAAGAGAAGTCTTTAAATTATGGTTTTTACACATAGTGTTTTAGCACCTTTTAAGCAGTTCCTGCACACCAGCTTAAGAAGATTCACAACTCTGATTCCCTTTAAATCCCTAAAAATAAAATTGATTTAATCATCAATATCTGCTGATCAATATTTTCCAAGCACCAATTTCAATATGGCACATTAAGTGATCCAGATGTTGGGGGGTTTCATGGTTTTTTTAATCCTTGTTTAGGCTAAAATAGAGCTATTATGACTAACAGGAGATAAGCAGAATTCTGCACACCTCTTTAGGTATAGTTGTCTCTGGACTTCCTTCTTTCTCATTAAATTTAGTTTATATGGAGATTGTAATCTACAGCAGATGTGCAAAAAATCCCAAAGTACCTGTTATAAGTATTATCATGTGGTGAGGCTGCACAAATTTATGGCCACACATAAACCAATGTGTTAACTTTGAGATTTAATTTTAAACTTGTAACCCTGTAATACATATGTCATGGTCTGTTTGGAACTCTCAAATTCACAGGAGAATATATTCTGTAAACTAAACTTTATCTTATGTGCTCATTTGGAAATGAAATGACCACCTCTAGGAAAGGCTCAATTCCCTTTGTACAGCCCAGTCTAACATGAATTCACTAAGTGTTCACTTAATCTGTGAGGTTTCTAACTCACAAGATCTCTAATTCATAACCTGCAAACCTTAACTGACAACTCACATGCTGTAAGACACTGGTTTATGACATTAATTCTTGGCTCAGACCAACTCAAGTGTGTGTGTGTGTGCGTGTGTGTGGGAAGAGACAGGTCAAATGTCACAAAGGTGAAATAGTGCTATGCTCCATACCCCAGCCCCTTGGAGCCTCCTTGGGCAGACCTGGAGCAGCTGCCAGTCACTGAACACCAGGAGGACTGCCCCACACTGCACCCCCTGCATCCCCTAACCCAGCCCCAGAATGGCTGTCACACTGAAAGTCCCACCTGGAGGGTGGGCAGAGGGGGCCAGAGCAGATAAAATCAGCAGCATGCAGCCATCACACGGTCACAGCCTACCATCTGGACACTGGAAGCAATTCTGGGTGGTAGCTATGATTCTTTCTTTACTTCTCCTAATCTCCTTTCTTGATATCTGGGTAACTTAAAGCTGGATGAGTTGGATTATGCTAAATTGAATGGGTTAGCATGTGCTAAGTCAATGCTTTGTGGAATGCTTTATTTTGGTTGAATGGTGCCTTTTAAACTTTTGCCAAGTTCCCTTTCTTTCTGACTTTTGCCAGTAAAAGTGTGTTCATTAACCTCCTGAGAAATGTGTGCAGCATCTTCTCCTGTGTGATCTGTCAAGATATTCAAGGAACTGAAGGCTCTTTTAATAAATTTAGCAGGCAAATTTTTGGAGCCTTGTATGTTTTGAAAGTAAAACCCCTTTCATATGCTTGTAGCTTGAACCTGGTGTCTTACGCAGGGCTATGAGCAAAACAGTTACTGGACTGATGGCAAGAGTGCTCATTCTTCCTCCTCTCTCAAGGTGTGGGTGTCCCTTGTATCACACTGGGAAGCATGAAAGCCTCAGCAGTCCAAGAGCTGTTGGGTCTGCTTAAAAAGCTTTTTGGACAAGCTCATGCTGTTATACCTTCCAGTTTAAAAGTTTGATCTCTACCATTTCCACGAGTTGGTGGATTGTGTAGAAACTGCCAAGCATTGAATATGTGGGGATGATGGCTGCAGGAGACCATGAGCTGTAGGTGATAGTGGCTTCAGAATGACCTTTGTAGTGGTCATCATGTCCTGCCTGTGCGTTGCTCTCACTTTGACCTGATGATGCTGGTCCTGGCATACATCAGGCTGTAGCAGGAGCAACGTGCTAGCCAAAATCTGATCAGGAGGTGTGTGAGCACACACAGGCTGCCTCATTCTGAATACCTTTCCTTTCACTGAATTAAATTTAATACTTATATCTTCAAGATAACAAATGTTTTTTGACAGGCATCTAGTTTAAGCAATTCCTGTCCTTTAAGCTCTTCAGCTAAACCTACAACAGTTGCAACTGCCAAGACCTCATTAGACTCTGTATTGCTCAAAAAGTTATATATTTTCTTGTGCTTTATTCCTAGTGGGATTGGTCTCCCATGCAAGAATCTGCTTGAATCAAGCTTTCAACAAGCTTTAAGAGAAGATACAAAATAACTTACTCTAAGTACTTAAATATTCAGTGCTTTATGAAAGAATGAGCTGAACATGCAAGAAAGTACTTTTGGGCCTAGTCAGCAAACTCCTAAACATGGACTTTGAAAAAGTTTGCAACATTTAATAACACTTAGACTATTTAGACTGAAAACCTTTTATTGAATTATTTTTCACTATTTCCAGGTTGGCAGATGTCATGGATAACCTGGGAGACATATTAATTAAACATATTCTTGATATAAAAAAAGCCCAGTCTCAATGCCAGAAAATACATAGACATATGGAGTTCAGGGGTTTAGAACAAGAAGTTTGTGAATTTTGGAAGTATTCATCTAAATTTTAAATGCTAACTTTACTTCCCCTTGGCTGCAGGGCTATGTTCTCCTTTTAGTTAATCATAGAGGGAATAGATAAAAGCATTGTTATCTGAACTGCTGAGTAACGTTTCCCTAAGAGCATTGCCAAGAGACTCTAGAAGCCTCTGTGATTCAGTTGCTCTGTGGCTACTGGTTTCTCTTGTTTGTTGAGACACTTGGTCAGTACCCATTTCCTGTCATGTATCAAAAAGTTTTGCCAAGGGTTAAAAAAATGGAACATTTTTGGATTTGCTGTTCTAGCAGAAATCCTCAAGTGAGGGATAAGCATGTGAAGGATTGAGATAGGGTCTCAAAAATTCAGTTAAGATATTATTATCTTTTTAGTTTTTTTAAACTCCAAAGCCAAAATCATCTTTCAAGAGACAGTTATTCTGAAAGAGAGCAGCAGCTTAGGATAGCAGAATTCTCTTCCAAACCTGCATATCTCCCTTTTCTACTGCCCAGTTGACAACAGCTCCACCTTCAAGTACACCTAACTGCACTTTACCTCTCTTTGAGGATTAGTCTACCAAATATCATCAAATTATTTCTCCTAATAATAAAGAACAACCACCAAATTCTTACAGAATGAAATATCAAAAAGCTGAATTAAGCTGTGTGAGACACTGGATTATTATATTAATTATTGGCTCTGGCCAACTCAGGTATGCATGTGTGTGGGGGTGAGGGTCAAAATTCACGGAGATGAGGTGATGCCCTGTCCCTTACCCCAGCCCCTTGGAGCCTCCTTGGGCAGCCCTGGACCAGCTGTCAGTCACTGGGACACTGGGAGCACTGCCCCACACCACACCCCTGAATTTGTCTTTGGCTGAGCTATTTTGAAATTAATTGCCTTGCCGGTGAAACATTCTAATTCAATTAAGACAAGGCTGTAATTCTTTAATGCTTAAATATTTATTTCAAAGCAGTGCTGCTGATTTTTGGTCAGAGGAAGAATATGTGGCTAAAGTAACTGCCTGAGGGAGGCTGCTATAATGAAGACAATTAACACTAATGACAGAGTTTTGAGCTTACACTCAGTTATCCTTTGACTCAGTTTCTTATTCTGAGGCTTAGAGACAGCTTGTGCCTTGTCCAAATGGATACTGAATTTGTCAATAACCATACATGCAGCACACACATTTCAATAGCTATAGTTAATATTTATGTAAACCAGTTTTACAGCACCATAAAGCCACATATTAATTTGGTTTTTAGTACTTCTCTCCTGTTAGTCTCTGTCTCCTGCTAATATACACACTTCAGTAATTGATTACTATGTGTAGTGTCTTTCACATAATGATCTCAAAGCATGTTAAGGATATTAATTGATATACCTCATCCAGTGGTAATTATATAAGGGAGTAAAAATGTGTTCACATTATTCATGTGGATTAAGCAAGGTACAGAGGGGTTATGCTATTTTATCCATCAAAGCAGCAGGGGAATTAGCAATAAAACCTGGCAATCCAGATTCTTCTCATTCCAACTGCATGTGATGCTCATTTCCACTCACTAGAACACCCACAATATCCCAGTGTAATGATCCCACCCTTCCCCCTACAACTTCCAACAATGTGATAAGATGACCTGATTTAGACCATGCTGCTTAGGCTGGTTGAAAGATTATATAAGAGAAAAAAAGCTATTACTGCAATCACAGAATGGTTGAGGTTGGAAGGGACCTCTGGAGGTTATCTGGTTCAACCCACCCTGCTCAAGCAGGCCCACCTAGATCCCAGACATTTTCCAGATATTTTTTTAATATTTCCCAAGATGTAGGTTCCACAACTTTCTTGGGCAACCTGTGCCAGTGCTCAGTCACCCTCACAGGAAAAAAGTGCTTTCTGATGTTCTCAGAGGGAACTTCTTGCCTTCAGTTTGTGGCCATTGCCTCTGGCCCTGCCACTGGAAAGGGCCTGGCTCCATTTCCTTTGCACCCTCCCTTCAGATATTTATCGACATTGATAAATAAAGTGCTGAATAAAAGGGAAGCATCACCTCCCTTGACTTACTGACAATACTTTGTTTAATGCAGCTGAGGATACTATTCACTGTGTTTGCAGCAAAACCACATTGCTGAGTCATATTCGACCTGGTGTCCACCAGGACCCCCAGGTCCTGTTCTGACAAGGTGCTTTCCAGCTGGGTAGACCCCTGCACATACTGGTGGCTGAAGTTGTTCCTCTCCAGGTGTAGGACTTTGCACTTCTCCCTGTTGAACTTCATGAGGTTCCTGTCAACCCATTTCTCCATCCTCTTGAGATCCAACACTAAGAAAATATCTGATTCATATTATTGTGAACCATTAATGCAGGATGATGTTAAACTGAATTGACTCTTGAGTGAGCATTGAACATTCCATAGGCAAAGCGAGCTAGATGGCACAAGACCATCTTGACAGCACCATAGTTGGGTGTCTTTGAGTTGTAGGGAATTAATGGTCTAAGACTCACTGACAAGAAAAAAAGCATGAAATCAGAGCTAAGTGCCAAATTGGGGAATTGAAAGCTGCAAAAGAATTTACCAGAGGAACAGCAATGAGAGTTGTTGTGCTCCAGCTCTGCTTCAATGCAGAACACGGACAAGATTCAAGACTCACATAAACAAATGGCTGCCGAAAATACCCACAGCACAGATGTCAGGGCAAAGGCAAATCTCTTTTCCAACATTCACCCTATGCCTTCATTTGGTTTTGTTTTTGGTGGGTTTTACTTAAGAGGGGAATAAGTAAGGAAATAGCATTTAGAAGGCAAACTGGAGTTTGCCATTATTTTTCTGTTGCTGGGATTAGCTGGAACACATAATATTCACTCAAGATGACAAACTTCCACTTCTCCAGAGCCTTGTGGTCCAACAGCTTGCTCCTCAAAGGGAATGTGCAGTTCCACCAACTCCAAATCATATAAGGTATGGGAAATCCATGCAGAAATTTAAGGTCGAGCAGTCATTAAAATGTGTGTAACTAAGTGCATATCTGTTAAGGGGAAGAAGGAAGGTATGGTGTGATGGGGTGAGGAGGGCACACTTGTGTGAACCTGTATTTTGGATTAACGTACAAAGTTGAGTGACTGTGGTCATTTAATTTTGGTATGAAGTGAGTGCTTGGTAAGATTTGTGTGTCCAGGTGATTTTTTTATTAGAAGGAGCTTTCCATTAACAGCAATAATAATTTGCTTTGGTACATTGTGGAGGTTAATCAGAATAGATAGAGTTATGTCCTAACCAGCTAGGAACAGTATATGGCAAAATGAGCAAAGGAATAGATTTTAATGATATCAACTCTAAGCTCCACTCACTTTAGTGTCTTGATCAATGCTCCTGAATGACCATAACATGAAGCTGTTGGTGTAACTTTTCATAATGGAAACTCACATGATATGGAGCCTGTACTGACTTATGTTATACAGTTGACAGCTTTCACCAGTCCCGAATCCTGATGGTACTGGATGTTCCTTCACTTTTACCTCATTAAGGAATGAGATGTAGAGTGGAAAATGCAGACTAAGTAGTTTTCCCTAGCCTTGTTTGGTTACAGAGGTATCTGTTGTGCAGTGGGCTGTGACTCACAGCTCAGAAACTCCAAGGTTGGAACTGAACATGATCAGCACGGTCTTGTCAGCAAGTGGGGGAATATCCTATAAAAACATTTACCTTGGCACTAATTACAAAAAAAAAAAAAAAAGAAAGAAAAAAAAAGAGCAGCATGTAATGAGGACAGAGTTAGAATCCAGTAGTTTCTGACTGTTTGATTTCTGCTGTTTGTGAGTAACACTGATGGCAATATTGGGGCCTGACAGAAGCTGAGGTACAAGTTTATCTGAACATTTCAGCTGTACTGCAGGAGGGAGGACACAATTTTATTGTCTCCTTTGAAGACAGATCATGTGCAATGCGACTGCTTATGGGTACAGTCAAGCATGATAAGAGAAAACTACATGAAATGACATTTTTGTTTTGAAGAATCTAGGCTGCATGTCTTCGGGAAAAGAGAATAGTAGGATGATTCTGCATATCATTTCTGGTGGCGGACTTCTAGTCTGCCAGCTCCTGGAGTTGAATCAGATCCAGAGACCCTACATTTTGGCAGTTGAAAGCATAGGCATTCTTTAGTAATCTATTACACAAAGTAATTTTAAGGTCCGTGGGCATTATTATATTTATTGTGTAAATTCTGAAGGTTAAAAGACAGAAGGCTCTTAGCAGAAACGAGAAAGGCTGACAAGTGCTATCTTGTGAATCTTAGGATTTTTAAAACTCTGTGTTTGGAAAATCTCACGTTATGATTTTTTTATACAAAGGTTGGCTAGACAGTTCATACTGTTCACTGATAATGTCTGAAACCTAGATTGTAAACAAAGAGCTGGATTTTAAGATGAGCTGAGGAAGTTGAATGTGTCAGCAGGTGTGATTAGAAAGGCACTTTGATCATAAGGTCTACCTGCCAGGACTTCTCATGTGATGGCTGAGCAGCTGAACTATCCTTTGCTACAAGGGCAATAACTATCTTTGTCTCTCAGATATGTAAGTTTTTATTCCCTTTTAAAAATTGTTATCATAACATGGCATCCTCTGTGTTGGTTTTTTTGGGATGTCTCTTGAGAGATTTTTGTGGCAGTAGCTTGATTGACCTGTTGTCATGGTTTAACCCCAGCTGGAAACTGAGTCTCACACAGCTGTTCTCTCAGCCCAATCCCATATTGGGATGGGGGAGAGAATTCAAAGAGTAAAAGAAAGTGTGAAAACTCATAGATTGAGATAAAAAGCATTTAATAGGTAAAGCAAAAGCTGTGCATACAAGCAAAGTAAACCAAGAAATTCATGCGCCATTTCCTGTGGGCAGGCAGGTGTTCAGCCATCCCCTGGATTCTAGGGTTCCATCACAGATGATGGCGACTTAGAAAGCCAAAAATCATCACCCCAAATGTCCTGCCCCATCTTCTTCTCTCTTCAGCTTTATCTGCTGAGCATGACACCATATGCTATGGAATATCTCTTGGGTCAGCTGGGATCTGCTGTCTCAGCTGTGTACCCTTCCCAGCTCCTTGTGCATTGCCAGCTTCCTGGTTGGATGTGGTGAGGAGCAGGAAAGGCCTTGACACTGTATAAGTGCTGCTCAGCAGTAATTAAAGCATCCCTGGGTTATCAACACTGTTTTCAGCACCAGTCCAAAACACAGGTCCGCACTAGTTACTGAGATGAAAATTAACTCTGTCCCAGACAAAACCAGCACTCCTGTGAATATTTGTAAACTGAACTGATGAAAGGCCACTGAGTATAAAAGGAGTCAAATTACTGTGTCTTATCCCCTAGCACAGCAGAGGAAATACTCTGTCAAAGATGCTGCTCTCTGCAGTCTCTCTGTTTTCTGAGCTGAACAACTGTCATCTATGATTCCTGTCCTGAATAGATTTCCATTGTCTTCCCTATTTGTCTTTCTAGACAAAGCTATCCACTTCCCTGAATACTTGGAAAGATAAAATTTACTTATGAATGTTGGCCACGTCAACCTAGCTGTATAGTTTGACATCAAAGTTGTCATAAACCTGAGGGGTGGGAGGAAGGANTGAGTTGGCCATGCTGGAAGTCTAATCTTAATCTGACATTTACATGAAAGCTGAAGTCATTGAGGCCATATTAACTGAAACCAAACGGCAGAAAAATCATCAAGACCTCTGTGATATGAAGCTGTTAAATTTTAATGGCCCTTCAGTGAATTCAGGCATCTTGTAGAGGGGACTTAACATTTCAGAATAATTGCATCCTTATGAAATAGAAATCATAGTGGATGGCTTGCAGAAGAATGATGGCAACTAGTTTTCATCTCATGAAGTAGAAGAAAATTAACCTTTCCAAAGTATGTTCTGTCAGTCGTAGTCAGACAGTTTGGACTAACATCCTGGTTTATTGTAAGTTGTTGTATTTTCATTTTTTCATAGTGGGCTACTTTTCTTATGAAGAAAAAAGTGGTTGATTTTAAGGTTAAGAAATGTTGAACCACATTACTTAAAAAAGAAAAAAAAAGGAAAATTACAGCAGCACACACACACAAAAAAAAATGTTTCAAAATTTTATTTTTATGTGACTGTCATGGTTTTGGCTGGGGTAGAGTTAATTGTCTTCACAGTGGCTACCATGGTAAAATAACTGGATCGGAACAAAAGAAAACAGTGTAACTCTGACATGCATGCCCCTTTTGTTACAGCAGGTTTTAGGTAGCAGCTACAAATACAACCCTGTTGACAGCCGACAGTACAAGATGCTTCAGTGGAATCTCTTCTGCAGGTCCTCAGCTCAGTGAGGATGTTCCTGGGGTGGAGCTGCCATCCTTGGTACCTCCTGCTGCACCTAAGCTGACCAAGATGCTCTGATTAATTTCTGAATTTTCCAAGTTGTCTGCGGGGCTCAGCTGCAGCCTGGACCACTCACCTCGTCCCCCCCGTGCCTGCAGATGGAACATTGAGACTCCTCTCTTTGGTGGAGAAATGGATCATGAATCTTTCAGTAGCAGGTAAATGTGCACAGCTACCAGCTGTCTTCTCCATACAGAAAAGATGTCTTGATTAATTTTATAGCTTTTAACTTTTGGCCTCTGTGCTCTTGACAGGTGGACATGGCTTTCATGTTTTACAAATTTTCAACAATTTAAATATCCTAATGAATTTCTGTTTTCTTCCTTTATCAAAGCTTCTTCTAACAGCTTCAGTCCTGTTTTGCTTATCTGATTCACTAGGTCTGAAGGCACCTGTCTGTAAGCTTTTCATGTACAATTGTAAGCACTTCTAGTCTTGAAGTGCCTTTATCCTGAGCCCCTTCCCTCTTTAGGCAAGGTGAAGTTCATTTTGTTTTGTTACTCTTTGCTACTGGCGTGGGAGGCAACAGCTTTGATCTTGGAAATAAAAAAGATTAGCTGGTGTCTCCTGTTTAGCCAACCTAGGATCCTGTAATAATTTACAGGAAGTGTTGCCAACATAACTATTACTTAACAGATACTTTCTAGTCCATTAAAACCACTTGCAGAAAGCAATAGACATTAAAAAGCCTGAAATCAAAAAAGCTTTTCTTCATCGGGGCTTCTCTGGAGCTATTTGGTGTTAACTGTCTGTCAGGGATGACAGGTTATCTGCTCATTGTTCAGTCTCATAAAAGAAGAGACACAAAACTAAGAATGTGCAACAAGAGAAGTGCTCACATTGTCATTAGTTAGGCTTTACAGGCTAGGAGCTGTGGGATTTTCAGTTCTTGCCTTGTAATCCCATGATTACAATGAACCAGCACCCCATGGTGATCTTCAACCCACTAAAGCTGCCAGCAGTGCCTAGTTCTCAGTCTGACATCACTTCACATTCTATGTCAACAGATGTGACATGATATCTCTGTTAAAACATGTAAAGACTGTGGGTTTCATGAAATTATATTAAGGTCATAATGGATGAAAGTAGGAAGCCAAGTCTAGTGCTTATAGAGGGAAAAAAGTTGGAAATCACTGGAAATCATTGAAAACTTCAAGTAGTCAGTTATGGCAAATGGGGTTTTACTGATAAATTTAGATTCTTAGAAATGCAAACTGGGAAAAATTGAGTAAGTTGCATGGCAGGTATGCTGACATACAGCAGTATGTTATTGCTTAGAAAGTTTATAGAGGTTTTGGATGTTGGTTACAATATAAACATGAATATACTTGCTAGCATGTCTTAATTCTTTAGTAAACAGGGTTTTGGTTAGTAGTAAAATGTGAGATTAAGAATAACACACTGCAGAAAACCAGTAATAATTGCTAATAAAATAAAAATTTTGCACACAGAATATTCTGAGTTTGAAGGGACCCACAAGGATCATCGAGTCCCAACTCTTAAGTGAATGGGTCATATGGGGATCAAACCCACAACCTTGGTGTTACTAGCACCATGCTCTAAGCAATTGAACTAATCTCAGGGTCAGTAAGAATTGAGGCCTAACCATTAGATTAAGAAAACCTTAGAAAATGAAAATGCAATACAAAAGAATGTAAATGCCATTCTTAAAGTAAGTTTTCTCCAAATTAGAGAATGATTGTATCCAAAATAAAATAACAATGCTATAATTCTTTTGGGTACCATAATAGTCGTAATGAAAGGGATTCTTTTGGATACCATGGATTCTGCCAGATCTTTACCTATTGATCAATACTTGCCTATATACTAATACTTCTGTAAAATTTTTCCTGTAATAATGAGAAATAAATTTAGAACAAATCATCATTATTAATTAATCCAGTTGTTACTACCAGATTTGCTCCAACATTAGGACTACTTAACCTGAGATGATGTGTGGCAAGATTGAAGGAAAAGATAGGACAAAGAATTATTTTGGAAAACATATTTGCATTATAATATATACACATCAGAATCGTGCTTTTTGATTTCTTCTTATAGGAAGCTGTTTCCAAACCATGTAAACACAATTTGAAAAATATTATGTCTGGACAGTGAAGCTTGCCTTCATTTTGTTCCATGATGCTAGGGAACAAGGTGAACTGGGGTCAAAGAGAACTGAACATGCCCTGCTTCCAGTGTTCTCAGTGTAGTGAGATGTCTCCAGAGCCAATGTGTGAGTAGTGCTGTGTGGGTCTTGCCCTTCCAGATGCCTGCTTGAGGGGAGGTGCTCCCCCCAGCCCTCAGTAACAAGTGTTCTTCTTGCAGGGAACAGGTGGCTGAAAGCCATCTGGCTGTCCTAATCACCCCAGGGTTCACATGAAGTCACAGCACTTTCTCATTCCATCTCACCAAGGATGTGTCTGACCAGAGTCATTGCAATCCATCCTGTTACTGCCTTGATTAGTCACTGTAATGTGCTTTACACAAAGCTACATCTTGAAGCCTTCAGAGAGGGATATTTTTGTAAGCATTTGCAAGACTGTGCATTTCACAATCACTTTCTTGTTTGAGGGAATTTTTTGAGAGTTCATATCACTGCTCTGAACTGCAGTTGCTGATGTTGGCTACTGAGAGGTCAGGGAGGTATTGGTATTGTTGAGAGCTGAAAAAATGGTGTGGCATCAAGTGGTCATATTTCTTTTTAATGGACTTTTTGTTGGCTGCTGAATTATGATAGTTTGGCTTTATGCTTAAAAGGTAACTGCTCATGTAAGTGGGCAATTCTGGAAAAGAAATGCAGCAGCAGAAAAAAAAAAGGATGGGGCGAAAAGTATATGAAGGGAGAAAAATAACAAATACTGTGTTTTCTTTTCTTTCTTTCTGAGCAATCTAGTCTAGTGGAAGTTTTCCTGCGCATGGCAGGGGCTTGTAACTAATCGAACCGAAACCATTGTATGATTCTATGTTTCTTTGCCTTTAGTTCCACTTTCAGCTTTCAAAACTTTCCAGATTTTGCAAATTCTGCTTAATTTTAGTTTTTTGAGACAATTTTCTTTTTTTCAAAATTGAGAAATAACATGGTAGTCAAATAAAGAAGATGAGAAAATACCTCTTTATATGTAATGTATCCCATTGCACACTCAGGAACAGCTTGCAGGGCATGTTGAAAGTGAGCTCAGTTGGACAGCCCATGCTGTCAAAAGGGCAGAGATCATACAGTAGATGAGCGTATCAGTAAATTTCTATAACGACTAAATGTCCCTTCTAGAAAATCTCTCTTTTAGTTTCTAAGCCTTCACTGAAGTCAGCAAGTCAGCGTTGTGAGGATCATAGTGGAAAACTTCTGCCCAGCATCCCTGAGGCTCCTAGGGATGTGCTGGAGAGTACCTGGCAGATGAAATATTACTGAAAATTGCTGAGGTACATCCAGACTGTTGGCCAAGGCATAATTCCACTTTGTCATGTGAGCCTTACTGGTGTTCCTACACTGATCCAAAGTGACTGTGAGATACTGGAAGGAAAATTGAAGGACTGGGGAGTCCCATCTGTTCCTCCAGTGAAGGGACAAAGCACATCCACATAAAGGTGTCTCCAGTTGAGAAAGGCATGGCTGAACAGGTGGTGCTGTCAGGAGGGCTTTTACTTCTTCATCCAAGGATATTTCATTGACTGATGACAGAGTTTAGAACACATGAAAGGGGAAGAGAAACTTTGAAGATTGCTTTGCAAATCTGTTAAGAGTTTTAAACCAGGACCAAGACTAGTAAAGGACAGCAGACTACAAATTATTATAGACTATGCTGACTTGCTGACTTGCTGACTTGGACAAAGGCCAAGAAACTAGAAGATATAATTTCTCATTACAGGGTTTAGGAGTGTCAAAGGGGATCATAGCATAGGCTGCCAAACATTTTACGTTTCTGTATATAAGATAAAAACCATGGGGAATACATCTGTAAACCTGAAATTATTCATGCAGATGATCAGAATGTGATTTAATTTACAGAACAGACTTGGAGAGAAAATTCACATAATTGACATCTTGATTAAAGGTATTAATTTAAAGGGTATAGTGTGTTCACAGACAAAAGGAAGGAAGTGTTCCTTGCATATCAAAGATGTAGGCTAGATCAGGGGTCTCAAATGTAGTAGGAAATGAATCATGCTGAAAATCTCTGAGTAGGGATGAAAGGGAAAAAGTGCATACAACACAAGTGGGTCACCAAATGAAGAATGTGGATGAGACTTTGTGACAAATAAGCACAATCAACCAAAACATCAATCTTGTGATAGTGGGAAAATCATTGCTGGCTGGGAAAGGAATAAAGGAACACAGAAGTGTGACAGCTAAAAATCTAGAAGTTCAGAGTTAGGGCACAATAACTGAAAACCTTTATTGAAAGCATGCTTTACAATATATAGGGGTAGTAGGTTTAACAAGATAACATTTGTGCTGGGTATGAAGGGAGGCTCTGGGTGGTTCCATATCATGGTGTTCAGACAGAAGGAAAAGCAAAGGAATTCTTAGAGATAACTACAACCTAATCACAAACCTAAAACAATTAGGGCTTTTAAACTAAGCTAGTGATTTACTAGAGAAGTCTCGAATATCTTTTCTGTGAATTCTCAAGGCTTGGAGAGGAGAGCTTCTTTCTTCCCTTGACAGCTCCAAGGCTGACCAGATAGTCCTGTTAACATCTTTCTCATTGATAGACAGTTTCCAGATGTTCCCAACACAGATGTTATACCTGTTCTGACAGACCTGTTGACAGACAAGGACCCTGAGTCTGAGGGCAAGCATGCACATGGGTTTTCTTCCTTACTGTTGAGGACAAACCTTGTTTAGAGCAGGTGGAGACAATCTGCTCTTCACAGCACTTGGTCCTGAGTCTACTCTGATCCCCCATGGCCCAAGACGTGTACAACTAACTCAGACCATGGCATAACACAGTTTCCCCCTATTTGCAAACTGTATTGTGATTTAACCCCAGCTGGCAACCAAGCCCCACCCGGCCTCTCACTGACTCTCCCTACACTGGGATGGGGGAGAGAATTGGAAGGGTAAAAGTGAGAAAACTCATGAGTTGAGATAAAGACAGTTTAACAGGTGAAGCAAAAGCTGCACACACAAGCAAAGTGAAATGAGGAATTCATTCACTACTTCCTATGGGCAGGGAGGTTTTCAGCCATTTCCAGAACAGCAGGACTCCATCATACAGAACATTTACTTGGGAAACGAACACCATCACTCCAAATGTCCCCCGCCTCTTTCTTCTCCCCTGCAGCTTTATGATGCCATATGGTGTGGAATATCCCTGTGGTCAGCTGGGGTCAGCTGTCCTGGTTGTGTCCCCTCCCAGCCCCTTGTGCAACCCCACTGTAAGCTTCAATATGCGTGCAGGTAACCAGAGAACTAGGCCATCAGCTGAAGCAGAGAAGGAAATCTATTCAGAAACACTACAACAGACTGGGAAACTCACAGCTGGGTGAGAAAGAACATACACACCGAGTTCGGCTCTGAGCTTACATATTGAAGGCCGGACACATGCACAGACTGCCCTCTGGGCGGTTTTTTTCAGTTTTTCCCTTTCTCTTCTGTCTTCCCTTCCCGAAGTCTGTGGGACAGAATGCTTTGAAGTTTTACACAACCAGCAATTAGCTTCTCTTGATAGACACTTCATCTGTTTCATCTGTTTTCAGTAAGAAACAGGCTGATGGAAAGACAGAATGTTGCTCTTTCCCCCATATTCTTCTAACCTTTGGCGTCCCAGCCGCAAAGGTCCCTTGAGCAAAGGAAAATCCTTAAAACAGCTCCCCTAGTCACCCTTCTTGCACTTGTTCCCTTGCCCTCCTACAGCCGCCATCCTCGCTGGTGGAGTGGGGTGAGGAGCAGTGAAGGCCTTGGCTCTGGGTAAGCGCTGCCCAGCAGTAACTAAAACATCCCTGAGTGACCAGCACTGTTCCCGGCACAAATACAAATCACAGTCGCATACCAGCCGCTGTGAAGGCTACTGACTCTATCCCAAGCCCATACCAGTGCAGTGAGCTTCCTGCTGGCATTGCAGGGAGGTTGATGCAAATAACCAGTCACTACTTTACTCTCTTGGCAAGAGACTGATTTCAAATAGTAATCTGCTTGGTACTCTACGCAATCTCTTACATGGCCAGTGGCTTTGAGGTATACTGAGACTGTCTGAAGAAAAGATTTTTTGACATTTTTTTCCATTAAGTAGTAATTTATTGCCATTAAAAATAATTCAACACTCAAGGGGGTGAGTATTGCTGAGAGTTGCTGGTTAACCTGTTTTTCTCTGGTCCTGCTAGGATAAACAGGCTCATTTCTAAGAATTGATTTCCTTTGGGGACCTCCTTTCCACAGTGTTTCATTACTATTTGGTGTCAGATACATTGTGCTTCTAGTAGTGAAAAATATTGTCTTAGTCAGACTGCTCTGGTTTGGAAAAGGAGGGTGAAAATGCAGGTAATTACTAGAAATAGTAAGCAGAGTTTTGCAGCACAAAATTGGCCAGAAAGACTTAGTGCAAAGGAGTGGAGATCCTGGAATAAAGAAAGGCTGGGACACTCCTGCTTGCTGCCAAGGAAATGCCTGTTTCAAAGCAAAGAATTCACTTGACTTGTATGTGTTTAAAGCAATATAATTAGAGAAGACATGCATGCTTTCCTTGAGGATTAAGTAAAGCTTTATGTTTTCCTGGTAAATGTCACAATCTCCTAAGTGAAGCACCTCTGCTTTGTAACACACTTCTAGAATTGGGCCACCTTAAGTCACCACATCCTAAATAAAAAGAGCAGGGTGATTTTCCTTTTCATGGCTCTCTACACAGGTTCATAAATTATTTTGGTTTGTGTCTGGTCATTTCAGAAGAAAACTACCATTTGCTAGTTCCTTGTTTTGACAGGGTGTGTTGGTTTTGGACAAACCAGCCGCAGAGACAGAACCCCAAATGAGTCGCTCCCCTTTTGTTTCAACCTCTCCCCATCCCCTCCAGTAATGAAGGGACAATATGAATTGATATAAGGAAAAATACAGCAATTTACTGAAGGAAATAGCAGTAACAACAAAGACACAAAGGAAAGTGGCTGAAGCCAACAAAGGCAGAAATCGCGTTCTAGTCCCCCAGCCCCAGGACAAACCCCCAAAATGGCGGCTGCTTCCCCAGGCCAAGACAAGATGGCGGCGCCCACGTTGTTTCCCCACACGCAGACAAAGTGGCTGAGAGGCTCCCCCCTCCCTGCCCCGGCAGCTGGAACTCGAGGGCTGTTGCCATCAAGGGCCCTCGGTGCAGTCCGCGCAGCAGCGGCCCCAGCAGAAACTGTGGCTAGGCTTGAGAAAAGCTCCTGTCTTTTCCTCAGCGCTGGGGAAAAAGGGGCCCCTTCGTCTTCCAGCCCTCTGCTTTTTTTGTCCTGTCAAGCCCACACCTCCCATGATGACTGTTCATTGCTACAGCTCTGCCCTCTGGCTTTGTAACCATAACATAGGGTTTTCCTTTATGGGGTCATGCTGGCACAATGCTTTAAAGTGAGCTCAAGAAGATTTTGTACTTCTGTTTAGATGAAGAATAAGGATGCTTAATCTTCTGCTCAACTTGCATGATTTCCATACAGTGACTACCTGCCTCAGAAACATAAAAGGTCATTTCTTTGTAGAACTTGCTGACTGCAAAGTAAAACAAAAAAATTACATTATTTGTGGAAAAAATGATACAAAAAAGGAACAGAGGAAAGTCTCCAGTATGCATTCCCAAATCCCTGGAAAATTTTATGTAAGTATATGTTTAAAAAAGACAGATGGCGACAAGCAGCTAACAATGGGTTCCTGACTTCAGCTTTTTGCATGCATGAGGTAATGTAATATATTGGATAGGAAATCAAGAGAATTTCTGAACATTCAGGCAAATATTTACCCTGATGACTGTACTGAAAAGCAAACCTCCAGCACTGGTTAAAAGATTATTCCAGAAAGTGATTTTTTAGACAAGTGGGCAAGAGATACTCCTAAATTTATCTTGGCATATCTCAGGATTCTTCAGCTATGGTACTGGTTTTGCCTCCCTTACTGCACCAGTGGAGCCCTTTTTTCATGCCCTTTTTTGTCCCTTTCCTTCACACCTCTTTTTAGCATTAGTGGCTTATGTGTCCCAAATGATGGTCCCAGAGTGGTAGGCTGAATGATTCTAATGATATATTCCAACCTGCCAAGCAAAAGGATGCAATAACTTGAGGCCCGGCCTAACTTTATAGTTCTCATGAGTTGAAATTAAAAACCATTGGAAAAAGAAGATACAGGAAAGAAAATGGAAAATTACACATTCACCAAATACTTAATCATCTCTGGTGTATAAAAACACCCCAGAAGGAATTACTTTTTATCATGTCCTTGGTTAAATGAAGCACGTATTCTAATTACAGTATTAAGTAAAGTTATAATGAAGAAAGGTCAACGTAATCAAGAGCTATCTTTACTCACAGTATATACTACCCATTCTTACACGAAGAGCTGTTTCTGCCAGCCCTCCTCCCTTGCTACTTGTGATAAGAGAATTAAGCAATTGTTTTGAATGGAAGTAAGATCAAGTGACATATTACAGCTAATGAATATATTGATTTAACACTTGCCCAGGGGGAGGACTGAGCCGAATGCAAAGATTTTTTTTATTTTAACTTACTTTCCCTGTAAAACTTCAAGTTCTTATTTACAGTGAGTAGACTGGCTTTGCAACCTGCAGCTGGCTGAGTTGGGCTGGCAGAGTCCCATCCTCAGTCCCTCAGGGACTGGGGGATTCTGGTTCCACCACAGAATAAAAGAGTGGGGCACAGATTCAAAATGCTTCCCTGGGAACCCCAGCACTGTCAGCCCGCTTGAGACCTATAGACTGACGAAACAGTGGCAAGCACTGAAATTTACTGTAGTTGCCATCCTTGGAGATATTAAAAACCTGACTTAGTGTCCTGAACAGTCTTTCCCACCTCTGTGATTCTGTGATATGTTTGGTGCCAAGAAGAGTTGTCAATATGGCTGAGGTCTTTTCTAGAGGCAAACCAATCTCAATGTCTGCCAGGTCAAGAAGACTCCCATATTCTGTGACACGTCTTGCATAATTTGTCTTCTTTATGTAAGTATAGTCTGAGTAACTGTGTATTCAGCCAAACCAGTTTTATCTGCAGCCAACAGAGCTGTGAGGGACTGAATGTTATTAATGTCTTAAACACTGTCAAACTCATAGAAAGACTTTTGTCAAACTGCAAGGAAGCAACTGCCTGTCTACAACCACCAAAGCAACCCCCTCAATATGCCTCTTGACTGGAATTTGGACTGTGACTGGGAACTACGGATAGGACTATTGTCTAATCATCTGGGGTCCAAGGACAGGTAAGCAAGGTTCAGGAAAGAATATCTCCGTGTTAAGAATCAGCCCTAGCTGAGCTCAGTGGGCGGCAGGGGAGAAGGGTTTTGGAGGTGTGATGGCAAAATCTCTCCACACCAAACCCAAGCAATAAGCCTCTGCCCCGCCTGGGAAGACCACATGAACATGAGACATTCACGTGAGAGGCAGCTGAAAAGGGTCATAAACCATCAAAGACCCCCAGAGCGCCCCCCGACTCATTCCTGAGGCCTTCCACTGCCAGAGGACTGCACATGATCCAAGTGAGGCAACAAATCCAGAGTTTTATTACAAGAGACTGCAAAGCTTTCCCCCCATAGGGCAGGTGCCTGGCATCTCCTGAACATTTATTAATCCATTGGACTCTGTGTTTTGTGGTACCCTCACCACCAAGAAGACCAGAAGAACCGGACCAATGGGACGCCATTGGGTTACACAGAGTGATGATAAATTTTTTGTTTTAATATCTCTCTGTCACTTTATTTCTTCCCCCTCCCTCCTTTTCTTATTTCTTTCTATCTCTCTTTCTCTGCCTCACATTTACCATTAAATAAAACCCATACTATTGACTTTGACATCTGGTCTTGTTTGTACCTTAATTTGAGCAGAAACATTTCTAATAATTTTAATAACCAGATCGTAACGCGAGCAGAGAGGTTTGTGGCTCAAATTGTAATTCCTGTTCTATGAAGCTGTCTGGAACCACCTTTCCTTCTGAACAGCAAGCAGCGTTCAGTCTCAGTGTTTTTGTTTGATGTCTTTAATATTTATAATCCAGCAGTAAATTTTTGCCTGACGGACACTTAGTCAGAGACTATAAAGAATATAGTAGACTAATTAGCCATCAGTGTTCCCCTTGTAGTGTTCCCCTAATTTTATTAAATTTATTATATTTTATTATTGATTTTGTTGAAGAAGTTGTCATGTATACAGCTTGGATTGCCGTTTGTTAGGTCCAGCTGAACCTGCCTCTGCTCTCGGCTGAACAAACCCTGCTCCTCCAGCCACTCCTTGCAGGACAAGTGCTCCAGCCCTTGCCATTTTCACATCCCTCTGCTGAACTTCCTCCAGTTTATTGATGTGCTTCTTGACAAAACTAGATGTGGAATCTAGATGTGGTTTAATCCTTTTTGATTGCTCACTTGTGGATTTAACTGCTCCCTTGTGAATCTAGTAATGGCACTCAAGCTCATAGATCAAACACAGGAAATTTGTGACCAAACCTGAAACCTATGTTAACTCCATCATCTTAACAGGTGATGTCCTTATGCCTGCAATTGACATCTCCACTTGCCAGGGTACTGGTGACAGATCTTTCAGATGCTCTTTTTAGATTTGAAAAGAAAGAATGGGAAACTGTTGGCTTGAGGAGCTGAACCTGTTTCTCACATCAAAGTTGATCTCTTTAACCAGTATATGAAGGGACTTCCTTGCCTGTTGTACTGAAGTGTTTGTTTATTTATACAAACTGGAACAGCATAAACAGGAAAGAGTAAGATATCCTCACTAGCATAGCTTTAGTATACAGAGCGGTCTAAAGGTACATCTGTGGAGATATATACGCCTGAGTTATCTGTGAAATAGCTGTCTCAGGTGGTCCAACATCGAGTTCAAAACAGACTACTATTTGCACAGTTTCTCTGTTCACTCTGGGGGTTTTTTGTTGCTGTTGTGTTTTTTGTTTCAGCTTTGGTTTTTGTTGTTGTTTTAATTAAACTTTGTTTTGTTTAAGGTGAAATGTGAACTTTGCCGGCTAGTGCAAAGCTGTCTGTGACCTATGCATTGACTGAAGTGTGGCTGTGTCTCTGAAGAAGATGACTAAACCCTACATTGTTGGGGAAGAGAATCAGGTATTAACAGATGGAGACTTGAAGGGATTTTTCAGCAAGCCCTGGGCAACAGATACTGAGAGAGGTTCCTCCCTTTGATAAGACAGTAGCCTGCCATGAGAGGATACCTTAGGGACCAGGACTGTTTTCAGTTATCTGTGTGTATTAGTCCTGTCTCCCCTTGCAAGATATGGAAGGATTTTACAAGATGTGGTGAGATATCTAGAAACCCTTTGTTCTCCCCTCCAGGTGGTCCTAATGTGGAGAAATGCTTGCCCTATGATGAGATAGAGTGACTGGATTTCCTAAGCCCTAGATAACATAATTCATCCCCCTTATTAACATGTCCTGCCTCCTCGTTAACCTACTCTGCTCCTTGGTTCCATATATTGTAACACAAGAGATCAATAAATGTCTCAGTTTCTACCCCCAAAATGGGAACATGTAGATTATTGACAACCAACACTACATATTTCTGATGAGGACAAGCTCTGGCATGTGATATCTGCTATTTCATTTGGTATGGTTTGTACCACTATATCAAGTATCACAACTATTTAATATTACTCAATAACAAGGGACCTAACTAAATGACTGGGATTTGCTTTTCAAAGGTTAGCTTCCTCTTGTCAAGAGGGGATGCAACCAGCTATCACATGGTAGCCTACAGTTTTGTAAATCCATGTTCACTTTCTAGTTTTGCAACAACTTTGCACTACTTTGAACGAAACACTTGCTTTTTCCTGGCTCCTGGCTCCCTTTTTTGAAAGGGGAATTATAATCCTGTTTTTCTCCCACCTGCTGTCAACCTTTAGACATGTGTTTTGCAGGTCAGGTGTGCTGTGTGTGGATCACATCTGTGCACAACAGGGTTCTCTTGCAGTCAACAGCCTTAATTAAAAATAAAGGGCTGCACAGTTCTGTAAGAGTACAGCACTTGCAGTGTGGCCTTGGATAATCTGAAAGCACCAGGGATGCTTTCTCCTATACAGAGGAATCAAGACTCCCATCTTCCTGTCTTTTTTTCTATTTGGCTTTTATAAATGGCTTACTTCCCAATGTCTTAGCTTTTAGAAGTGGATATAGTGTTTTCTAGTTTTGCCTTTTCAGTCCAATGTCATTACTGAGGAATAAGTGTGCAAGGTAGAGCAGAACAACTCTTGCTCTGTAGCTAATAGGCAAAGAGCTATCACAGATGAAGCTGAGTTTATATAACCAGAAAAGATTATTAATATATGTACCTAAAGGAATTAAGATTATTTAGTTTTCTTAATACTTTGCTACATGGCTTGCATTGAAAGAGACCTTAAAGATCATCAGGTTCCAACCCTCCTGCCATAGGTAGGAACACCGTCCACTAGACCAGGTTGCTCAGGGACCCATCCAACCTGGCCTTGAACACTGCCAGGGATGGGGCAGCCTGTTCTAGTGCCTCACCACCCTCTGAGAAGATAATTTCTTCCTAACATCTGATCTAAAATCTCTTCTCTTTTAGTTTGAAACAATTGCCCCTTGTCCTATCACCATCTGCCTGTGTAAAATGTCACTCTCTGTAATTTTTATAAGCCCCCTCTAGGTGCTTGAGGATAGTGAGCCTGCTGTGCATTTAAAATTAGATTTTTAAAGTTCAAAGCTAGAATTTTCAAAAGGCTTCTCCATCTTGCTTCAACTGCAGTAAGGAATTTTCCATTGACTTAATCCAAAACCACATTAGACTAAAACATTTCAACCTTTCAAAAATCAAAGTGATCTGAAGGCTCTTTTAGCAATTCTGCTGCTGACAGAGCAATGCTACCAAACACAAAAACTGGTCAGAAATAGTGAGTGTTGTAAGGTCCACATGGGAGGGCTTCTCACCACCAGTTCTACAAAAGTCTTCAAATATATGTGATGGGGACAAACTCCCAACCTATTTTAAGACCATATATGTCATTATAAAGAGCATATGAGAAGGCATGTGTGATAAATTTTATTTTGGAATTAAATCTCCAAGGAATGTCAAGGGCAGCAAGAAGGGCTTCTTCAAGTACATCAGTAGCTAAAGGAAAGTTAGGGGAAATGTGGGCTTGATGCTGGATGAAGTACATGCCCTGATGACAAAAGATACAGGGAAGGCAGAATTACTGATTGCCTTATTTTCTTCTCTTTTTACTGCTAAGGCCAACCCTTTGGAATTCCAGACCCTGGAGGCAAGAAAGTCTGAAGAAAAGAAGACTTTCCCTTGGTCAAGAAAAATTTGCTTAGAGATAATTTAGGCAAACTTGACACCCAAAAATCCTTCAGCCCACACAGGGATGCACCCACAACCCTGTACAACCAGCTTTAAGTGAACCTTCTTTAGTGGGGGGTTGGACTAGAGTAGCTCCAGAAATCCATTCCAACCCCAATCATTCTGTGATTCTGTGAGAATGAGGGACTGGATTAGGTGGCTCAGGTGTATGCTTTCCTGACCTATGTTCCTTCAGTCTTTTGGGAGGTTACTGACGATCAGGATTCTTAAAAATCTGAGGTACACACTGACCGGTTTAGTCTGGCTATTTAAATTTTACTTTCATATTTAGACTCTTAAATATGTGTCCTGGTTATGAGACAGAATGAACATCATTTGTTTCCTTTGTCCTTGGGTAATGAGATTCCTAAATTGTGGAGTCTGAAAATTCTCCCCTTTTCTCAACACCTGAAAAGAGTCATTCACACTGGGTAGGAAAATAGTGTGTTTAGCAGTGTAGGAGCTTATGAAGTACTTAAAGAGAGGAAACTGTACTTACTCTAACTCAGTCTGCTCAGAGCTGCTGGAAATTTCCTTATTCTCCAAATTTCAATCATGCCTCTCATTTTTTGATAGTTAGGAGCAAAGAGAAAATTATTCGGATGATCACAACTGTTTTTATAGTGACTAGTAACAGCATTCATTGTTGGCAGTCTAGGAATGTGATCAGTCATAAAAAGTAAGATAAAAGAACTTCTCTGAAATCAGAGGTGTAAGCAAATACTGGAGATGTACTATAAAACCACTGAACAATTTACAATGCCATATACAGTGAGGTATAGTTTTTGTTGCATCCTTAGGGATAACAGGCAAGAAACTTCATTTTCTAAAATTAGACTACAAGTAATTAAACAATGAGATGTTTCTCAAGGTGATGTGACTGCTTCTGATGTTTACAGCTATAGACAGACACAGATCCCTGTGTATATCTCGTGCCCTTTGCATGACTCCTTCTTCCAGTCAGACTGCTGCAGTCACTGTTACCTTCTCTTCCAGCGTTGGTTTTGTTGCTTTGTGGAAGACATTTCCACCCAATTTTTAGGGGCTTTCAGGTTAATTTCCAGTTCATGCATTTTTCTGTTAACTTACTAGAATGAATGAAGCCACTATGCTGTCTTAATAAGGGAAAAGCCCAAAGAAGAAAAAATGTAAGCATAGTAAGTGACTATTAGCTACTTTTCTCAGAAATTATTTTAACAGGCAACACTGTAGGACAAGGCAGTCTTTTTGCTGTGCATTTGTGCTACAGTGCCTCACTTTCTGGATGTGACTAGATCCCTTGAGCACCATGACAACTGAAGAACAAAGCCTCATAAAGGACAAGTTTCAAAGCTTGTCAGGATGATACTAACAGAAGGATGTAAATGGTGGGCTAAAAATGTAGTTTATTTTTGTGTTTTGTTTTGCTGCAATGACTCACAGCCACTTATTACTTCTGTGTCAGAACAGGAAATGGAGAAGAGCCTCATTGTCCTGACAGGGCTGCATCTTCTCTGCTGTTCCTGTTTAGTAAGTGTATCCATCCCAGGTGTGCCACCCTTGAGAGGCTTTGCAACCTGGTGTCTCAGCCGGAGCTGACCTTTAGATCGAAGTATACATTTACTCTTAGAAGCTGGTTCAAGGCCTGAGCTCTGTCTTTAGCTTGATATCAAAGAGGCAACCAAGACCTGTGACTCTTTTCAATTATACCACTAACAGTTCAGCCTGAAACTACATTGCTTGATTATATCCTTTTACTTGTAAACCTCCTTTGTAACCAGTGTGCTCATTTGTGAGCAGAGGCATGTCTTACAATGTTCTGGATGCTTTGTGTATGCTCTGGTCTGAAAAAAATTATAACAGTGATGATTTATAGTCCAATCCCTCCCATAAAAATGTAGAGAATGAAAAAGAGAAATATTCAATGTAGCTAGAAAATCTCAGCCTACACCTTTCTCACCAGTGAATAGCAGCAACTGAAAAGTTGATTTGACATAATTTGCTTCAATGATGGTTGTATTGGGTTTCTGTGACCAGTTTTTGATGGAGGGTAGGGGGGAGCCAATGCCAGCCAGCTCCAGATTTGGCTTCCTTGCCAAGGCCAAGCCAATTAGGATTGATAGTAACACCTCCGTGATAACATGCTTAAGAATGGAAAGAAAGTTATTGTACAGTTGAAAATTGCAGCAAGGGAAGAGGGGAGTGAGAACATGTGAAGAACAATGTAGACACCAAGGTCAGTGCAGAAGGAGGGGAAGGAGTACTCCTGCCGCTGGAGCTGGGATTGCCCTGCAGCCCGTGGTGCAGCCCGTGGTGGGGCAGCTGTGCCCCTGCAGCCCATGGAGGACCATCAGGGTGCAGAGATCCACCTGCAGCCCCTGGAAGAGTCCATGCCAGAGCAGGTGGATTCCCAAAGGAGGCTGTGACCCCATGGGAGGCCCATGATGGAGCAAGGTCCTGGCAGGGACCTGCAGCCCATGGAGAGAGGAACCCATGCTGGATCAGGTTTTCCCTGGTAGGACTTGTGGCCCTGTGGGGGACCCACGCTGGAGCAGCTTGTTTGCGAAGGACTGCCCCCCATGGAGAAATGACCCATAGGACAGCAGTTTGTGAAGAACTGTTGCCCGTGGGATGGACTCACTCTGGAGAGGTTCGTGAAGGACTGTCTCCCATGGGAGGGACCCCACGGGGAGCAGGGGAAGGACTCAATAGAAACAACTGACCGTAACCTCCATTCCCAGTCACCCTGGACCACTGTGGGGGAGAAGGTAAATCTTGGAAGGAAGGAGGGGTGGGGGGGAAGGTGTTTTTAAGATTATTTTACTTCTTACTCTTTTGCTCTGATCCTGTCAGTAATAAATTTAATTAATATTCCCACTTTTAGTCTGTTTTGCCCATGATGGTGGTTGGGAAGTGACCTCTCCCAGCTCTTATCTCAACTCATGAATCCTTCATTGTTTGGGTTTTTTATCTGCTCTGTCCAGCTGCAGAGGGGAGTGAGAGAGCTATTTTAGTAGGTACCTGGGGACTGGCCAGGGTCAACCCACTACAATGGTGACCTGTTAGTTCCTTACTGGGAGTACCTCTACATGGTCATGGGAAAATGAAACTTTTTATTCTGGAAGCTATTTTGAAAGTCTGGCTGGTATTTAGTAATCTCGCAGCTAAACAAAGCAGGACAGAAGTACACAGGCAGAGCTCCACCAAACAAGGATTTTGTTGCATCAGATGCATCATGGAGTAAATTTCTCATTAATAAAGTCCAGTAACTGCAGCATTAGAGAATATTTCAATAGCTTTCAGTGGTGTATTGAATGTCTTTAATTGCAATACCAGTTTTTTGACTGAAAACGAAGAAAAAGGGGGGAATGCTTTTGGAGACCACCTAGTTCAACCCCCATGCCATGGGCTGTACCTTCTGTGTTTTTCTTGCATTAACAACTTTTTTTCTTTCTTTTCCTCAAATCCTTTAAACAAACTGGAAACTGAACTCATACTGTTACCTAAGTTTGAGTCTGAGCCATTTGGAAACTGTGAAGATGTTTCAACAGAATATAATAATATTTTATGTTCACCTGCTTTTGCACTTCCTTTCATTAGGCAGAGGTGCCTGGTTGGAGGACAGGTTGCCACAAAACCCCAGTACTGCAGTCTGCCTGGAAGGCACCTGGAAGGATGTTCATTCTTCTTGCTGTGATTCCAAACTCCAATTCTCCCTTTTCAAGTTCTTACTGCTGAAGGAGACTAAAATCAGATTGTTCTGTGTGATTTCATACCACATCAGTTACCTGTATGTGCCCAGAGGTTTGCAGAGCTTCAGTTGCATCATTCTTCATTGAACTACTGGTGCTGACTCTGAATCTTTGTCTGCCAGCATATGTGCTTGTGGAACTGCTGTCTAATCCAATTAATTAGGCATGATCTTCCTTCTCTTAGGTAATAGAGCTTTTTTAGTCTTAATTGTATTGAATTAATTCTGTTAAGCAGCAATTACATGGACAGTTATGCCACTGGATGTGAAGACCAATGACCAGCCATTGGGTACAGGCCAGGGACAGAAAAAATTTCATCAGAGTCAGCCACAACCAAAGACAGGATATGTGATACTAATCCTATGGTATTTTGAACACAAGTAATACACCTAGACATTTGTGAAAAAGAACCTACTACTGAAGGCACAGCAAGGTTTCAAATCAATTTGGAGCTATAAATTACTGAATAGTCTGGATTGAAGTGTTATTGGGATTTAATCTAACTGAACAGGTAGTTGAAGGGGAGAACATGAGCGATATAAACCTCATGCCCAACTTTAAGATAGTTCCCTTCTTGATAAGAGTGGAGGTATTTCCCTTGGTTATTTTGGGAACCATTCTTTTTCTTGTCTAAACAGCTGACATTTTATTAAATTATATGTCAAGTCCCCCGCAGATCAGCTCTACCCACCACTGACAACCAGGTTGATTTTATTAAGCTTTTGGCCTATGTTGTATTTCTAAGTCTTGGCAATTTTTGTCTTTTGGATGTGAGTTTTCAACCTGAGGTCTCTGCATCACTAGAGACTACAGATTTCTAAATGGTCCAAAAAAGCAAGTCAGTTCTCAGCTGAGTCAAGTCCATGATTTTGTTAGAAAACATTTTAGAGGTTGGAGATTCTATAGTAAGAAAAAGCCAGAAAACCCACTGAGATGCTTTAAATTGCATTAGACATAAGTATTGTAAATTAATTTAATTAATTAATTTAGTCACTTTAAACCACTCATTTATTAAATGTAGTTGCTGTACTGCTATTGTATTAAAGATGTTTGTGTGAAATGAAGCTGACAAAGCGCTCATTATCTGAGGTGCTTTCTGCAAGAAAAGTGTGTTTTGGGAATATGGAAAAAGTTGAAAACACCATGTCAAACAGTTTTGAGGGATGTAGAGACCACACTCAAAACTGTCTGTCACATAGCCTGTGGCGTTACCCTTTGCTTTCCAAATCTCCATGAACCACTACAATAGAGCAATGTATGTTTGAGGTGTCACTCTTTGGTGTCAGTTTTTCATTACTGATGTTGCAGTAATGTTGCTAATTAATGAAAGACAGTCTTTGCATATTAACATTGTGAAGCTTTAAAATCCTAACTATTTTCACTGACTTTCATATATCAACTGTCTACCTGATTTGGCTTGATTTCTTGCTAGATTCCCCAGAGAAAATCCTCCTCGTTCTGGGGGTGAGCAGCCCCTCTGAGTCAGTCAGGGAGAGGCAACAGGGAGAGCTGCCCACGTCTCCAAACACAGTATGAATCAGATCCGTGTGGGAGTATCTCTAAATGCTGTGTAAAAGGCTCTTGCCTCCATCATGATGACATAATACAAGGTTTTAACTTACCAACTGTAGATGTGCTGTGTTTGTTTCCAAACAAAAAATGAACAGACTGCAGATACTATAAATATTCTATATAATTACTTAATGAATGCAAATGGCTGTAAATAAAGAGGACCTTTCTGAATTAGTGAGTAAACAGTAACTGCTGAAAGCCCTTTTGCCCAAGCAGACCTCAATTACAACTGCACAGTATGTCAGAAAACATTTAATTACCTTGCAGAGGACTCTGCAATTCTGCTTATATTGACTACACCTCCCTATTACTTCTGTGCAAAAAGTACTCTTTTGATGAGTTTTTGTCTTGGTTTTGTTGCTGATTTTGATAAAAAGAAACTAACAACTCTAGGAGTCATCTTGCTATCTGTCTACCAGTCCTTGCCGACCAGAAAATTTGCCTTTGCTTAACTCCTTGTTTTCAGGGCTAGGTATAATGCTGACGCTTCAGTGGGATCAGATCTGACATCAGCTGAAGTCACTAGCAATAGGTTTCAGTTCTAAATTAAGACATCAAAATGAAAATTAACATAAGAGGCAGAGATGTGGCACTGTGTATAATAGAAAGGTTAGAGTGTATGGAGCTCACAGTTGGCTCTGACACAGTTCAGAGCCTCTGGGTAAGAATCAAGAGGCAAACAATGTGGATGTCATCGTGCAAGTCTGCCATAGACCTCCTGGCCAGGATGATGACACCAAAAAATTATTCTTTGAGGAATTAAGGGACACTTCCAAGTCAACTACTCTTGTCCTTATGGGGGACTTCAGCTTGCCAGAAATTAAGTGGGAACATCACACAGCTGGTACAGCTAAAAAAATCTGGATGGCAACTTTATGGAACAGGTCATAAGGGAGCCTCCTTGATTTGCTGCTTGTCAGCAGAGTGGATCTTGTGAGCGAAACCCTGGCCGCAGTGACCACAAAACCACTGAGTTTAAAATCTCTGTTGACAGGAGGAAACGTGGCAGCAAAACCTCATCTCTGGACATGAGGAGAGCAGACTTCAGGCTGCTCAGGGAATTAGTATGTAAGGTCCGCTGGAAAAATGTTTTTGCAAATGCTGGGGTCAATCAGTGCGGGTCACTTTTCATATAACACCGCCTAAGGGCACAGGGGCAGGCAATTCCCAAATGTCAGAAGTCAAGCAGGTGAGGCAGAAGGCTGGCTTGGCTGCGCAGGGATCTTCTCTTGGAAATAAGGCAAAAAAGAAAGGTGCATGTCCAGTGGGAGCAAGGTCAAGTGATATGGGAAGAATTCAGAGATGCTGCTTGCTAATGTAGGGAGAAAATTTGTGTGGCCAAAGTTGAGCTGGAGTTGGAGCCAGGAATGTGGGGAACAATAAAAAGAGTCTTTTCAAATACATTATGGCAATAGGCAGTATAGAGATGTCATTGGCTTGTTACAGGATGGGGATGGTCACCTCACAAACAAAGCAGAGGCAAGGCAGAGGTATTTAATGCTTTCTTTGCCTCTGTCTTCAACAGAGATGATGGACCAATGGTTCTCAGTGCCCTGAGCTGGAGAACCATGACCGTGAAAATGATCAACTCCCAATCGACCCTGAAACTGTGTGGGACCTGCTCCTTCAGCTGTATCCCTACAAATCTATGGGGCCTCATGGGATTCATCCTAGAATCCTCAAAGAGCTGGCTGATGTCATCTCAAAACCACTCTCAAATATTTTTAAGCAGTCTTGAGAATCTAGAGAGGTTCCAGCTGACTGAAAGTTGACGAACATTATCCCGATTTTCAAGAAGGGCAAGAAGAAGTACCCTGGAAACTACAGGCCTGTCAGTCTCACTTCAGGGCCTGTTAAAGTTATGGAGAAGACTATTCTGGAAGATATTGAAAAACACCTGAAAAACAACACTGTCATCAGCCACAGCCAGCAGGGCTTCATGAGAAGAAAGTCCTGCTTATCAAACTTGACTTCCTTCTATGATAAGGTAACCCCTCTAGTTGATCAGGGGAAGCCAGTTGACGTAACCCTTTTGGATTTCACTAAAGCTTTTGATACTGCCTCTCACAGGATCCTTCTGGACTAAATGTCCAGCATACAGCTGGATAAACACATCATGTGGTGGGTGAGCAATTGGCTCACAGGTTGAGCACAGAGGGTGATAGTGAATGGGGTGACATCAGACTGGTGACCTGTCACTAGTGGGGTTCCACAGGGCTCCACTTTAGGTCCTGTGCTCTTCAACATCTTCATACATGACTTGGATGCAGGACTGGAAGGGATACTGAGCAAGCCTGCAGACAACACAAAACTAGGAGAAGCTGTTGACTCCCTCAAAGGCAGGGAGACCCTGCAGAGAGACCTCGACAAATTATAGGACTGGGCAATCACCAACTGTATGAAGTTCAACAAGGGGAAGTGTCAGATTCTGTGCCTGAGATGGGGCAACCCCGGAGGCTGAAAAGCAGTGCCATGGAAAGGGCCCTGGGAGTCCTGATGGATGGCAAGTTGAATATGAGTCAGCAGTGCCCTGGCAGGCAGGAAGACCAACCATGTCCTGGGGGACACCAGGCAAAGCATTGCCAGCTGGCTGAGGGAGGGGATTGTTCCACTCTGCTCTGCACTGGGGCAGCCTCGCCTTGAATATTGTGGGCAGCTTTGGGCATCACAATATAAGAAAGATATTTGACTATTAGAGAGCCTTCAAAGGATGGCCACAAGGATAGTGAAAGGCCTTGAGGGGAAAGCTGTATGAGGAGCAGCTTAGGGCACTTGGTCTGTTCATACTGGAGAAGAGCAGACTGAGGGGAGACCTCACTGCAGTTACTTCTTTGTGAGGAAAAGAGGAGGGGTAGGTACCGATCTCTTCTCTGTGGTGACCAGTGACAAGACCTGAGGGAATGGCCTGGAGCTGTGTCAGAGGAGGTTTATGTTGCATATTAGATAAAGGTTCTTCACCCAGGGAGTCATTGGGCATTGGAAGAGGCTCCCCAGGGAAGTAGTCACAGCACCAAACCTGATACGGTTCAAGAAGCATTTGGATGACACTCTCAGGCATGTGTTGTGACTCTTGGGGATGGTTCTGTGCAGGGCCAAGAGTTGGACTTGATGTGGGTCCCTTCCAATTCAGCATATTCTGTGATTCTGTAGTTCTGTGATATCATAGTTTAGAAATGGTATTATGCAATTTAGTGCTCCCACTAAAATCACACTGCTGCTTGTCCCCCTCTTGCCCTCCAGCTGGAGGCATAAAAGGCAAAGATCATGGTTTGAGATAAGAACAATTTACTGGAGACAGGAAAGAGATATGAAAACACACATTATAGCAACAATACTAATAACAAAAGCTATAAGACAAAGGAGCAATTTCCACAGAAAAGCCCATGACAATAAACAAATACCTATTTGCTTCCCACCACATTCTTTCCACCAGATGGAGCCCCTTGTCCCCAGAAGAGAGAGCCCTTTCCCTGCTGTTGTCAAGGACCTGAGGTGGTATAGAATAACCTCCAGGTCCTAGCCGTGCCCCCTCCAGTCTACTGCAAAAATTAACCCTGGCCTGGCTGGAACGAGGACAGTGCAAAAACTGAAAATTAAGATGAAGGAAAAGAACAGGTAAGATCCTACTACTGTTTGTATGTTATGGATTTATGTGAACATGATTCTAGATTAATCTATTTCCCTGGAGTTTCTACTCATCTGTGGAGGAAAACCGAACCTGATATTCCATACACAGTACACTGAAAGCCTGTTAAAACGAAGGACCACAGGTAAATAGAGATCAAGCTAAAATTAGTGAACCTACTCTCTTCATCTTGAGGACTTCAGTCTAAAAGATCATCATGTGGCTTATGAATATGGCCCTGTAGCAACTAGGATGTGCCACCTGGAAATCTGTAGGATCTTGTGTACCCATGTGTGTGTGATTGGTGGCTTGATATGCCTGATATATAGCTTAAAAGACTAGCAAAAAGACATTGATGAGACAGCCTTGTGCATAGGAATCAGGCAAATCTAAACTCACACTGTCCTCTTGGTTGTTCCAGAATCCAGATTTTTGGATGAAGAACATGTAGTATGGATATCCATGGTGCCCTTGCAGCTAATCCCTGAATATAGGGAGAAAAGCAGAGTACAGCTAGATATTCTACACGTCTCTTGCTGTTTCTTCCTTCTCCTGGAAAAGAGAGTTTAAATTTTGTGAATGCACTAATTGAAGAAAATTATAAATAATGGACAGAATTGGCAGCTGATTCTTTTTTTCTTATTTCTTTGATCTCCTGAAGATTTTTGCTTGATTATACTCAGGTCAAGACACTTTCTTCCCATTTTACCATGACATGAAATCCCAGGATGGCTTTACTTGCCTTTTGTTTACTTAGAACATAAACTTGCGGCAGAATAGGTGTCATATATTGGCAATATATGATGAAAAATGAAATCTGTAGTGCAGAGACTCCCTTCTACACCAAAAGGCAGCATCCCTATTATCATTGGCAGTTTGAACTTAACTAGGACTGTGCATGTATGTCTTGCAAAAATACATCAGTTTTACAGTTAGATTGCTGCTATAGCATGGGATGAGGCTTCTGTCTTGTTCTGTAGCTGCATGGGGGATTTAAATTGTATTTTCCAACTGCCTTTAAACACTATGAAGCCTGAGAATGACTGGCCTCTATTTCAGTGCAGCTAATCAGTTAAAAACTCAGGTACATTTTCTTCTGCTGAAACCCTTGCCTTGCTCGTTCCTCTCTGTAATTATGGAGACTTCTTTCTGTATAATCTAGAGGAAATGTCATTCCAACATGAAAGCTTGCATTGTGGAGTCTGGAAATCATGCAGCAGTTTAGAAGTTTGAAGTTCAGAAAATAGCACATTAACATTTAAATGAGGTGTTAAAACAATGGGCTGCTGCTGAAGTTCAAAGCTAAGGATGTGAATTTTTTACAAAGGGCACTTTGCATCTTCAAAGAAAGAATCATGGGCTTTTGAAACCTCTAAGTTACATCTTGCAGCCTGTGCCAATCCAGTAAATATAAATGAAAAGATCTATGAGTAGAATTACGGGGGCTCCATAACAATCTATGCAATAATTGCCTGGAATGAGAGTGTCTGAAAAGAAAGGTCTCTAAAGTTTAGTTTACTCATTCTTTCAAAATAAGCTAAATTAACACTTGAGTGACCAGGGAAGCCTCAGTCAAATATGAAGCATTTGTCTCTGCATGAAGAGACAGACATTATTCTTCCAGCAGCTAATGTCTCTGAAGAACCATAGGAAACAATTCAGCCCTTATTGCTGTCAGATCTCATATAGCAGAGAAGAAATAAGAACATTACAAGTAGTATTTTATCATGTTTTCCTAAAGAACACTTGGGTGCCGCCTTCTTTTCCTGGTGCTTCACACTGTAGGTGAAGAGGTGTATCAGCATGTCTAAAGGAAAAAGAAACCAGACATGAGGTATGAGGTGATAAAAAACCTGGCTGCCACGGGTTTTCTGTTAAGATTCTCAAAAGTAAATTTTTGTTGTCTTCAAATACTTGGTGTTGCAATTTAGCCAATTAACACTGTGAGAAAACTGCTTAAATGCAACAGACAAGTGAGCTGTCAGCCACTTGAACACCAGGAACTACTAGGAACTACTTGGGGCCTAATGAGAGATTATGTTTACTCTTTACCCTCGAAAAGCACACACACCTTTTAAAATACAGAAATACTAAAAGAATAATGAATTTCTAAATACAAAAAAGTCCTATAAAATTTTAGGGACATGGTGTTAATACATATGCTGGTTTTTAAAATATAAATGGGCAGTGATGGGGGAAGAAAAAAATAAACTTCCCTTTTCTACTGTCATGACTCCAAATGTACTTTGGTGTCACTGTGCTTCCAGTGGGGAATAAAAGATTTTTTCCATGTACTTTTGATGAGCACATGAGGGAGGGTATATCAGGATGAAAAGGTCATCGGCTGAATGCCTTGTTGTAACAAAGGCCCAGCCCTCTGAGGTGGCATAGGGCAGGGGCACAGAATAAACACATCAGTAGCACATCAAATAATTTCAAATAACACCATTTTTCATTCATAGGACTCAGTTCAATACCTGAATATTTTCTGTATGGGAAAAGTTAACATGATGACATAAGTTGTTCAACAAGCCAAGTGTATATTTTGGAAAAGTATGTGGAGAATGAGGCAGAGCATAAAACTCCAGAATCTGTAACCTTTTTCCCCAAATAAATGGTACTTGAGGCCACTTAGTTCCTTGTATGTAGTGTGAGGTTTTTTTTTAAGTGTTCTCCACTCAAACTGCATATGCGGGAAATGCTTTAATACAACTTGAATGCCCTATCAATTTATGATCTACACCAGAAAGGGCTCTTACAGCTATTGTGCTCACTTTTTCTATGTCCAGTACGAGAGCATCCAGATCAATCACTGCAGTAGGTTTTTGATACTTCATATCTGCAAATTGAACAAAATACTCTAAAATACGAAATATCTGCTTGAAATTTAGCAGCAGAACAGGCTTTCATGGTGTTGCAGTGACACTCAACTTAAGATTAGTGCCAGTTTAGGGCAGAGGGAAAGAATCTTTTGATGCAGTATGTTTAATGACATGTTGCTTGAAATTCCTAAATCCTGCTGAGCATTTGTGTAAAGTGCTTAGACTAAGACTAATTAACTCTTGCAGGAATCTAGTCTTATGAGCACAAAATTTGCATTAATTTCCAGTGACATAGCAATTGAAGTGTGACAAAAAGGCTGCAGTTGATTAAAGACTGATTAAAGACCTTTGACTAGATCAGGTTGCTCAGAGCCCCATCCGACCTGGCCTTGAACACCTCCAGGGATGGAGCATTTACAATTTCCCAGGGCAACCTGTTCCAGTGCCTCACCACTCCCACAGTAAAGAATTTTTTTCCTAATAACTAATCTAAACCTACTCTCTTTCAATTTGAACCTATTTCCCCTTTTCCTGTCACTACATACCCTTGTAAATAGTCTTGATCCATGTTTTCTGTAAGTTCTCTTCAGGTACTAGAAGGCTCCAATTAGGTCACCCTGACGCCTCCTCTTTTCCCATCTTTACCTCTTGTTCCAGATTTACCAAGTGGAAATTGTACCTGACCTTCCTCACTGTTTTCTGTGATGAGGTAATGAGTGCCATGGCCATGGGAGAGCAAGTGGATGTTGTATACCTTGATTTTAACAAGGTCTTTGAACCAATCTTCCATAGTCTCCCTATCTCTGAATTTGGAAGAAAAGGGCCATATAAGGAAGCAAAATGGTAGGTAGGGAATTGGCTCAGCTGCTATGATTAGTGATGCAAAGTCACAGCTAATGGTCAGTAACAACTGGTGTCCCTCAAGGTTCAATAATGGGACCAATCCTTCTTAAAGTCTTCAATAACGACCCAGATGATAGGACAGAGTGCATCCTCAGCAGGTTTTTGGACAACACCAAGTTGGAGAAAGCAGTCAATATCCCGAAGAGCAGGGCTGCTACTCAGAAGGACCTGGACAAGCTGAAGGAATGGGTTGCAAGGAATGCCATGAAGTTCAGTGGGAGCATGATATTGCATGTAGGATGGAATAACATAATGTAAAACTACAGGCTGGGGCTCAGCCATGTTGGATGCAGCTCTGGAGAAAAAGACATGGGGGTCCTTTGTGGATAAGAAGCTGACCACAAGCCAGCAGCATGTGCTTGCAGCAGAGGGCTACATTAGGGAAAGGGTCACTAGAAGGGCAAGGGAAGTAATCCTTCCACTTTGTTCAGAGATTTTAAGACCACATCTGAAATACTGTGTCCTGTTTTAGACTCTCAAGTGCAAGATACATATTGATATACTGGAGTGAGCTCAGCAGAGGTCACCAAGCTGGTAAAGGATATAGAGCACAGGTCACATGAGGAAGGGCTGAGAAAGAGGGATTTATTCAGCTTGAAGAAGAGAATATGAAGGGCAGACTGTACTACTGTCTCCAACTAGTTGATCAGATGATAGAGCTAGTCTTCTTGAGGGCAAACAGTGATAAGATGGGAGGCAATGGGAGCATGTTGCAATATAGAAGATTCTAAGTAGATATTACAGAAAAAAGTATACGACATGAATGAACAAATACTGATGCAGCATGTTGAGGGAGGTTGTGCAGTCTCTGTCCTTGGAGGCATTCAAAATTGACTGGTCATGGACCTGAACAACTCGATCTGTTCAGATCTATTTTGAGCAGGGGATTGGACAATTTGACTTCTGGGGATCCCTCCCAACCTCCAGACATGATTCTGGAATTCTTTACAGTATTCTTGAGATGGTGAGGGGAAATTTACATCTACTCATATGCTCATTGCCACACAGATGTGAACATTTCAAATCAGAGGCAGTCTTTATTTTAAAGTCTGTTAAAAATGGTTTTGAGGCGGTTTCTTTTTTTCCTTTTTAGTGCTAACTACTCAAAATTAGAAAAAGTACTGACATTGAAAGCAAGAGGCTGTGAGAGTCAGTTCTTCCTGGAAAAACGTTCTTGTCAGTTGTAGAGACTGCTTAAGACTCCTCAGTCATGTAAGCAAATCATTCTCCTTAAGGCTGGAGAAAGAAGGTTGGATCAAGCTGCTTCTGACATGAAAAAGGAAAAAAAAGCAGCATGAGAAAGAGGTACTAATGCAGCGAAGAGTCAAAAAATAGAGTCCTGGAAGCGTGCTGTGAGCAGAGAATCAGGAGGGGGCAATGATAGTATCTACTAGAGGGACCACTTTTCTATTAGCAATAGTTACGGTCTTATCCTCCCATAAACCATCCCAGACAGTGCCAGGATTTCCAGAGTGCTTCCTTGGCCTGGCATATTCCTGCACTTGTTCTGTGTTCACAGTAATCAGGCAAGCTCTATTTTGTAGGCAAAATAAGAGGCATTTAAATTCATCATGGTGCAATCTTCCACATTTTGCTCTCATGCTATCCTCTGTGTGTCATCAGTGTCTTATGGGGACTTCTGAAAATTAGGAATTGGGAAGTGTGCATTTCTAGAGTAGAGTCTTTTGCCTTGGAACAGGACTGTATAATTTAATTTTTGCAAAGCCTTTTGGATTTTTGTTCCCAGGATCAAATGGTTACATTTACACTAAATACATGCAAACTGGTTATTTGCCATGAGCAATTTAAAAGTATGGTCACATGAACTGCTTTCACAGGCTTTTTTTTTTCTCCCATTCTTTTTTCATCTTCTTTGGGAAAAACCTCACTGTTCATTAGTTTGTAAATGAAACACAGCTGGCATCAACAGACCTTACCTATGATGGTCTACACTATCAGTTGGCATGTGTTTAGTTGATTTTATCACAGGACTGTAGGTAAAGGGAACCTCGATAGGTTTACAGAAGAGTAAAATGAGTTAGGATGTATTTTAGACATAAAATATGATTTTTTAAAATGCTGTTATTGTGGCCAACTCTTCTTTATTCTCTCCCTTTATACAGCAATTTCAAGGCTTCATTCTGCAGCCACTGAACTATTTGGAATTTTGCCTACATGATGCCATGAAATTGGCTTGTTCTGTGAGTGAACCCCAATGACAAATACTCCATAGGACTTTCCCAACCATCTACAAGGACTAAAACCCCCAGGGCTGAACATAAGAACCTCTCTAGTTAGTGAATGTGACAATCCCACCTCTGTGACTGGGTCCAGTGAATCACACAGTGCATCATGTTCTTTGTTGGTTCAACCCCCAACTCCAGTTGATAAATTAGGAGTATCCATTTTTTGACAATGGATTTGATGTTCTTAACCCAGAGTAATTTTATGCTACAAAAATATTCATAAATATAGACTGAAAAAATAATCTTATTAGTTAGCTGGAGGTCTTACTAACAAGACAATCAACAGAAATCAATTGTGTGTTCTGCAGTTGACATTCATAGTGGTGTCATTGCAGGCTCATTATAACATGAGGTAAAATATTGATTTATTATCATACACCAGGTGTGCAAGATCCAGTTAAAATAGCAACATATTCAGATGACTGAAAATAAATTATCTTTCACATTTTCCATTAAATCTGTAAACTTCTTTAAGTGCAACAAATTGTTCAGATGACCAAAATTGTTTTATATACATATTAAGAAATATATACAATTTTCCATATATATTTACTCATTGGCACATTCCCAGACTTGTGCTGTTCATTAAAATACAATTGGGAAATAAAACCAATAAATTTTATCTAAATATGTTCTTAAAGGAAGAAGTGGAGAGACAGAAGTGCATTTCTGCCCCTGAGAATGAGCCAGGCAATTATTCCATTCAGTCAATAATTTAGTAAGAAAATCTGATCTCATGAAAGGCAACAGTAACAAGACTGTACCTTTAGTTTTAATTCTCCCTTGAGAGTGAAATTTTCACTTGCACACCGCAACAGGATGAGGCTAATGCATCCTTTCAGTCTCATTTAGACTCTGCCACACCTCCACTTCCTTCTTTACTGAAATAGAATTTACAAATGGTCTTCACCCATCTATGACAAGGATAAGCTTCTTTCTAATCAGGTTTCTATTGTAAGAACAATTCTAGAATACGTTTATTTCTTTTAATGAAAAGAAAATACAGCACTTTTCAATCAAGATAACATTAAATGCTTGAAAACACTCAAGATTTTCTGGAAACAGACTTTGTCCCTGAGGCTCTAGTTTTTCCTTCACTAGTTACCTTGTGCAGAACACAGAGTCTACCTGACTTTTTTTCCTCGTTTTTCTTAAAGTGTCTATGTCTGATATGCTGGTGTAAATACTTCTATATAAGAAAAATAATAATTTCCTCATAGATGCATAAATTTGTTCAGAGCTGGTATGTTCTTCCTGACAATATTGTCAAATCACTCTGTATGACTTATCCTGATGGTGCATTTACAATTTTTTGCTTCACACACAAATTGAGGGGAAATGGATTTTGAATTATAATAAAAAAGGGAGAAAATAATTTAAGGCTGTTAATGTAGGTAGAAGTTATATGTTAGTACCTGAAGTTTTCACCATGCAAAAGCTGTGTTTAGTCATCTAAATTAATATAATTTTTATGCATTTGATTGACTTCCTTAAAAATTTAAATTTTTTTTTAATTGATTTGATTGATTTGCAGGTCAACTCAAAGGCTTTGTAGCAATACATGGTATAAAACTTATTTTAACCAGCATGAGTTACTGTCTGTACATCACGATTTAGCAAGTAGCAGTACCTGGCAAATTAACAGCTCCATTGGTTTTGGAGACACCATGCAGTGCAGGGTCCCATTCAGGAAATGCCGTGGTGGTAGAATCCACACCTAATAATTTAGCATATTCAAAAATTTTTCCATCATTTATGATGAAGGATCACATTTTGGAACACTTCTGTCTTTGAACAATGCATTACTGTGTTCCAGTACTGTATTCAGGTCTGGGGTTCCAAGCAAAAGAAAGAATTGGAGCAAGTTGTTGGAGCAAGTCCAGGGGATACCACAAAAATGATCAGAGGCTGGAGCACCTTTCTATGAGGACAGGCTGAGAGAGCTGGAGTTGTTCAGCCTGGAGAAAAGAAGGCTCCAAGGAGACCTCGGAGCACCTTCCAGTGCATTAAGGGGGCTTATAAGAAAGATGAGGACAGACTTCACAGGGGCATGTAGTGACAGGACAAGGGATAATGTCTTTAAACTGAATGAGGGTAGGTTTAGATTAGATATTAGGAAGAAATTCTTTACTGTGAGGATGGTGAGGCACTGACACAGGTTGTCCAGTGAAGTTTTGGTTGCCCCATCCCTTGAAGTGTTCAAGGCCAGGTTAGATGGCACTTTGATCAGCCTGGTCTAGTGGAAGGTGTCCTTGCCCATGGCAGAAGGGTTGGAACTAGATAATATTAATGTCCTTTATAACTGCAAACTTTATAGGATTCTGGGATTCTACTCTATTACTTGTGTGAGCTTCATTTAGTTGAGGAGATACAAGGATTCTTAAAGTGATCTTTAATTTTTAAAGGGCAGAGATAATTTGTAAAATGACTTCATAAAAATTTCAAACCTACTTTTCATGAGTATGGAGAATGATAGCATCTCACTTTTATGGCCAAACAAGTGTTCCCACATTTATATTTATTTTATGAAGCTAAACCAATAATTTTTGGACTCTGCTCTGGGCTCTTTTCTGACTCATGCCAGCAAGTGATAAACTGAAGTCAATCAATTTACTTCTAATACTAGTTCATCTCTAAGTCAGTCAACAATTTTTGACTTTCAAGTCACAATTCTGAGTACTCAGAGAGGTCAGCATAAGTGGGATTGTCAGCAAATCAAACCTAATGTCCTTTCCCACAAGTTTCCCAGACTTTGAAACTCCTCATTTACTCTGGGGGAAATTTCTCATGTAGACATGCATGTATATTAATTTTTTGTCCAGTACCTTAGTGTGGAAGTCATAAAGAAAGACAGTACATATCAAAACTGTCAGACTTACAAACTTATGTTTCAGGTAGAACCTACATATTAATGATTGCTACTTTTAGCCACAGTACTTTTATTATTTACCACCAGGTTATATTTGTTCCGCCTCTTTATTACTCCTATTCACAAAGTTTTCAGCTTTTTATCAGGCTACTACTGTCTGAGTCATAGCATACTGGACTGTTGATGATTATCAGAAATTATCTGAAGAACATGAAAGCAGCTAAAAGAATAATCACATTTGATACTTTGCTGTACCTTACATAGGTTTTTGAAAAATAAAACATTTTAAATACTGTGGTTATTTGATATTTTTCTATCATTATAGCAACATAAGGATGACGTTTAATACATTTTTATGGCTTCAGAAGCAGTATATTTGATGTAACAAATTAATATTACTACATGAATAATTTTTATAATAGCCAGGTCAGGAAACCCAAACTGGAATGTAATAGAAACCTAAATTCCTCTTTTTACCATTTCAGTACCTGACATGGATTTACCAGAAACCTAGCTTCTCTCTCCTGAATCACACTACTAAGAATAATGTGCATTTCAGGTCTAATGATAAAATAGATTCACATTGACTGTGTATTTGCACATAGATCCCTAATCTGATTTGGAAATAATACTGCCACATGGTGTAAATTACTGTGGTGCTGTGGAGTATAACACAGACTGTAATCTGATCTGCACAACCACTGTTACAATGTGTTAACCTGGAAGAGAAAAAATCCAGTTTGAATTTGAGCTGAATTTGAAAATAAAGTGGGAAATCACCCTTTTATTTTATGAACTGTGCAAATCAGAACTGTAGGTACACCATTTATGGGATTAGGATCACCTGTCTTTGCTTGAAATGTGTCTCCGTAAGGTGCTTGATCTCTTTTACAATCAATGAAGGTACAGTCAATGAGTTCTGTTGATCAGCTCCCCTTACCAATAAAGATGTCTGTTTCAAGATAAAATTAATTATTTCCTAGAACTCTGTGGATTACAGTGGGAATTTTGATCATGACTCTTGTGCAAACATCTGCACTGGAGTCACCCCAAATTAGGCAAGATAAATCCCTGTCTAGCTATCCAAAATGAGATGTTGGAAGTAGTAATCAAAGCTCCTTCTAAAGTCAGTGAAAGGAGACCAGAACCTTCACAAAGCAATTCATCTCATCCTTGGATGTGTGTTTATCATCATAGATGGAAGGAAACATATCTCCACTGTAGGGAACCTTCAAAATTGTCTTAGTTTAGATACCTACAGTTGGTTTTGTTCGAGATTAAATGTAGACATGTGAGTCAAGTATCTCAGCTACCATTACAGTCAAAAGGACTTCTCCTCTTGGTCTAACATCACTTGAGATCATCTAAGATATCTTACCTGGTGACCAATTGCCAGTCCAGAGGATCACAGGTCATATGCCATGTTTTCCAGCCTGTTGCAAATGTGTAAGGTGTGCTGGAGTGCCTCAGATTACACAGGATGTATATATTTAGATAAATAAATGAAGTTCAATGAAAATTTGATCCTTTCTAAAGGATGAATATAGCATAAAGTAAATCTGTAAGAAACCAACCATTTGTATTATATTACTTACCATAAAATTGACAACAAAAGATGAGCAGAGTAAATGCACTGCATTCCCAATCTCATTGTATGTAAACATGAAAAACCCATGAGGGAAGTCTCTAATGTTAATATTTGCCTTTATACAAATATTATACTCTTCAGTTTACAAGTTTGTTTCAAAGATACCACTAGTGTCATCAGTACATGCGCAGAAATGCAGAGTCAGAAGGGGCAAAAATATCACTCCACAGCCTTGATGAACTGCTGTACCCATAGACAAGTACCTTCACTACATCTTCTAAGAAATGAATCCTGATACTGTATAAAGAATGCAAAAATCCCACTGAAGTAAAAAAATACCTCATTCATGTCTGGAAGCAGGATTCAGCTCTCAGAACTAAAACAGCTTGCACCCACCTGCTGCTTTAACTCTGAAATGGATTTTCAATTAATACCTCGTATAAATCACAAATCAAGAGTGATGTGCTTTACCAAGACAAAATTCCAGTCACAAAGAGTGATCCAGATGGAAACCCCCCAAAAGTATGCAGGAATGACCAAAATATTGCAACTATATTCTTAGTTTTCTCCATGACAAACTCTTGCATTGACTATAACACAGTTACAAGGTATCAGTCTTCATTTGGTTATTGTTGTTTAAAGCAGGAGAAGGCTTGCTCTTCTGGCCGTCTGTCCCTCCTTTGGATGTGTCCTGGAAAAAAAGCCTGGGCATCCACAGTGACATTAAAATGCGCTTGTATTCATTCCGAAAATTCTGGTTAAGAAGTCCATATATAATTGCATTAAGGCAGCTGTTGAAATAGGCCATTAAGTAGCTTATAATGAATAACCACTCAGGAACTTTTGGTGCCATTTCCATAGGATCAATGGCTACAGCCAGTCCAATGAAGTTTAGTGGTGCCCAGCAAAAGGCGAAAATCACAAAAACCACAAACATGGTGAGAAAGTTTCTGAAGTCACTTGGCTTCAGTCTTGGCTTTGTTTCTGACTTGACGCGTCTCCTGACTTGAAGCACTAAAACCCAAATTCGAAGGTAGCAGAAGCTCACAATGGTGATAGGGACAATGAAGTGAATTACCACAACAGCTATTGTATAGTAGGAGCTTGCAGTCTGGACAAACGTGCATGAATAGATGCGTGGATCATACTTTAAAGAGCCAACAAAAAAATTCGGCACAGTTGCAATTACTGTTAATATCCAGACTAAGGAGACATACAGCATCGTGTTCCAACAGCTGTACACTTTGTCGTAGGCAAAACTATGACATATATAGCAATATCGGTTTATTGCAATTGCAGTGATGTTGAAAATAGAGCCTATAACACTCAGTCCCATCACAAAGCCACTCGCTTTACAGTGCATTTCACCTAGCGTCCATCCATTGTGGAAAATAGCTAAGAGCACCAGTGGATATGGATACAAGGCCACCACCAGATCAGCCAAAGCTAGGCTCACCACAAATGCATTACCTGGGGGAAAAGAAAAATACACAGGAATAAGTAAGAAAACAAGCATAGTTGTGAAAAAGAAGAAAATATCTTACATTATTTTGAATATTTGCAATGGTAAATTATTGATGAGGTTAGCAAGCAACGGATATATAAGACCAAGAAGGAAAAAATTTCACAATTCAACTTAGAAAACCGTGGAAATATCTTCAGCAACATGATGTTTCAAATCTGTTGCTGACTACTTTATATCTTCCTTGCTATTTTTATCTTTAATAAACATAACCATCAGTGAGACATTACATAAGCATGTGTTGAATTGTTTCAGTGTAGCTAACTTCACAGCTGGATTGAATAAGTTGAAAAGGAAAACAAATTCTTAAATTGTGCTATGTAAGCAAGCCATTATGCCTTTCTACTCTATCACTGGCATACTAACAGGCTTGACAAGTATCAAGGAGGATATACAAAGAGTAGGTCTATAGGGATTAGAAGGATGTGCTGGTTTATGTGTACTCTAAATTGCTACACAATAGTCTTTAGTATAGCTATTATCTGCATGAATGGCCTACACATACTGCAGTTGTTTTCCCACTGGATTGACTAAGGAAGAGTGAATTGCCCTCTGTAGAAAGGCATATTTAATTATACAAATGAAAAATGCATGCATGCAAGAGAAAGTATTCAAATTTGTGGAAAGAGCATTTAGAATCTTTCCTGCTGATGACATATAAAGAAGTTTTAGTGATATGTGTTGAGACGTATTGTCTCTCTTTAAACAGTGTCCTTTTCATCAGTTTGAAATTTCTGAGCATTGTATCTAAGAAAATGTTGATAAAATAGTGAGATAGTAAACGATATTCCTGAAAAATTAAATGCAAAATCATTCCTTAAGAACTTCACTCTAGTAGATAGGGGTAATAACTTCAGATTATTGGCATTTAGGTAGCATAAAATACAGTTCTGGTTTGCATGCTCATTTTTTTGCTGAAACTCCTTCACAGCATGAACAGATATGCAGAAGACCCAATTAATTTTTAAGATCGTGCATGGAACATAATTATTTTTTGAAAAGAGCAGTTAGAAGATCATTTCTACAAATTCCAAACTTTCTAATCCTCATCTACTAAAGCAGTTCTCAGTTTCATTTTAATAATGTCATTAGTTGGAAGTCATAAAAGCAACAACCATGTAGAAATAAACTGATCACAAGATGACAGGATTTCACCTCTTCTCTGTTTGCTCCATCTGCTTTACATCTGTAGCTTCCTGAATTAAGGAATGGGGTGCTCTCTTTCTCCCATACACTGTAGGGGACAACCATGCTCATTAGAATTTGCACGACGGCTACTGAACTTACTGGAAAGCAGGATTATCCATCTGTACTTACAGAAACATGACTCATCTCAAGAGTGGTGTACAACATATTTTAGGTGGTTTGTTGTTATATATTTAGTATCCTGGTGTATTTATTTTAGAAAGCTACACAAGTGTTTTCATATCTACAGTTTTATGATCTCTGAAGAATAATTGAACAAACTAGGGATATGATTGAGCAGAATGTAACTTCAAAGAAATAAAGAAGGAAGGACATAACCTGTTCCCATGATTGTTGTGAATGCAAACAAGCTTCAGTCATAACAAGGAAGTTTCAAAGTAGGCATTGAGGAAAAGATTTTAATGGTAAGAAAAAGAAAGTGTGGGAACACCTTGCTTTGAGTCTTCCATTGAAGGGTGTAAGAAAACATTAAATAAGCATTTGTCAGTACTGGCCTACATAAAGCTGTTCCTGTGCTGAGTATAGGAAGAATGAGATGACTGTGAAGGCCTCTTCTAGCTATATGGTAAATTGGATAAAAGACAAAATTAACAAAAGAGCGGGGGCATCTTTACGAGAATGTATTTACATTATGGCAACAAGAATTTGTCTTACATTTCTTCATCACTTTATCTGACAAAAGGAAAGGAAAAGGAAAAGGAAAAGGAAAAGGAAAAGGAAAAGGAAAAGGAAAAGGAAAAGGAAAAGGAAAAGGAAAAGGAAAAGGAAAAGGAAAAGGAAAAGGAAAAGGAAAAGGAAAAGGAAACTTTTTTTAGAATGTTTTAGAATGTCTAGAGTGTGTGCTAAGATTAATCAAAACTGTAAGGCCTTCCAGCATAAGCTTATATCTAAAATGTAATTGTTCAGTTGAAAAAGAGTGGGCATTCAGCTCTATCAATCATATTTGGAAATTTACTGTAAAGTACATTTAACAAGATATTTTCAAAATTTTGTGTGCTATTTAGGACTTCTGGAAAATTCCCGGTGCAATGAATAAATAGAGTTAGAATGAACTTGTCAAAACCATAATATACTAGTTTACAACCCAGAAGAAAAATGGACCAATATCTATAAAGACCTCAGGTGATTTGTCACTTTTATGGCTGTTTACCGGGTTGAGTGTTCACACTATGCACTGCAAAGTAAAGTCCAATGGTATTCTGTCTTTGTGGCTGATTGTAGAATTAAGTTTAATGTTATATTACTCCAATGAATAATCTACAAAAGTAGAGAGAAACTTTTCTAATTCACAAAACATAAATAAATAACATTGAGAAATCAAAGGTCTTAGATGTCTTTTAGGTGCTTGAATAAAATAAATGCTCCTTGATACACCTAAGACACAACATTTGGAGTGCCTAAATTACATTCATAAGATAACTAAATAGGTAACTTTTTGCTGCTTGTAACAAAATGAAAAGCACAGAATGTTCACCTAGTTGGAATTATTATCATTACCTCCTGAATTTACCCAATGGACTTTGTTCCTAAACTTCTGTTTCATAAGTGAGAGAATTACATTCATTTATAGGAAACATTTTTTCACTGGAATGGAAAGACCGCTAATTACAAGCAGAGTTGCTTTTACAGACTTCTTATGTCTGTCTCTCCAGATGGAAAGTAAGTGGGAAAGCTCTCTGTATGGGCTTAAGCTTAAAAACCTGTCTGTTTTTACAATCAGTACTGTTTATAATTAAGTAGCCTTTTTTGTTGGCTGAGAATTGTAATTCTTTATGATACCACTCTGACAACTACCTGTAGGAATTTATCTGTACTAAAGGAAGAATGGCAAAATCTTGACTTTAATGAAGCAAATAATAGTCCTATCATTCTATAAAATGAAGCCAATCGTTTCTCTGTAGAGCTCATAGTAGTAGACAGCCTCAGAAAGAAGTTAAACTGACAGACTCTTCTCTCACTCTCTCACTCTGGCTAAAATAATTATATTTGGATGTAGAAGAACAGAAATCAAAGTCTTGATCCCTTTCATGGTTCCTACAACTTTTACTTTCAGAAAAAGAAATAGCAGTACATTTATCTCGAAGTGTGTAAACCGCGATTCACTACAGCAAATTCCTTGTTGCATCTATTGTTTGAGTCTAGACCAACATAGAGGGTGAGGAAGCATATCTAACAACTTGAAGAAAGCAATCAGTCCTTCAGTCAGTAAGACTGCCCCTCTTTAATCTCCCCTTGTCTATAATTACTAATTAGTAAAGGAAACTATGCAGCCCTGATATTTATATTGTCTTGACCTTTCTTGTACAAAATCACCTTTTGAGAACAAGGCTTTAATTTATTTTCCAGGCTCCGGACCCTCCTGAATCCTCATTAAAGTGAGTCTCAAGGTCTGGTCCAGATAAAACAGGAGCATACTCAACTAAGAGCAAAATGGTATAAAACTGACCTTAGGTGTCCATGTCTCCATTCCTGGTTGTATAAGAATAGCCTTGAGATTGAAACTAAGGACTAATCTCCTTTTAAGTGGCAGATATTTCTCAGTGCCAGACTGAGTGCAAACCTGAGTAAAGTATGAATTCAGAATTCAGGATTTTGGTGAAACAGATGATTACTGTCATGGAACTGTGTAGTAGGTCCCACTCCTGGAGCTTCTTTATTATATATATCCATGTCCACACTCATTCAGCTGATTATCATTCACAAAATTCGAGTTGGTTTTGGCATATTTTATGAAAGAATTACATATCAAGATAGAAGACTACGCTTTCAGAGCCAGGACCTCCGCTAACCTTTCAGATGTGGCTTTTAAAAGGGAGTCCTGGCCACCTTATTGCTGATTCTTGATCTTGCTGGTGACACCTGCATTTTCTGACCTATCATATTTTCCACTGGCCTTCAATTCATAAGATTCTTGAAACTCACTTCAGTCTTGTTTGTGAGAGTTGTTCTTAAGGTTTGCTCTTTAATATTGAAGGAAAAACATGACTCTTGAGGGAATGAATAATTGGTCCCAGGCAGGCAGGCAGAACTGAGGACTGGGTAGGTTTTTATAAATCTTTCAAAAGTAGCTCAGCTAATATGGCTTAAATGGCATGCAGGGAGACATAAGCTGCTCCTGCAGAAAAGCTGATGCTTCTTACTTCCTACTAATTTTTGTCTTGAGTTTTGATTTCTTTGATTGGTATTCTTTTACAGTATTTAAGCTCTTGCAGATCTTGATTTTTTTCAAATAGGTAACTTTTAAATCTGTTTAAATAACCTCTGTCAACTTTTTTGTCTCCTCACAATCCATCAGAAAAAATAAAGCCTGCTAGCCTAATTAAGATGAAACTCCATTCATGTCAGCAGGAATGAAACAACCAGAAATGGGCACTGGCAGCAGGTGGAGCAGAGAATTAAGTCTTTCACACACTGACATTTGAATTCCCTGTGACATTACAAGCAAAGAGCTAGGGTAATCTCTGATTTACTGAGATATATTAATCTGGTGTAATGTTCAACAGTGTGTTGCTAACAGGTTTAACATAATGCTCCAAACAAGTGCCAGATGGGTTTTTGTTTTCTTTGAATATGACAGTTTAAAAGCAGTGATATTCTCTTTTGCAGTTATGTTTCATGACTTCAGATATTAGTCGGATATACTGCAGACTTTGATGTAAGGAAAGGGAGAGGCAATATATTTTCTCTAGAAGAGCGTATTTCAGAGACTCTAGCAAAAACATAACATAAACAGTGAATCAAAACTGGTCTTCAATTTATGGAACATTCAGGTTCTTTCTTTTTTTGGGAAATTTGTGCTCTATGTAACTGTTTAGAATAATTGGTGAGTATAATTTTCCTATGATATGTACAAAGAAAAAGTCATCACTGGGAGTGGAATCATAAAATCATTCAGGTTGAAAAGTACTTTTAAAGATGATCAAATCCAGCTGTTAACCCAGCACTGCCAAGTCCACCACTAAACTATGTCCCTCAGTACCACATCTGCACCTCTTTTAAATTTGTCCAGGATGGTGATTCCACCACTTCCCTGGGCAGCCTGTTCCAATGCTTGACAACCCTTACAATGAAAAAAATTCTCCTAATATGCAGTTTAAACCTCCCCTAGTGCAACTTGAGACCATTTCCTCTTGTCATTCACTTGTTACCTGGGAGAAGAGACAGACCCCCACCTGACTACAACCTCCTTTCAGATGGTTATAAAGAGCAATAAGTTATCCCCTAAGCCTCCTCTACTGCAGGCTAAACACCTCCAGCTCCCTCAGCTGCTTCTCATCAGACTTGTACTCCAGACCCTTCCCCAGTTCCCTTACCCTTCTCTGGACACACTCCAGCACCTCAATGTCTTTCTTGGAGTGAAGGGCCCAAAACTGAACATGGGATTCATCAGTGCCCAGTACAGGGAACAATCCTGCTGGCCACACTATTGCTGATACAGGCCAGGATGTCATTGGCCTTCTTGACCACCTGGGCACACTGCTGGCTTATGTTCATCTGCTGTTGACTACATCTCCAGATTCTTTTCCACTGGGCAGTTTTCCAGCTACTCTGCTCCAAGCCTGTAATGCTACATGGGGTGGTTGTGACCCAAGTGCAGGACCCAGCACTTGGTGTTGTTGCACTTCAGACAGTTGGCCTCAGCCCATTGATCCAGCCTGTCCAGATCCCTTCACAGAGCCTTCCTGCCCTCCATCACATCAACGCTCCGGCCCAGCTTGGTGCTGTCTGCAAACTGACTGAGAATGCACTCAATCCCCTTATCCAGATCATTGATAAATATATAAACAGGACTGGCCCCAAAAGAATGCAGGACTCACAAGAACAGAAGTACAACATGCAAAACGACCTTGAGATTTTGGCATAGTGACTTGCAGGCTGGACTGTGTTCTTGGCTCGACATCTGCAACTATCAGTGATGGAAGCTATATTTGCAGAAGCTGAATTTTAGCTTATAAGGCAGAGCTCTCAGGTGCTGACAGTCTTGCTGAAGAAAGGTACCTAGGTTGTACTGTTGTTTGATATGTTTTTGAGATCATGATTTTGGCATGCTCACTTTTTCTGCATGCTCACTCTTCTCCCTCTGGTTAAATCTGGGAACACCAGTCCTTGCTGCAAGTTTGCTGCCCTGAGTTTCCTGATAGACTGCAGCTGCAAAAGTGCTGTGCTGTTAAAAACTTAGTAAAAAGGCTTGAGGTTTGTAAACCCTAGGTGTGTCTTTTGCTTGGCTGTGGCTCCCTCTGGTGAGTGCGGACAGTGGTGACTCTCTGTTGCCACCTTGTGAACAAGCCACAGCAGAAACAACATATCGCAGCACTCCGCAGGACAGGAGGCAAAAGCAAGAGGCTGATTCTTTGAAAGAAAACGCTGATCGTTAATCGGATAGTACATTTACAGGGTGCTAGATACTTTTCTGGGCTTCTGATACTTTCTGAGATTACAGAAACTTTCCTGGTACTAGGTGTTTCCAGAGAGAAAAGGGGAAGCAGAAGAGGCAAGACAGCCTCTTCTAGAGAATTCAGTTGCCTAGTAGTTAGGACACTTTCATAGAAGAGCCTTTCTTTGAAACAGAACTTGAAGTTGTGTCTCCCATAGTCCACTCTCCCACAGAGAGTGCCCTACTCACCGGCTCTGCTGCTCTCTAGGGTTAGCAGGCTTGTTTATTTCTAGGGTACGTTCTAGAATTTCAGCCTAGAATCAGACTGCACAGCTTATCACTTGTGTTGTAGAGTGCTCATCATCAGTTTGCTAAGAAAATTAAAATTGGAATTCCTTCTCATGATTTAACAGGTGGAAAACTGAGATACACATATGCAGGGACTCTCGCAAGACATATTAGGAAGAACAGCCCAGGTTTATGAACCTTGCTGTTAGGCAGGTTTTGGAAAAAAATGAGAGCACCAGTCCAGTATGCTGCTCCAAAATGACACCATAGTGGCATTATAGTACTGAGGGATGGAGCCAACAGAAGAAGTAAAGCTACTAAGCAAAACTAGTTGAATTCAAAGCAAATAGAAGGGATTTGCAGCAGTAGGTAGTAAATCCTTAACAGATTTTGCAGTTTTAAAAATTTTACCTCTATTCAAGGGTAGGATGGAAACGTACTTGTAAGAGACACCAGTTGAAGGTTACTAAACAGACATAATGTGCCTGCTTCAGGGAGCCCTCTGAGCTGAAAAGAATCACAATTGGTAAATAAGTACAGAAGTATCACACAGGGTTGCCCTGTTCTCTATTTTTCCTGAGTGCCTGCTTACATCTACAGTTAAAGACAGAGCATGAAGCTTACTATGCCTTTGGTCTGTACCAATACAGCTGCTTCTGTGATGGGGACAGTAGGTTTTAGTGACACCATCCAGAAGCACAGCTCCTTCTCAGGCTCCTCTGCTGTGGTGGTCTGAGAACTATGATGCAGAACCTCATTCAGAACCTTGCCAACCACTCTACACAATTAGCTTGGTTTTGTTGACTGAATGTTTGCTCATCTGTTCAGCCACCTGCAACTGAACTGCATTTTGCAGCAAGTTTAGGGATGAAGACCCCTTATACTTATGCCCTAACACTGAAGTCAGGCTCTTACGTTCAGGGTATTCTAGAATGGCAAAAGGCCCATGTTGTTGCTGAGCAAATCACAGAATCATAGAATGGTTTCAGTTGTAAGGGACCTTAAAGATCATACAGTTATAAACCCCTGCCATGAGCAGGGACACCTTCCAACAGACCATATTTCTCAAAGCCTCATTCAACACTTCCAGGGATGGGGCATCCACAAGTCTCTCTGGGCAGCCTGTTCCAGTGCCTCATGACCTTCACAGTAAAGAATTTCTTACTAATATGTAGTCTAAGTCTACTCTTTTTAATTTAAAATCTACTTTCTTTCAGTTTAAATGTCTCTGTCTAGGGTACTATTGCTTTCCATGCAAGGAATGAAGCTAAGACCTTTACTCTAAGTGCTTAGCATTATGGGTACCAGTGGCAGCCCAGCTTCAAAACCTCCAGTTATTGAGCACAATCACTAACTAACTATAAAACCACACTGGTTTTTTTTCACTGGCTCATGAAAGAAATTGTGTTTCCTGTATCTGGCACTACATATAAGCTTAATTTTCTTCTCTTGAAGTAATCACAGCTGTTGATTGCTTCAACCAAGAAAGAAAAGGAAACCGACATGTACAACTGCAAGTATGAAAACTCATTTACTGCTGACAAAGGGGCTAATATGAAAAACTGGAAAATACAACAGGTGCAATCTAGTTTGATCCTATAAAGAGCTAGACAGCCTATAATTTTTAATAACTTTTTTTCAGCCTTTCAACACTATATTACATGACATAGAAAAAGAAGTGAAATATGTAGCATTGTATAGGATGTTATTTTGTAAAAAAACAGACAAAAACCCCAGCCTAAGACTTATTTCAGATCAACTATAAAAGACTGAAGTGTGGAAGCAAACAAAGTAAGGATATTTCACTCCCAAAAACTCTGTAGAAAACTTCATTATTCCCTGGCAGATATTAACTTATATTGTGTGAAAGGCTAGTTTATCTTCTCTTACCTTCGCTATCACCTTCTATTACCTTCATCTTTGCTGCCATCTTTAGCCTGAATTTGTGTCAAAGAAAATTATGTTGTTTTTTCCCTTTGTTGCAGGAACAAAACAGTGCTCAAGTCCTTAGAACAACTTAACTTCCACCTTCTTTTAGAAAGGAGGACAGGAAACTGAAAAATGAAAATAATTTTGTTCAAACTACAGCCAGGTTTTGTTTTGTTAAACTGTTTTGGTTTTTTTTGTTTTAATATTTACTAGCAGATTAGTTGAATTTAAAAAAAAAACTCAGACATTAAATAGTTGTAATTTAAAATATATATATGTATATATATGTGTGTATATATATACATATACTCAAGCTATTGGGCAGCTATATGAAGTTAATAAAATTGGGACTATTGTAGACTATGGGACATACTCAGCATCAGTTAGCCAAGGGATTTGGTTATCTATGATAAGGTGCATCTTGTAGCTTTGCCATGTAGACCCATTTAAACAGAACAGAACTTTTTGACTGGTATAAATATTGGGATCTCCTCTTACAGAAATGAAGACATGCAAGTGGTAATTTTCACAGTGATGTGCTCAGCTATTTTGTGGGGCTTCAGATGAAGGACTCGCAGCATGTGACAGCCATAGAGTCAGAAGCAAATACATGCAAAGTATGTACATGTCAGTTAGTTACATCTGCAAAAAGAAATCAAATCCAAGCTCATTACTATTGCTATGTACCTTTTAGGAGTTCCTGTGTTCAACTCCCAGACACTATGGAGTATCTTGAATTTTTATAAAATGGGATATGATACACTGCAGTAAATAGACTATATGGGAAAATCTAATACGGAAAACACTTATGTTGACAAGTTGCCAATGCTTCTAACACCATCTGGGGCCTCTTTATTATGATCTTATTTTCCTTTCTCGTTTCCTCTTTCACCAAGGAAGAAAATAGATGATACTTGATGAAAACGGCCTTTTTAACCTTTCAGCAAGGAAAAGTCTTACCCCTGTTGTTCTGAGCTTTTGGAAGACCTCATCACTGTTACATGCATAGTGAGATGGATGTCTTGAGAAGATATTGTCAGTCTCTGCCATCTGCTTCTTTTGGAAACAAGATCTTAAAGCAAAGTACACTGACATGATTCATCTTGTAATGATACTCACAGGTTTGTAAACATCATGTGAAACAGATGAGTAAATAAAATGCTTTTAGAGAAAATTTTTGTGTATTCTCTTCTGAAGTATTAGTTGGTCTTTGTTTCATCTCAATATAGACAAAGCATGCAATGATCATTTGTTGAATCAAGAGCATTTCTGAGAGCCAGTAGAAACCTTGCAAAATGTCTAGATAAAAGCTCTGCTCTGGCTGGGCCTGTGAGTCATGATATTGGTGAGATAGGTAAATGAGGAGTGATAGGCAATAGGAGTGATTCAAGCAATACAGCCATAGGGTCATGGAAGCTGGAATTGATCTCTGGAGATCATATAGTCCAACCCTCCCGTTCATAAAGGGTTCAACTACAGTGACTTGTTCATGGCTGTGTGCACTCAGGTTTTGACTATCAACATGGAGACTAAACAACCTCTCAGGGTGAGCTGCTCCAGTAAGGAACAAACATACAGGATACTTACTGTTTTCACTAGGGAATAGAGGGAAGATGCTGTCAATTTGACAAGAGATGAGTGCTGTGCTTGACCTACTAAATAGCAGAGGTTATCTAAGATCATACCTGTTACTATGCATGTATGAGTTGGAGTTGCTTGGTCAGGAGAGGTCCCAGTGTAGATTACAGCAGATGGGTCTTTGTTTTGTTTATCCTTGTGTCTTCAGATTCCTCCTGACAGCAGAATCTGAGCAGTTTCTGGACATAATGGTCTGAATCAAAGAGAGAATCTGGACTAATAAACATTTACAGACTGGTAAATCTACAGACCCATAAAGGTACAAACCTCTGGGGGGTGGAGAGTAGAGAATGCTGAGGGCTGCACAGAAGGAGGCAGGAGGCACCAGCTCCTAGCAAAAACAGTTTTGGAAAGCAATTCCCACTGGCTTTAGCAAGCCTAGGATATTCCTCCTTATTTACTCACATACTAGGTTCAGCTTACCAAGGATGCAGGATCCTGTTGCACACGCTGCTTTGATATCTCTGAGCACTGCGAACTCCACCTAGCCATTCAGACTAATCCCTTGTCCTGGGAGTCCTAGCTGATACCCCAATGAGTGACTTGGTGGCCTGTGATCCAGAAAGAGCAGTACGTGACTTCTGTCTATGTCACGTACTGAGTCACATCTCTTTTACTGTGTAAATACACCTGCAAGCTGGATGAAACCAATATAATTTTTATATTGACTCACAGGCCCAGCCAGAGCGGAGCTTTTATCTTGAAATTTTGCAAGGTTTCTACTGGATCTCAGAAAAGATCTTGATTCAACAAATCAGGCTCAAATGGAAATCACTTTTTTATATGCTACATGCCAATGTTGTTTTTAAACGTCACATATTTTAATATATTGTTTGCTCTCCATGAGCAGAACAGATATTCTTCCTTCATATTTAACGAGGAAGCTGACTGTACAGCAAGTTTTACAGTCTTTATGGTCCTAGCCTACCAGGTGTTTTGCAAGAGTGACTAAAGATTAGATTGTTTTTGGATTATCTAAAGGCATAATTACAGGATCTCAAATTAGTTAATTTTTCCTTTACTTTGAAACAGCAGATGCCCGGCACTGAAATTGGACCATGGATTGTGTAGTTGATGTGTCATACCTAGGACCATAATCCTAGGTAAAATCTTTTAAACTTCTTTAACCCACTTACCAGTCGATAGATATTTCTAGGTAAATCACTGTGGTTAAACCATCTTTTTACAAGGTCTGCTTCAACATCTGATTAACATTTTACACATTTTGCTTCTAACAACTGCAAAAGAAAGCATAAAAAAGAAAGGAAAATTTTGCTTAACATGAAAACTTACTCAGAAAACAATCTGTTGTCCATGGGCTCTAACCCCATCTGTGAATAGCAAGTACTTTTGCAGTCACTTTAGAAATATCACAGGGAGGCTTTGTGTCCTAGAGTAGAAGTGCTCTAAATGTCCACAGCACAAGAGTAATCCTCTGACACTATATTTTATGCCAGTAAAACACCTGGAACATAACAGTGTGCTATCTGACTTGTGGCAGGGGAGTTTGAATTTTAAATTTTCTTTCTATCATGACTTTTAACGTAACAAGACAAAGGCATGCAAAGATACCAGTCCCCTATTAATCAAATATTTTTTCCTCTGTAACAATCCAAAAACTACATCCTGTGCATTTCTGTAAGTAACAACTGATTTCAAACAAGCTGGCTGGAGTGTTTAGTCTCTTGAATATAGATTCCCAAGAGTCTTAAGAACCATAAGTCGCAGCTCACAGAAAGGATGCATGGGATAGCTCCCAGTTGGCACTTGCCATGACTGTGCCACTTGCATGTCTTTACTTGTATTGAAAAAAAGCAGCATGTTTTAATATAACAGCCTTTTTACTTGTTGGTAGAAAACATGAATAGAGTTGACTACTTCTAAGAACATAGTTTTAAAGTCCTAAATATTTAAATTACAATGAATTTCACCATGGGCAGGATCTGCACAGAATGAGCATTCTTGAATAGACACTTTTTTCTTTAAACTATGCCAATAATATTCAATATGTAGAGTATTTTTACTTGAATGAAAAGTAGGAAATAAAAATACCTAGACTGATTGTTATACATATTCATAGGTGACCCCTATCTGACAAAAGGTCCTTTTTGAACTCAAAGAAAATGTTGTGTATACTTGACATATTTGGAAAAAATGGACCTGACTTTAGAATGAGAAGACACTAAGAATTTCAGGCTGGATTGAAGAAAATCATAGACATATGAGGATGTCATTTATAGGTTCCTGTCTTCGTTGCAGTGATATATTTTACAATTTTATGCTAGCTCTGAACTTACAATTAGTTAACATAATTCTGTTTACAAGGCTGATGTGTTAAGCGGATACTTTTCCGGTTAGTCAGACTGCTAGCTCCAGTAGCTGCACATGATGTCTTCTGACAACAATTGTTGCCTACATTGTGCAAATACGACAATCTAAAACAACAGGTGAGCAGATGTTCCATAAAAAGATGACAATGTTTGTGGAAGTGTCATGTAAATTATTGTAGTCTTCATACAGGTATTTAAATATTGAAACTGATCCAAGTCAGTAAAAAGCAGATAAAAAATAATCAGTAACTTTGTCAAAAGGGTTATGGGTTTTTTCTCCAGACCTAATTTAAGCAGCATTTATTAAACAGTGAATTCAAATATCTCTATAATTAGTAAATAATTAAAAAATAATCTCAAGAAGCAAGATCTTAGTCATTTGATGAATGTGTTTAGGCAGTTGTTATCTGTTATCACGTCAAGACATAACTGTCCCACATGCAGCTGAGATGTCAGCAAAATGCTGACTCTCTGAAATAGCTCAGTCCTTATCAGAATTGAGATCAAAAGTAAACCGGAAGATTCCAAAGCAGCTACTGTTGTTTGGGAGGACAATGGAGTTGCACCCACAGTGATGTAGTTATATTTCTGTTGGCTTTTGCTATCAGGAAATCTGTTTCATGCCCTTATCAAGGTGGGAGATTTAAAAACAGAACAACTCCCTAGATTTTTAGGAAGAGGAAAACTGCAATAACATTTCTTCCTTTCTGCAAAGGAAAAAAAAAAAAAAGGGTTTGTTTTATCAACTCAGGATAACATAGATATTTTCATATTCTTGGGAACAAGGCAATGTACTTGACAGTCCACATCAAGGTACCAATATGCTCTTATAAAAGATAACTTCTAAGAAGCTGAAACCTGGAGCATATCTGAAGATGCTGGTACTCATAATAGATTTGAATTGAAGTAGGAGTAGAATTTACATGTTGTCACCGATTTAATGAGATTAGTGTAGTCTCCTATAACATCCTCAACACAATGATTCAAGTCACCTGGTGAATATATATCTGCTTAGAATAGATGAAAAAATCAGTCTTTTAAAATGAGCTGTCCTGGTGCTCTGTGAGTAGGGTTGGTCTCATAGCAATTTGGCTGATTGTGCCAAAGAGCACCGTGAATCCTTGAATTGCTTCTGCTGGTCCATCCAAGAATAGAGCTTTACTGCAGAGAGGTTATTTCTCATGCAGTCAGAGAGTCTTGAAAAAGAAACTGCAGTCCAGAGTCCAGGAGAGAGCTGGCAGGAAAGGGAGAGCTGCTAAGACACATGGGAATTGCCATAATACAGCTGCTAAGAGGTCCTTTGAATTTCCTGTGTCTGAGAGTATATTTGTATTGGTTATTTCAGGGATATGAAGGGAAACTTATTCATGCTCTGAGTTGAAAAAAAAATGGGTTTTGACTGTTTTAGACTTGACCCTGTGAAGAGCCTGAGTATAGTGTTGCAGGCAAAGCATCACACTAACGCTATGCTTTGATTTTCCTTTTGCTCAGAATGTGGGTAGAGTGGATGTGTGCCAAATGAAATACACAATGTAAATATACCCTTAGATTCTTCCGTTACAGTTTCAAGAAGACCCTTTTACTTCTACAGCTCATCTAAATGCTTATCATTTTATTTCCTCAAAAGATAAGCACATCAAGAGCTCCATTTATTAAGTAGAATAGAACTTATCATTATATTCTTAAATAAAAGTATCTTGGACCTGATCCTGGTGATAAACTTCCTGCTCACTTATCAATAAACTGAATACTTCCTCTACAGGATAAAAGAAAACAATAATTTAGAGATATCATCCAATGTGGTATTGCCAGGTGCTTCAAAAGAGGATACAAAATACTCTATGGCTGAAGAATAACTGGCGACAGATCACAGTTTTACCCTAATCAGGATTCCCTGTGATGCAGACTGATAGAGAAGTTATTTTTCTACTTTTATGATGTTTCTGTACTGCTAAATGCTTCTTTCAATCCCTTTAGGCTCATAATTACTTTACAACCTTTCTACTTCCTAAATATTTTAAAATTCTGTATTCTTTAGATTTCTTCTCATCTAGAACAATCCTAGGTCTCTGCTTTTCACATTTTCTAAAGTTACTACCAAGACTGACCTGCTTTTGCTGAAGGATGCTTTCTTTGTTAAAGGAATTTTCCTATTTTGCAATTATTTGATAAGTAACTCATCTGGTTACTGTTCGAACCAAGGCTCACTGAAAAGAGGATGGAATTGGTGATGAACTTATGCTGCTTCCTTTCCAAGAAGAGAATAGAAGCATAATTAGAAATATGAGATGAGTCACGGGCACATGAGTGAATAATTCTAGAAGTGATATAGAAAGATTTGGAGTATTGATCATTTGGAGGTATTTTCTGAAAGGTTTCATATCTTCATGGACAGACTACACCTAAGCATATGGGATACCAGCTTGCAATCCAAGCTGGCAGGATGAGTAAAAAGAACTTGAAATTGAGAGATGGAAAGAGAACTTGAAAGGAATCATACAGTTTTTTCTCATTTAACACCCAGGGCAAGGGAATTTTGGCTTCAGGAAGATGGTGACAAAAATTACAGAAAACAGGAGCTCAAACACTGAGGAGTTCAGCTGGAGTGATAATATAAAAAGTAGTAGAATCAGTAAAGAGTGCCAGGAACCTGTGCAGTAAAATAGGGGATCCAAACTCAGTAAGAAATAAAAATAGAACTTCATGGAAACAATTTTGTTATAATGGAATTGCACCAGTGATCAGAGAAGAGAAATATTACCTGAAAAGTCTATTGTCTTCATAAAAGGTGGGGAAAGAGAGAGACAGTGAGAGAGAGAGGATGGTATATCCTGGTAAAAGCCAAAGTTATATTGGGGAAGAGTTGTAAAGACAATATGCTGGGAAAAATTATAAAGACAATGTGCAGGGAAGTATGCAGAAACCTGCAGTAGAATGAGAACACCTCTCTTTTAGCAGGAAAATAATAATGGAACCAGTTTCACAAGGGACACTACAGGTCTTCATATGTAAAGAGGAAAATAAGCACATGAACAGCTGCTGAGTTCTGGACATACACCCAGCAGATTTCTTCAATACAGAGTCTATTTGCCAGCATATCCTGGCCTTTGTTTGCATAAAGAACAAAGACATCCCTGAAGAGCCTGTTATAGAAAATAAGGTTGTATTGAAAACATATGGGATTATTTTGGTTAAATTAAAGGGAAGAACAAACAAAAGAGATACAATGAAGAAGGGGGCCTGCACATTTTGATAAATAAAAGAGGCTAATTAGGAAAGTGAAATCAAGTGTATTGAGGAGCTTAAGGACCTGAATGTGAAAGAAGGTTGGTATTTCTTCAATTAAAGATACAAAAATGTTCTCTAATTTGTATCCAAAAGTGGAAAAAAATAGAAGAAAAAGTTCCAGATCTAGATGGAGATAAAAATGTCACAGTAAGGATACTGAGGGCAAGAAATGAGGGTAGAAGTAACAGGAAAAGTTATGTTCACCAAAGAAAACTGCTAAAGAGAGCAAAAATGGATGAAATGGAAACTGACAAACCCCCTAAACTTCATTGGCTTTGCAAAGACTCTAAAATGACTAAAATGCTCTTTCAGCACAACAAAAATTGGAAAAAGGAAAGACAAGTTACTGGGGGAGGGGGAGTCTGAAAATCAAATTAAAATGGCTCCTGGTCTGAAGAAAGATTTTGCTAGAGCTTTTGATAAGGACAGTAATGGTGCTCTTGGGGACAAGGCAGGCTGGCCGGCAATAAGTTAGCATGTCTACAATAAAGCAAAACTGTCAGAGAGATTGAGCATACTTGATGGCAGGAACTTTTTAACATCTGTTATCTCAGAGATAGTGTCATGTGTTCTGAAAGGACAGAGAAGCTACATATGCGACCTGTAAAAAGGGGCTGAATGTGTTCTCTGATCCTTACTGCCAGTAGGGAAGTGCTGATTTCTCTCAGGCTGTGGAAAAGAGCTTGGCTTCCACATGCATCCCAAAGAGCAGTGTTGCCATGACTCACTTGCAGCTGTGGTGCTCTCACACTTTACTACCCATTTCCTCCTCCCTTGCTACAGTGCTGCACAAATGCTGTTTCTGTTTGTATGAACGGTGCTCGCAGTAAGTCAGAAAAGCAAGTAGTCAGGGAGTAAGGAGAACAGTAAAACAGTGTTGCCACTTCTGGAAGAGTCATTTGTCTACCGTAGAGTATGTGCTAGCATGGCACTCATATTCAAGGTGGGAAATTTGCTGCAAAGGAAGAATGAATCAAGAAATCCTTGGGCTCTTAACCTCATATTAATTGTAGGCAACACTGGAGAAAAAAAACCTGGGAGGATAGGAAAACTAAAGATGCAGGTAAAGACAAATGAAATAAAAGTCAATGTGAGTTTATACAAAGTGTCTGTACCAACTAATCTGATCATCTTTATTTAATAAAAACTGGACTTGGACTTTCTGTACCTGGGAGGTTGCTCTAAATGGATCTAGCCTTGGAATCACCAGGATACCACTCACAATCTATTGCTACCACTGTCTATGATGAAAGAAAACTGTTGGACCAGAGGGAGATAACCTACATTGAACTAATTTTGGCTATTTCAGAAGTAGTATGTCACAAAACACAAAGAGAACTAATGAAATTTTGTGATAATACAAAATGGAGAGCTTACATTGATACAGGGAAATGTCAAGATCTTTTTTTTTGCTTGAGGACTAACAGAGCAGAAAGGGATAGAGCATAATAACATGAGGTATGGGATCAGGTACTGAAGGAATAGTTGTGTAACAAAAGAAAAAGAAGAGCTGCATCAGCAAGTGACTGCACCAAGAACAGCCACCTACATGATGCTATCGCTTAAAAGGAAAATGTGGCTTCAAGGCATACCAGCTCCATTTTGTCCATTCAGGAAAGGACAGAACAGAATAGAATGTTAATATTTTCTTGAAGGTATTGGTCATACTTCACCTGCATTACTATGAACAGTTCTGTTTTCTTTTGTTTAAGACCTATTATTTAGTTGGGATAAGTGATCTGAAAGGCCTAAAACAAACAGGGAAATTAAGACCCTAGCTAATTAGAGGAAACTAGAAGCATTTGGCTTCTTTACTATGGGGGGGGGGGGGGNTGTTTTTTCTCCCTTAATATTGCACAAAAGTTTCCACCAGGTGGAGAAATGACCCTTTCATGTTAAGTGACAATTACAGTTCTACAGATAAAAATATCCACTATAAATTAGCAACTAATAATCACTGATAATGCTTATTTTTCTCCATTGGTTATAAGGGGACCCCAAAGGAAGAAGTTCAGAAACAGGTTTCTCCACTGTAGTCTTTTAAGAGATGAATTCCACCCCAGGTGACAACTGACCTCTATCCCAGTGGACAGGAATAATAGGGGAGGCATAAAGGAGGGAAAGAGAACTGATGTGGCCAGAGAGATGAAGAATAACTGAAAACAGCATTTAACAATGGAGAAAACTTAGCCTCATCTATATCACAGAGATGTGAAGGCTATGGAAAGAGCATGGGAAAAGACTATAAGACTCAGTTATATTGCTGAACACATTTATTTAGTAGACAGATGAGTACCAAAATTACAATTCTACATTCAGGAATGTTTTATTTTTTACAGATGTACATATAAGAAGTATCGTCCATCTCTATAGTCACACACACATTAGACAGAACTAAACATGCAAATACACCCATGTTCTTAAAGGTAAAAGAAACATGAATTTTGATTTAATTTGTGTTGCAACAGCACCTTGCTATTCAAATGTAAATCATAAGCTCATTGTGCTGTGTTTGCTGTTATATATAGAAAGGAAAATAGTGCAGAGACTGAAGAAGGCTGACAAAATGCACTAAAAATACTGCTTTCCACTAATGTATTCTTCGGCAATGCACCAAGGTTAATATTAGACTATCTGCCAGAAGTCAAAGGGTCCCAAGTCCTCTTTACTCATTGAAATAATATTGAGTTAATGTGCCTAATTCTCACTTCTCACTGATATTATGCTGGCTTTAAGGCCAATGAAATATAAATGGTTTGCTTTATCTCTGTCCTGTGGGAGATGCCTCACCAGATCCCACCTTCTGGAGTGCTTCCTACCAGGTTCTTACCCCAGCCCATAATGTTATGTTTATAGCTACGGCTATACAAATGTAGCCTGAAATTCTTAAAAGCATCTAGTGGTTTTGATTGACTTGATGCACCTTCACAGTACTTGATCATCCACATGTAAAAGAACATATGTAAACTTTGGCAATTCAAAAGTTTAGTACTTTAAAAGCTACCTTCAACTGTGCATACTTAAATTGAAGACACACAAAATCAATAATTGTTTTTGAAAACTCAGAAGACATTTGACATTTCAAATAGAAAGACAGGCTAATCTAATTTTGTTATTTTCATATATAAAGTTTTATTTAATTTTGTAGTGTGTTAGATGAAATTAGTCTCCTCCCAAAATAGAACTGATAAAAGCATTAATTTCTCTAAATTAAATCACTTTTAGAGATCAGAAGTTGCTCAGCCTCTCACAGAAAGACTGGGTGCAGTTATGTAAGACAAGCATATTGATTCATAGCAATTATGCTATGCATTAGTTGGAAGAGGCTTCACAAATTTTCCCTAAAACTAAATACAAATGTAGGAAAGAGGCTTCTGTATGATCTGAAACAATCATACTCTTGTAAAACTGGCAAAGTTCCCACTGTTTGAAGAGTGAATGAGCAATGACTAAAAGCACCAGTCCTACCCATTCTCTATTTCTCTCCTGCTGAGCATAATATGTATCAGTTTAAGGGCTAATGGGTCATTTTATTTCACTCCATTCTTGTGCCTCCCATTATATAACAGCATTAAAATAGATTTCCTTTTGATCATGCCTTAACTGTAAGGCGAGTGATGCATAATTACATTGTTTCCAATTATCAGATTTCTCTGTAAAGTGTAGGACAGAATAGTGTTGATAAATTCCAGAAAAGTGTTGAAGTCCTGTTTTGCCTTCTGAAGGCAAGATTACTGTTTGTACCACAGAACTGGGCAGAGCTGGTGAATTTATTCCCTATACACCTGTGACATATTTGAAGTCCCAAATTTTCATCCAAGAAAAATCTCTCATTAGCTTCCTCAAAGGGAACTGAGTGTTCATCGTGGTTTTCCCTTTTTCTTCAGTTGTCTGGATGCCATGTGTCTTGTCACAACCATTCCATTAACTTCATCTTGTCCATCTCCGATAGTCCTTATTACAGCTCTAACTCCTTTCATGACATATTTCATCACAATTTCACTTTCTACTGCATTCACTTCCCTTACGAGTACAAATATGTTGTTTCTTGTTTACTCAGAAAGGAAAACTGCAAGTCAGCCTGCTTGTCCATCTTCTTGTCTTGCTGGAGGCTAAGGGCTCCCATGTACTGTCTTAGCCCTTCACCACTTCCCCATCCCCGCTATCACTCCATCCACATCAGTTTGTGGTCCTCTTTCACTCTGCTCCCTCCTTACGAAATTTTACCTGGAAAGACCTCTGTGGACATTTACCAAACTATCCGCTTTCCTTTTCACCTCCAAGAGCCATCTCTCTCTGATGTAAAACTAAGAACTGGCAACTTAAAAGGTCGTTAACCTCATGAAGATTATGCAGAAGGGTTTCCCTGCTATTCTTCACTGTACGTATCGAAGATGAAGAGATCGCTGGGACAGGGTCAGTGACATCACATTAAGGATGATCCTAGAAGGAGATCAATTAGTAAGCATTTGAATTAGATAAGACGATCACCTTTTTTTTTTTTCCCCCAACAGTCCTAGGATGCACCAGAGCACTTTGATAAGTACCTTGAAACTTACTCTTCCAGGTATCACTCTCTTCCAGTGCAAACCCTCCTCTCTGCTGTAGTTCGAGTGAAGGAAACGGTTCAGAGGAGAGCCCTTCTCTTGCTGCTCCCCGGCCGGGATTTGATGCCTCGGGCTGGCCATCCTGTCCAGCGAGAGCCTGTTCCGTGGGTGCTTCCTCCCGCTGGAGCCCAGACGCGAATCCCTCGGGAACGCGCCTTTCCCCGGGGCCGAGGGGGCCCGGCGAGTGCCGATGACTCATGGAGGGTCCCGAGGGAGCGGGGGGAGCTCCGTGCCTCCAGCCCCGCTCCGCTCGCCCCGGGCGGGGAACGCCGGGCTCCGGCTCCCGACCGCGGCACGGCTCTGCTTCCTTCGGCGACCGCTGGGTCCCCTGGGATGTGCGGTGGGGGCACAAGCCAAAGGACCGGCAGCTCCATCCCCACGTCTCCCCTCCCTCACTCAAACAACCTTTCCAGATGTTTTCAAGTTCGGCGCTGCTCCGTGGGCTGTGATTGCTCAGCCCCACGTAAATGGGACTCGCTGGAATACCTCGCCTGCTGTTAGACGTGCAACGATGAGGGACAGCAAGACTCACCCCTTCATAAACTGTTTTTTCCCTAAGTATGATTTAACTTAAAGCAAGGACGAATGAGCGCCTCCTCCCAGTTAGCAGGAGCTCGGGACGGTGCACGGGAGACACGCCAGCGCTTGGGAAGTGACACTGTTTTTTTTTAAAAAAGTAATAAAAAACGAACCTCCAAACAAACACAAAACAAAACAAACAAAAAACCCCAACAAACCACAAACAAATCCCCCGCCCCAGAGAAAAAAATCAGCATTTCCCTCTCCTTCCCCGTGGCAGGGGGGCACTCGCTGACACAGAGGACGGACGGCAGAGCCCCCTGGCTCCCAAGGCGAAAAGCACCCTATGCATGGGACCTCGCTCAGCTCCCAGCAAAGTTTGGTTACTGCGTGCGCATGGCAAAGAATGGCACTCACGACCTGAAGGAGCGAGCAGTTCCTGGAACTGCTTGGTCCTATGAGAACTGTAGCAGACACCCCACTATTTCGGGGGTAGCACTTTCTGCCGCACCATCCGCCACCAGGCAGCCGAGTGCAGGTGAGCAAGCAGCAGCCTTGCTCTGTGCATCAGTGAACAACCGGCACCGTCGACGGTGGGAGGAGGATGGGGGTGTAGCATCTGAACGCAGCGGGACGTGCGCGGGTCAGGGAAGTTGGCCGGGAGGCAAATCCGAGAAGTTGATGCATAACTACAAAGTTTTGTAGTTTGAGCCACGTGTAGCCAGCCCGGCAGAGGTGAGGAAAGCAAGCCAGTAAGTTTAGCAAATAAAAACCGCAGAGCCACAGTCTAGCACACACAAGGAAAAACTATAGATACGATTCAAAGAAAACACCCCACTTTATTTGTTGCATTGTGATTGAAGGATATGGGTGAGGAGACAAGAAGAAAGACGATTTCGTGAAAGACTGCTGTGACCTCTGATGCAGGCTCCGGAGCGCGGGCTGAGCCGCTTTCCCAAGCATGCAGAGCACCGTATCTTCGGTACTTCCGAGCAAGTTTTAAAAGCTCCTTCTTTTTAGCTCCGACAGCGTTGGGCACCCTGTTTGTCTCCGGTATTTGAAGCGGATGGCACCGATTGCCCCTCCTCGGGAGCTCCATAGAGAGCACACAATGCCTCACTAAGAGCATTCCTCTCCCCCGCGCCAGGCAGGACGGAGCGCGGCCCGAGGAAAGGGTGACTGAGCTCCTGGGGGTTCCCGCACACACTGCAGATGCAGGGGGCTCTGGTCCCCCGCCTCCAGCGGGGACGGCCCGCTGGGACTCCGCAAGCAGGCTGGGCTCCTCGGGGCAGCTGGAAGCGGCAGGACATGGATGCTCCGGGCGCTCGCCACCGCCGGGACAGGGCACAGGGGTCAGGCTCTTACCTGAGTTCCGGAGCTTGCGGTTCTTGAAGACGGAGAGGATGACCAGCAGGTTGCCGAGGATGTCCACCACGGTGGTGAAGATCAGCACGCTGGACAGCACCGGCACCACCCAGGCGGGCCTCGGGGCGCCCGCCGCCGCCGCCTCCCTCTCCGCCAAGCCGAGGCGGCCGCGCCCGCCCGANGTCGTGTGTGGGTTCGGGGCCGTGTGTCTGGGCGGCTTTCCCGTCCCCGCGGCTCGGACCGCGGCGTGCCCGGCACCGCCAGGCCGTGCCCCCCGCGCCCCCACCCTCGCTGCCCGCGGGCGGGCGGCGCCGTCCTGGCACGTTCCTGGCTGCGGATCTGAGGGGCTTCCGCGCCTCCATCGCCGTGGCCTTGTGCCCGTGTCTGAACGCGGCAGGCCGCCGGGCCGAGGGTCGGGCAGCGCCCGTGAGGGCACACTGCGAGCGCCGGGCGGGACCTGCCCGCACCGCCGTCGGCCTGCGGGGGGTTTCCTTGCAGGCTGCAGGAGCAGACAGTGGGGCATCGGTGCGCCTCGCTCGGAAGTTACCCTCCAAACGCGCAGTTTCCTTTGGGCCCCCAAAGTGACAGGTGCCATGTGCTCATTTGCGTTAAGTAAATAAACACGGTGCGTGCGGCAGAGGAGGGCAGAGCCCGCGTGGCCTGCTCTGGCAATTAGTGCTGCTCTCGGCAGACGTAACTCGGAAGGGGTTTGTGCCCTACTTTGCATAGTTTTCAGGCCATCCACACCACGCCGTATGCTGTCCTGCTTCCAGGTTTTGACCCGCTTTTGGGAATGCTGCAGGAGCTACATCTGCCAAAGAGGTTACCGTGTGTTTATATTATTTCTCTTAGTGTCTGTTCAACACAGAGAAAGGTATGCCCCACAGTTTTTCAAAAATTAGATCTTGAGACAACCTGCCTTGTGGAGTCACTTCGGAAAAGCAGGGCTAGTTTCTGTTTTCTAACAGCAAATAACTTATTATGGCACACTGCTTCTTTGAGACTTGCATCTACACAAATGTGAACAAAAGTGCTGCAAATTATTGTGTGGACTTCTTTTCATATTCGAAATAGTTTATTGCTCTTCAGTTTAAATCTATTCCTAATGAATTTTAGGTATACTGAAGTAGTCTTGGTTGGAATAAACACAGAAGTGTGCATGTGGATTTTTGCACTGGTCTTGTTTGCACTGATTTTTTTTTTTTTTTTAAATAACCACACTTCAGATACTTTCTTTCTCCTTTATTCAATA
>VWZF01005801.1:67877-80283 GCA_013396755.1 Sclerurus mexicanus
TCCACACCACGCCGTATGCTGTCCTGCTTCCAGGTTTTGACCCGCTTTTGGGAATGCTGCAGGAGCTACATCTGCCAAAGAGGTTACCGTGTGTTTATATTATTTCTCTTAGTGTCTGTTCAACACAGAGAAAGGTATGCCCCACAGTTTTTCAAAAATTAGATCTTGAGACAACCTGCCTTGTGGAGTCACTTCGGAAAAGCAGGGCTAGTTTCTGTTTTCTAACAGCAAATAACTTATTATGGCACACTGCTTCTTTGAGACTTGCATCTACACAAATGTGAACAAAAGTGCTGCAAATTATTGTGTGGACTTCTTTTCATATTCGAAATAGTTTATTGCTCTTCAGTTTAAATCTATTCCTAATGAATTTTAGGTATACTGAAGTAGTCTTGGTTGGAATAAACACAGAAGTGTGCATGTGGATTTTTGCACTGGTCTTGTTTGCACTGATTTTTTTTTTTTTTTAAATAACCACACTTCAGATACTTTCTGTCTACTGTATGCAATATGTAAGGCATCATGGTCCTTTTCAAACTACAGTTGGAGTTATCACAGCTCCTTGGCTTGAACCAAAAGGAAGAACTGCCTTCTGAGAATTATCACTCCTGAACAGTTATTTTGCAGTTCTGCCATAGGAAAGTAATAATTGCACACTTGACAGAACAGTGAAAGTTCACTTGATTTTTCTTTTTCTTTCTCCAGAAGTTTAAAGGGAAGTTTATCCAAGGAAATGCCTCTGTTCTGTATTCATCAATGCAAAGGAGGATATTTTTTTTTGCTAGTGAATAATAATCTACATTTAAGAAAAGCTTCTGCATTACAGTCTTTCCCTTTATCTATCTCTGTTCCAATTCCCCTTTTCAGAAAGTTGTTATCCTCACTGCCCATTATCTATGTACTACTCTAGACTTATGGACTTGTTATGGAAAACTTGCACATATTATCATTTATTTTCATGCCTGAGGCTCTTTCTGGGCATCTTTCCAGAATCTGTATAAGTGCTTTCAGGAGAAATGTACCATTTTGTTGTCTGTTATTACTACAGGATTTATCTTTAACTGTTTGTCAAAAGCTTAAACTGTCCCTGAGCATAAATGTGACTTTTCAAGGTAGACTTTGCTCCTGGCATTATCCAGGTTTTCAGTCTGTCCCTGCAAGAGAAATACTATGCATTTTCCCTGCCACACACAATTGTTAGGTATCATCAGTCACTTTGTTTTATAACTCCCAAAAGTGTGCCAAGTGATTTAGAGAAAAATTAGAAAGCTATGACCTGAGCTTGGCCTGAAGTATGAGCCTGCTACAAAATGTGAAAGAGAGTAAGTGTTGCTGGCTTTGTAACAACAGTCTGTTTTTGTGGCTCCACTGGCATTTCACAGTAGAAAAACAAGTAGGTAAGAATAAAAATGGTGCCTCAGCAACCTGTAAAGGGCAGGTTATTCATCTGCTCTGCATTCCCACTCTTGTCATTTATATCAGTAAGATAAATCTGAATTATTAGTTGGAGTTATCTATAAAATGATGTTATAAAAGTTAATCGGGTTTGCTTTGTAAAATGATTGATTAAACTGAATTAAACAATCTATGGATGCTCTTACGTGGCTTTTTAGTAGCTGTATTTCAAATTAACTAAATTCTCTTTGAAAATAAAATGAATGTTTAAGCCTATTTATTGTTGCAGCTAATCTGAAACAACTCATTGCAGAAAGCTCTCCATCTCAGAGAAAGGGATATATTCTTCACAGGTGGATTGTTAATACCTTTATATTTTTAAGTTTGAGGAAATTTTCTTCTAGGTCTATGAAAATTAGCTGTGTTCTCTGTTTCCTTTTGAAAGCAGTCTAAGTTTTGTAAGGCAAACTCAATTTGTGTTGCAGGATAAGACAAGGAATTGCCTGGATGGTGGAACAATCAAGTATTCCATGTATCACTCTACTCCCTGAGGCTGAAATCTCTTGTCTTTTTTCTTTTTTTTTTTTTTTAATTTTTTTCATCCTGAAGACAAATGGCTGCTTCCTAGAGAAACATTCAAGCACTTTGTTCTCTGTGATTCTTTGATTTGATTTTCTGGAGGGACTTATCTTTAACTGGTCACAGAAGTCAAAACTTTTTGTGAGCATGAATGAAATTTCAGGACAGAGGATTATTTTGGTGAAATGTCTTGAATTTGGGGTATTCCAGTAGAATAAAAAAAGAAATTAGGTCTCTTCTATGTTGTTATGTCAGTACATGTTTCTACAAGACCAAACATCACTTGGAGCTAGAATGCTTTGCAATGCAAGCAATGTTTCTACTTTTAACTGTCTCAGCCTGAACTGACTCTTTTCACAGTGTACCCCATGGCAGAGGCTGGAGTCTGGACTTTTATGCTAATTCCATTTCTATACAATTGGGGGGATGTTATGTAGTTCTCTATATACTTTTGAGTCAATTTGAGCCTATCTAGTGTTTAAATGAAAGCCTCTTTGCTAATCCACTGCTGTCATGAGGCTGTACAGAAAAGGTGTACCTAATCAAGAAGAGTCCGTCTTTTGTGTAGGAACAGAAGATTCACTTAGTAATGTTTTCTGGTGTGGGTTTCATCTTTTCCAATGTAATGTTAATACTTTTTATGTAGAAATCAAAGCCTTAGTGGGGGAAAGGTTGTTTTGTTTCTCATAATTTTCCAGCCCTTTTCTCCTTCTGGAAATTGCCCATAAAATGAGATCTGTCATCTCATTCTCAATAATTTATTGGTGTTTTAGTCACATTGAATTTCCATGGCACATGACAGGATCCTATTGCTGCAAATTTTCAATAAAAAGAGTCATCTGTTTTTGAAACTTTAATCAATAAATTGAACAAAAGGCAGATGGGGAGTGGGAAGAGATTTAGATTGTGTACATCTCAACCTAAGAGAGAGAGAGTTCGAGATCTACTTCCTAAGGACTATGTACATTCATTGCACTGTGATCATTGGATAGGTGTGGAAGGTAGGTGGAATGGATAATCTTGTGCCTGTCTTTCTGATGAAACTGAAGAGGAGCTTTGAGGACTAGCTTAGACCAGATACTTCACTGTTAGGTGATTAAAGGGCACACTTACTTGGTGAAGATTACTCCAAGGCGTCATTGCAGGACTAAATTTAAGGATCAGATCTCCTGACTTGGATTCAATGTGAAATTTCAAAACATTTCAAAGCCATCCTACCTCTAAACATGCTCTCTTATTGCACCTTCCCTATTCTGTAGTGTAAGTAGATATATGTGCATATGTACTTTGTATGCTATATATATGCACACACACTGTGTATACATGTGCAAAAGCTGCTGTTGCTATTCCACTCCTGGAACTGTTCTGCCAGTTTGTGTCATGCTTTTCTAATACATAAGCACAAGGCTGAAATGGAAGGAACTGATTGTCATTCATGACCTCAACTAATATTTGAACTTACATTTTTCAGAGGTGAAAGGCTAATTCCCTAATCCCACATAACCGTTTGACTAATTCTTTTTAAGATGGAAGCCAGAGCCAGAAGAACATAATTGGTTTATATTATTAGAGAGAGCTACCACAATCCCTTGTTTATGTAGCATTCAGGTGCCATTATCTCAGTCCTTCAGCTTGTTTTTGCAAGCAGCCGCTAGTTTTGTCACAGCCAGAGGCCAAGATGGGCTGGAGAGGGAGGCTCTGAAGTCCTGGTGGTGACTGTCCCACGGATCTATCACAGGACTAGGACTGACTTTATTTCTTTATCTCTTCTGTCACATTAAATTGAGGCTAAGGAAACTCTGTTATGTACTTCTTGGGAGAAAATAGAGTTAATTCGCTAATGGTTTAAAATATATTTATTTTTGCTATGCAGCTTATTGTCTTTTGTTTAGGTTAATGCAAAGCTGTCATGAGTGGTCTAAGCTGCATAAAACCCAGTCTGTAGCTCTTTGCCAATAGCAGCAGTAACAGATGGTCTGCTTAACAGGGTTAACCATGTATTCAACGTGAGCTGAAATTTGGAACCAAGGAATAATGGGGTTTGGTGAATCAAATTAGTTCAAAACTTGAATATAACTTTTTATTTATAAAGGTAGGGGTCAGCATTTATTCTTCAACAGCATTTCCACCAGTGTTGTCTGCAAAACAATATGAACTGTCCTGTCTTGAGCCCTGTCATGGTGTTGAGGTGCCAACTGAGATACGAGATATCACCTAGATCAGCCACATGGCTAACACAATATGAACAAAACACAGAGCTACAACTGCCTTTTTCCCGAAAGAGTGAAAGTCTGGCTCATCTACCCAGCTCTTGATTTTTACAAAATGTCTAGAAGTATAAAAACCTCAAAACCTGAGGTCATGACTCAAATCTGGTGGAATTTAGCAAAAGTTTAAAAGTTGTTGGGAGAGTCTTACAACAGGACAGATATGCTAATAGAAAGCCTGCTTGTCTTAAGTCCCATTTTCATAGCAAGTTTAGGTTACAGTGGTCCTGTAATAGGACACTTCAATCTACACTACCTAATGCTGTATCCACTTGGTTCTTGTATGCCAGGGAAATAAGAGCTGGGACTGGAGCTGGAACATGATGGACTCATGGAAATAAAAAAAAAGTCAGACTTAGTGATTGCTTGATTAGAATACATAATTTTCTGGTAACTATCATCACACCAACCAAATTATGTACTGAGCTGTATTTGTTTTCCTATTTTTACCTATAGGCAACAGTGTGGCCCTTTCACTTTGACAATTAACAAGACTACCAGTGAGTCAGCAGTGGCTGATTTTGCAGTGCCATTCAGTTGAAATTCAAGATGGATCAAGTCTTCTCAGGGTTGAGAGACAGAACAATAGATCATAGTGTCAATTGGAACTTGTTGCCTGGATTCTTTGCCTTGCTGGAATAACAAAAGCTGACCCACTGAATTATCTGCCACATGAGGTACAGCTGCTGTTTAGGGGTAATGCCATGTGTCTCTCTTCAGTGGCAGGCAACATAAAGTCTAAACACCACTTCAGTTACTATAATAATGCTTAAGAGAGAAACATTATTGTAACACTTGAAGTGGTGTAGTGCTTTTGTCATGGTCTTCATTCCAGGTGAGTTTCATCTGTTGAAGTATTTGAGGTGGTTTTATTGGTATTAAATAATTCACTGCACTAGAGTTTTCTTCTACTCAATGTTGAAATTATAAATCTACATTAGGATTTTATTGTGTCAGTTTCAGAAAGAGTTCCAAAAAAATCTCCAACTACTTTTTTCATCTGGAGTTCAGTAATAATCATATTTTTCTTCTGTCACTCTCCTAGCACAAAGAACAAAATCATATTGCAGGACAAAGCTATATTTATGGTAAGTTTTAACTATGCATGCATTGACTGGAATTCACTAACTGCACAAAGTGCCTGAAGGTATGTTTGTGGAAGTGGTTTGGAATTGTTTTTTAACTGTTTGATTATGAACTAAAATAATGAGAAATGAAATATTGCCAGGCTTGGTCTTGCTGACATGGATAATATGACTGAAACCAGAAAAATGAAGAATTCAGGAAGCAATTTGAAACATGCTGTGGTGACACTATGTTTAAAACTAACATAAAGGAAAAAAAGTGTATCTAGCTTTAAGAAGTGAAGTTTGACTGGCAGTAGATGAGAGCTGCATGGGTTACAGGGAAATGGTATGGGCTATCGATGAAAATTAGGAAAGGAAGACATGACAAAAATGGCCTTTTTTTCTAGTTTTTAATTTTAGTTATTATATGTCTGAAAATAGAATACTTGAAAAATGCACTGTATCATAAGGGGTAGGCAGTTAGAACTATCAGACTTTTAAGATTTCACAGAATGGAGGGAAAACCAAAACCAGTTCCAATTTTTAAAGTCTGTAAAGAAGCATATAAAAAGCAATAGAATATATAAGTTTTTTTTCAGTTGAAGATCTCAGTGGGGCCACATTCAAAAAAACCTCAGTATACTACTGAGAGAATCAAATTCATAATATGCATTTCTTTGGGCAGGAGAAGCCTAATAATTATTCCCCTGCAGTTGGTGTGGGCAAGACTTGATCCACTTATGGAACACATCTGTCCGTTAGAGACAGAAAGTGGTTGTCCAAAACTGTGTCACAGGGTGACACAAGAAGCATTGAATTCAGATTTCACCAACATTGATTTGGCTATTTTTCTGACACTTTCTGGACTTGCAACCTTAAGCTGCAGTTTTCTGGAATTCTTTATGTGTCATATCCTAGATATTTTTTTAAGAAAGAAAAGCAAAAATTGAGTATTCTGTCATTCACAATTTGCTGACCTTCATATGGGCTGTCACTGATAGCAAACATGATGTATTCAAATCTTCTGTACAGCTCTCTTCAAATTGATGAGATCTGACTAGTCACAATTAGTTCTCATTGTCTTTTTCTTTTCATAAGCATTAAATCAGTCTCAGGCTATTGAATTCTATGGCCACTTGATTTCAGCAGAAGACTGGAAATGCTCAGGAATCAGGATTTCATTCTAAAGTATGGAAAGGCTTTGTTTTTAGGGTTCTAACCTTTCAACCTATTTCTCCCATATTTTCTTCCTTCTGCTTCATTCTATCCAGTTCCTCCATATCTTCTCCCTTCAGGTGTATCACACCTTGTTCTTTCTCTAATCTCTTTTTCTACCCCCTCATTGCATTGTTCCTATTTGCTTTCTCAGACAGTTCTTGTATCCCCTTTGGAATCTCTCTTTGAGTAGCAACTTTTCCCCATATGCAGGCAGTCTTCTTGCCTAGCAAAGCCTGGTTTTACTTTCACCACCATGGAAGTTTTGTTTTACCATTTTCCCTGCTACTATGGCTTCCCAATCTCACCACCCTATTCCTGCAGTTCAATAGCAATCAGTCTTGTGTTTTCTTTCTCCGTTGCTGCTGATCCCTCTTTCTCTCCCCAGATACCTGTACCTCATGTTATCTTGTCTTACTGCTTTGTTCACTTGTCATTTCTGAAAGTCCACCCAGTGCTTGCCCCTGCACTAACCTGGCCTGCCAGATTGACCTAAGCTTCTGTTTCTTCTCACTTCTTTTGACTTGCATTTTTGTCCCCTCCACATTAAGTGGAGAGAAATTCCTCTGTGTATTGTAAGGTGTCTGCATGGTTCAGGTAACCCAGTCCAGTCACTGTCAGGATAGCCATTTCAGGGGAGACCTTTGGAAGTAGCTTTCTATTGAACCATGAAAAGTGAGGTCAGTGTGAGCAGTAAGGAGGGGAAGAACTGCATTCAACCACTCTGTTAAGGTGGCATTTGCAATAGTTACAGAGTGGAGGGAGAGCAATCCCTGCAAATTTTGGGGGATTCTCATTTTAGTCAACATTAGAACTTGAGAAAAGCTCGTATATATTCAAGGAGATAGAAACTGCAGACAGGGTTGCCCTGTTGCTTTGGAGACAACATGACATTAGCCTAAAATTTGGGTCCAAGCAGCTCAATTCCATAGGATGCATCAGCAATGTGGGGGCATCGTGGCGTTCAGTTAATACATGTCTTCTTGAGGATCTCTCACAGAGGGGTTGGTGAGCTTTGAGTTTACTTTCTGAATCTTCTGGGAAAAGGAAGTAGTCTTCCAAGCAGTATCTGCCTATCCACAGTGTCTCTGATCTGCAGTCTTAGATCTATATATGATGTCTTTCTGCTGTTATCTTAAAAATCTCTTTTTTTTTCTTTTTTCCTACCTTTTTCATCCCGTTTTTTAGAACTACAATTTTTTTAGTCCTTTCTGGGTTTTATAGTCTTTCTGTCCCTATATTTGTAGTAGAATTTCTTCATTCCCAAATTTGTGTCTCAACCTTTGAAGAAACTTACATAAATTTACAGGAATTTCCTTTATTAAAAGATTTCCAATCTTGGAGTTTTGTTCTTTTTTTTTTTCTTTTTTTTTTTCTTTTCCTTATTCCCTGCTAGCACTATTTTAAAAAGCTGTTTTAATGACTTCCTCAGAGACCTTTGAAATTATGAGCATTTTCCTGTCTTATCCCCTGTGTTTGAAGCATGATGGCTTATATGGTTATATAAGTTTCCTGTTTTAGTCTTGCCTCTATGATTTGGGAGGCTGCATTGTTTCAGACACCATGGGATCAAGTAGGTGAAGCTGGAGGAGCATAATCTAATGGGTCTAGTAGAATGGCAGCATTTATGCTACTTTGTTCCATCCTAATTAAAATTGTGTCCCTGAAACCTGAGAAAGCAGTGAAAAGAAAATCTACTTGGAAAGGTTAAAGAGCATACTGAAAGACCATAGAACAATTTGGGTTGGATGGTGTTAAAGAAACTTCCCAGCCTGACCATTCACAAGACTCACAGTCACACTCCCAATGCCAGAGACTTTCACTGTTGGGACTGAAGTCCCTTCAGAGCGGGTGGCTCCCGTGAGCCATCGGGAGCCCCGCTTCAGTCCCTGCACATCCCAGGTTTCCTTATTGGTTTGACCCCAGGTTTCCCTTAGCAGAGTCTTAGAAGTCTCATTCCATAAAGCAATTTATTCCCTGCACAGCAACACAGAAACAACCAGAGCTCACGCTTCTGAGGAGGGACCTTGGACAAAGGAACCCCTGGGCTTTTATCCCCTCACAGTCCAAGCACATGAAAGTCTCTGCTCTTCCTACTGATTCTTTGGCTCCTACCATGTCTCTAAGTGTCCTGCCACCTGGCCAGCACCACAGGTCCCTATGCCCTTTGTTATGCAAAAGGTCAGCAGTTCATTGTTCAGACCTCAGTTCTTGTCTTGGTCTCGCACCCAGAACTCAATCTGCATCTTGCACTGCAGCTGCACACCAAGCTACTTGTACTGAGTGTATTCCTCTACAGATGGGACCTTTGAAGGACATCTAGTTGACCGCAGGGACATCTTTAACTGGACCATGTTCCTCAGAGACCCATCCAGCCTGACACCGAACACTTCCAGGAATGGAGCACCCACCATCTTTGTACAACCTGTGCCAGTGCCACATTGCAAAAAACTTATTCCTCATATCTAATCTAAATCAACTTCTTTTACTCTAAAGCCATTATCCCTTCTCTCCCCATCACAACAGGCCCTGCTAAAATAGTCTGTCCCCATCTTTCTTCCTTTGAATACTTAAAGACTGCTCCCTGGAGCCTTCTCTTCTCCAGGCTGAACGACCCCAGCTCTTTCAGCCTGTCTTCATAGGAATGGTGCTCCAGCCCTCTGATGTTCTTCATGGCTCTCCTCTGGACTTGCTTCAGCAGGTCCATGTCCTTACTGTGTTGGGACCCCAGAGCTAGATGCAGTATTCAAGACCAGGGCAGAGCAGGAGGGCAAAATTCCCTCCCTTGACCTGCTGCCCAGTCTGCTTTTGACACAGCCCAGGACACGATTGGCTTTCTGGTCTGTGACCGCACATTACCTGCTCATGTCCAGCCTCCCATCCATCAGTGCTCCTAAGTCCAAGATATTCACTCTTATTCCCCAAAATAAGATCTTCTTGTCTTCCATGAGACTGGAAAGGCTTTAAAAGAAAGACAAAAGTAGCCTGCCACTGCTGTGTCATAGGACTTTCTTTGTTTTGTAACTCCTGTAGAAATACTGACATTTGTAACACCCCCAGGAATGTACCATTACTGCTATGTTGCAATGAGGTTTTGCCACCTGAAGACTAATAGTGCCTATGCCCCTTCATTTGCACTTTGCTGGTTCTGCCTACTTGTATTTCTGGTATTGCTATCTCATGTTAGATAGTAAGTTGAACGTGGAATTGTTAAGAATTCTACTTTTTGGGGAAAAAAGCAGCAAGTATTAGACTGAAATAAAATATGTGTCTCTAAAATTTATGTTTGTGTCAGGAAAGCCTTTCTGAAATTCATGTTTATATAAAGCAAAAGTTTTACTGGGACAAAGATCCCACCTATAGTTTTTATTCTAAATCATTGAACTTGAGGTCAGGATCAGCACAGGGAAATGGATTTCTTCAGGGCTTTCATTTTTTCCTGTTGGTCTTGTGATGTGAGAACTTGCAAAAATCCAAGGGCAGCCCATCATTATCTTCAAGTATCGGCTATGTACCAAACTGCTAAGCTTTGCATTGCTGTAGTCCACACAATTGGGACAGTCACCAAAATCACCCTAATAACTCTTCAGGCATGAAGTCCAACTCAGTCCACCTTTTAAGCACCCTTAGCATTTGTTGCAATCAATTAAAATTCACCCCAAAAGTTTACTGGCCTATTATAACACACGTTTGCAAAAATTTAATTTATAAGTGCTACTTTAAATGTAGGTAAGAAATAGCATCCTTCCATAGACTTTACACTAAATATTCACATACATGCATATTGTAAATTATCTTACGGTAGTTTGGGCACAAAACACACACAAAGACAACTGTTGCCTACATAGGCAATTACAGATTGATTGGATATAGATGGGACAATTTCATAGTCACTCTTGATCACATCTGAAGCAGAAAGCAGTCTTTTAAAATACAACTGATATATTTCTGTATCTAACTTATTCAACTTTGCTTTTCAAAACTCTGAATATTAAGTCCTATAAACAGACAAAATCATTTCCTTGTGCATTTTTATATTACATACACACCTTTATGAGTTGGTGAGCTATTAATCATATTGATATTAATAAAATAAGATATATCCTCCATCAGTGAAAAGAATGGACAAGGAAATTGCCCTATAAGAGTGTTATATCTATCCCATTTCAGACATGATAATAAAATGAAATTAAAATAAAGTGAAGCACAGTCAAGCAACTTATAATTAAAAGTATTAACAGAGTTTGAGCAGATTCTTTTTCTGCTCTACCTCTGGAAGATAAAACAGAAAGGATTGTTTTTAATAGTTATCCAAGTTACTCCAGTTTAAGGATTGTTACTAATAGTTATCCGAGTTACTCCAGCTTAAGGGCTGCTATTATTAGTTATCCGAGTTACTTGAGTTTAAGTATCTCTCCCCATAGGATTTTCTAGTGATCTTAAAGGTCTGATTAACTGCATTTTTGCTTTTTAATGTCACACATCATGTAATATTGTTATACTATTGTTTATAAGTTGTCAAATCAAGTTTATTATCCACTTGTTATCTATTATTTATAACTGCTAAGTTTATTTTGTCATAAATTAGCAGTTCTTATTTATGCATAGGTTTCTACCATCTTTTCTTTCCTACTTTTAGTTGTTTTGTTGTTTGGTTGGGGTTTTTTCATATCTTCCTTTGTACTCTGAAAAAATACTGTTTTTCACATGTCACTTAAAATCAAATATTATAGTGTTAATTTCCATTTTCAAGTGCTAGGTCTCTCCAAGTTCAATAAAGTACCTTATACCTCTCTCTCTCTCTCCATTTGCAGGGTCACACCTAATACACCATTCTTTCAACTGTTAAATACTTACATATGCTACGTAGCACTTTGTTGTTTGTTTTAAAAGTTATCTTTGATTTTGTAGCCAGTGGAAACCCCCTTCTAGGTTTCTTTCATGCACATCCTCATATGCCTCACTGAATTTAACAATATTCTCTGTGAGCTTGAATGGCTCATTTTCATTCTAATTGTATTGCATTTGTTTGGCTTGTTCTGCATTTTAAAACATTTTACCTACTTTACCAGTTAGGTATACTTTTGTATCTGGTTCTCTTTTTCTTTCAAAACTTTTCAGAATATGTGTTACAGGAACCTCTGAGCTGAGACCACCTTTTCTACTTCTGGGCTTCGTATTGTATTTCAGTCTCCTACTCATACAGTGCTTCACTCTTATCCCTCTTTCTTAGGTCCAATTACTGCAAATGTTAAAGCTCTGACTCATTCCTATGGTTATTATCCCCTTGAGCATTTTATTCATCTCAAAATTTTCCTTGCTTGTGGGAACTGCTGTGTTAATTCAACCAAAGAAGTGGTTCCCAGTCTGATTCAGTTTGCTGCTGCTCTAGCTGGCTTCCCATTCTGGTATCCCTGTTTAAGAGCGTTGCTATTTTTGTTGTTTTAATCTGCTTAGGACTTCTGTTCCTTGTAATAACAATTTGCTTTCACATCTCTAGATCTTCCCTTTTACTACAGTCTCAGTGCTTAAAAGAGCTACTACTTTCCTCTGCATGTCTGTCTATATTGCAGAACTGGGTTTGCAATAATGCATGGTGTGGTGAGTAACTTCCTCTCCAGTTTTCCCAGCACAATTATTATTATAAGTCCCTACTGTGGATGAGTCTGGATCACTCTGTCTCTCCATCCTGGTGTTTCAGATATCCTAATAAGCCATAGGAAACCTGTTATGACTTTGAAACTGCTCAGAGGACCACTGTATCTTTCACTCATCCCTTGAGGTCAACCCTGGCAGAAGAATAGCAGGGTTAAGCAGCTTGCCTGATTCCAGTGGAATACTCAGCTTCTCTTTTGTATGCTCCCTCTGAACATCACCTCCCCC
>VWZF01005801.1:80319-363744 GCA_013396755.1 Sclerurus mexicanus
ACAACAGTTTAGCACTTCATTCAGTTCTTGTGTTTTCTCCATCAGAGTAGCTTCTTGATTGCATTGGGCACAGCTTGTCCCGGGATTCAAACTTTCTTTGTTACCCTGATGGATGTCCTAGTATTTGGCAGTTGGTTTCCTCAATCCTCCTTAACTCCACCAGGACGGTGGGCCTTCTTCAGGCATACAGTTCTAATTTGATCATGAGCCATGGGAAGGGGAGGAACAGTACTCCCAAGACTATCTCTAGGAGGGAGAGGATAGAGGGCCCACTTTCCTCTTTCCTTGCACTGATCTCCTAGAAGCAATATGGCAGAATGCTTGCTGGGGCATGATCCCAGCAATTCAAACCATCCCCAAGCTTCTGAAGCATTCTTTATGTATCTGGCCTTGCCAAGTATCTTCTTCTGATATGTTATTTCCTAGTATAACCCTTAGGGGTTACACTATTCTGCCACTCCTTACTCTACCAGTACACTTCCACCACTTACCCTGAGAAATGGTATTGAGGGAATCATACTGTCAAAGGTAGCAGTTTGTATAGGTTCTAAATTATTCCTCTCCCTAGATTTTTTTTTTCCCTTGAGCTACTGTAATTTACTTTTTTCCATACCACTTCTGTGTCTCTTAACCAAACTTTTAGTTTATTCCATACTGTCTTCCACACTTACAGATCCTAAAGTTGCAGACCCTTAGCTTTAGGGACAGGCTGTCCCAAATAGTTGTTTCAACTGTGACTTAGTCCTAACTTGAGGCTTGTCTGCCTGATTGTTCAGAACATCACAAAGAGAGGCTAACAACCTTTCAATTCCACATATACCTCTGTGCTCTTATTTGGCTTATGCTTATCCAGGTAACGCAATTATTCAATTTCTGATCTTCCATTTAACACTTACGTAGTGCAACACATCCACTCAGCCTGCTAGCACTTCCGTCATTAGTTCCCAAATCCATGTTAAGCTTATTTATCTGCATTTTTTGTTGTTTGGTTGGGATTTTCTTTCCAAACCATTTCTTTTTCTGACCCAGAGAGTTACACTCCTTTAGCCATCAGTAATTGACTACTGTGGTTTATGCTTATAGCCTGCACTTCTGGTACTGTCTTTCCTTTTTCTCTCATTGTGCTCCCTCTCACTGAATGTTCCAGGAGATTTTTCTTAGCCATGTTGCACCATTTGTGTTTACAAGGTGAAGAAACAGCCTTCTGTTTTTCACAGCCACATTCCTGTTTGTTAAATCTGGCACTTCCCAGTTTGGTAAATCCTTCCGAATTTAAGGCTGTCTTTCTAAAATAGCTCCTCTGACAAGGGTCTTTTGAGTGCACCTGAGCAGTTGCCACCAAGCATCTGGGAGCTGGTGACACCTTCACAATGTTGAACATAACATCCTCATCAAGTTCTAGTCCAAGAGCTTTACACAGTTGCTCATTGAGGGGAATGCACAGATGCAAGGAAGCATATGCAACAGAGTTATACAGCAGCTTTAGGCAGGTGTTTGGTCGTGCCTGAACATTGCCTCACAACCAGGATTGCAAATGCTGCTCTCTTCCACTGGTGCCTTCTCAAACGCTTGGACTTTAGTTTTGCATTGAAAAAATACATCCCAAAGAAACAGGCAGGCTGAGTGGCAGAAGGTGTGCAAAGAGGAGCTAACATTTGACCTCAGAGAAGGGATGTAAATGTGAGCCAGGTGCTGTTTCTGTCTTCAGCAGGTGCTGACCTGTTTCTTCCTGGTTGGTGTGATCAGCAGTGGGCTGTCAGAGGGCATATGGGCAGGGGGAGAGATCACCAAGTTTTGGGAGTGCAACTGGTTGGTTGCAAATGGAATGCTTTCACACATTAATATTTATGCAGTGTGTCCACAAATGGCAGAGGAAGGTTAATTTCAGATTAAGTTGTATTTTAGTGCAGTAAAAATCTGAAGAGGTGTTGTGAGACTTCAGTGGCACAACTGATCTGAAAAACTGATATTTTTTGTCTAATCAGTAGGCAAGCAAGCATTATCATGTAAGATCTATAGGTTTTCATGAATGGCTTATTCATGAATGCCTATTGCAGACAGATTTTAGTGAAACTGTTTACTGTGCTATTAATTTTAAATGAGATGATATTACCCCTAATGGGCTTGAACCATCACTAAGTATGCTTTAGCTTTGATTTTGACCGTGCTAATAACAGTTTCACCTGTCCTGTTGCATGGTACAATTAATCTAATGCTTTACTTTCTGACTACTCTAGAAGCAAAACTTACTTTGATAACATAATGGTAGGACATATAGAGGTCACAACACAGTTTTGATCTATACTTCCTTTCCAAGTGCCATTTTATCAAATCCCTTAAGTGCTTAAAATGCATGGGCTGAAAAAGTGACTATCAGAAAAAAATAAAGAGGTGCCATATTTCTATGCCTCAGTGACTCAGCAGCAGATCTAGTGAGCTCACAAACAAAAATCTAATTTTTAGTCCTGCAAACCAGATTTCAATTCTCATAGTCAGCTGAGCTCTTGACTTTGAAATAAATATCACCATACTGTGTTCTTTTCACTAGCTTTAAAATTGCTCTAACAGCCCCCTATCTTCTCTGTGAATGCATTTTTAAAATTATTTGAGACTGTGATTAGCAGGGACAAACCTCATATTGATTTTCAGAACCCCTACTGAATAAACAGGATTTACAGTTAAAAAACTCATAGCTTTTAAGGTCTGGAACTAGGCAAATTATACTGTGATCTCTGAAAGAGAAAATGTAGAACTCCAGTCACCTTGCAGATTTCTTTAATACTTAAGTTGGTTTAGCACCAGTTCTAATCCAGAAAAGAAGTATTTGTGTTTGAATACGACTTAGTTTGACTGACTTAATGCCTTGACAAGATGTAAATGGTCCTCTTGCTAGTGATCTGAATCCCTCGGAGCAGAGACACGATCTCCAAATTACAGATCCTAGCTTGCTCGTTCATATATGTGTTAAGTTAAAAGGATTTTTTGTTTTAAATAAACCTTTAGGCAAGAAATCAGTATTGTTATCGTAGAGTTCATGCAATTCGTCTACTTAATCATACACATTTTCACAAACTGATGTACCTACAGGTAGTATGTTTAGTAAGACACATCCCCTGTACACTAGCTGCAGAGTTTAGATGGGAGCTGGACCAGAAGAAAAAGTTTTAGTTCCTGTTTCTTCAGTAGCTTCTCTTCCTTTGCATGAAATGACTAGGAGAATGGGCTCTGAAAGGCAATGATTTTCTAATTAAAAAAAAAAAAAGTTTTTAAAGGGTACTACAAAGTAGGGTTTTGTTACTGCTTGTGAATTCCTCTCCAGCTGTAGTTTTTTGAACATACAGTACAATGATCACAAGGGTCTCATAGTGCTTGTGTGGAATTCTCTTAGTGGACAGGTGGATAATTCCCTTTTTCTGAGTTCTGTTATTCTGATCTGATCCCAGCACTGTAGCACAAAGCAGGTCCAAAACCTATGCCATTTAATATGGTTTTGCATGTTTTCTTAGTCTACACAATGCAGCTTCAAGGTTTTCCAAAAACTGTGTGAAACCAAGTAGTTAAAAATTTCCCCTCTATAGGATTACTGATTGTGGATATAAAACTGCTTCCAAAGTCTTCTGAAAATTGATAGGCCATAGTTGTGCTTTCATTGCAAAGGGTTCAAGCAGCTGTTAGCTCTGCTTTATCACCATGTGATATACCATACTGTTATGGGCATGTAGTTTTATTGTTGCCACCATGCACAGTGTGTCTATGATATTTTCTTGTCAGAGATAGGTTCAGAGTTGCTGTTGAAGCTAGTGAGCTTTTTTACATGCCAGAAAATTGGAGTCTAATAAATTGGCGTAATTTACAAGGCAGCAAGACTGATGAGAAGTGGCAGAAAAAACAGCCAACAGGGATGTACATGAAGATAATTCAAGACTGCAACAAGACACAAAAAGTTGACTTTGCAAATGTTCTTTCTATCAACCACCATAGTTACTTTTTCATCCAGTTTTGTTATCAGCTGGCAGCAAGCCAAGAACTTTCCTAACAGTTAAGGTGTTTGGGCTCTTCAGTGCTTTGGAGGACTGAGCTGGAGTCTCCTTCCTCGGTCAGTGAGGAAACAATGGCATTTTGATTGTTAAATCTTCAGTGCTGATAACAAGGGAAGAGGAATAGAGAGCACAGGTGATATTTGGATTCCAGATCTGTGGCTGTCGGTCGTTACACAAGCAATATTCTAACTTCTAAAACACCACTGCCTTGTTATCTGAAAAATTATTTTTTATCTTTCTTCCCTTTTATTACACGAAGCTTGTCATTCTTTTTTGCACCTTTAGGATTACGCATCATATCACTTCTGTATATTTCATCTCTTCAACTGGCATGTTGTCTTTTCTATTTGCACAGCAGAGCCCATTGCAAAGTTCTACCTCTCCAGCCCTGGGAAAGCTTTTCTGAGTTCACCTATCAGTCTACACATCTCTTTTCATTCAAATACTTCCCTAAAAGTTACTTGCATTCTTACAAAAAGTCAACCAACTACCAGTAAATAGAAAACACTAAACAGTCACTCCACATAGTAAAAATATTTGAATAAGAAAGATATTGTTTTGGCCATTTTCCTTCCAGTATATATGCTTCTCTTTCCTTTTATCTCTTTAGAGGAGTAGTCAAGATTAATTCTTTTCAGAGATTTATTTCTTTACATGGAATTTTTCAGAGATTGTTGGAAAATTAAAAGTGCTAATAATCGTTAGTACTGGGAATGTCATAATACTGAAAATGGAAGTAGAAAAAATGCTGTAGTCAGACAAAAATAATCTCATTTTTTATGACTATAGTCTTATTTTGATAGCTCATGTCACAAGCAGCACCTACTTCTAAGAGTCCTCATATTTCCTCCATTATCCCAGCTTTTCACTACATCTTTTCAAATTTAGATTCATATCTGGACATGAATAGTGAATGTATACAGCATTCTGGGTGAGTCATGTCTTACACAATGCTTCATGTTCCGTGTTGGAAACTCTGGAACTGCTTTACCACAGGATGAACTTTTTCACTTTGGTGGCTTATGCTTATCCTCAAGAATAATCAGAGTTTCATCTCCTTCAGTTGTTTTCAGTATATGACTTCTCAGCTTTCAGACAAAATTCTAAGCAGATGATTTGTACCCAGAGCTCCATTGTGCGATTCAGTGTTCATTGTATTTTAGTAACTGAACCATGAAGTTCTTCACCTGTACCTCGGTATCTTCTACACTGCTAATACCAGCTCTATTTGTGTCCATGTCAGTGTATTTATCCACTCTAATCTCATTCCAGTTTGTCTTCTTCTAGTGTTTGTTGTCCCTCATTCCTTTTTCAACATGCAGTTGCAATACAACTTTTATGCCACTGGTTGGAAAGGCATGAGATTATGAAAGTCTCAACTTCCAAATTGCCAAAAGTTCAACATAACTACAGAAAAGAATGGATGGATTGACACCAGTGCAGTCCAAAAGATGTGAGACAAAGAGTCAGAGACTTCTTGCATAGGGTCCGAATCACTGCTGTAATGTGCATAGGCTCATCACAGGAGTGACTCATCCTAAACCAAAGAGACCACCTTATACAGTAAAGTCATGGAAGTGTTCAAATATAACATTGTTCCATGAATAGAAGATTACAGTGAACAACTGCACATCCCAGCCATCCACGAGAAAGCCTCAGAACAGGGACTGTTAACCTGACAGTATCTTACAGTGGGAGAAGTCACTGGAGGAGAAATATCTAGGAAAGGTGCAAAACTATGGCCATGCTGAAGAAAGGCTTTCAACACTGTCTTCTACAATATTCTCATAGAGAAGGGATAGACAACAGACAATACAGTAGGTTGAAAAATGGCTGAACAGCTGAGTTCAGAGGACTGTGACCACAGCGATGAGTCCAGTTGAACACCAGTAACTAGCAATGCACCACAGGGGTCAACACTGTTCCAGTTTTTATTCAACACCTTCATTAATAAACTGAGTGATGGAACAGAGTGTAGTCTTAAAATTTTGCTGATGACACAAAACTAGGAGAGTGGTTGATATGCCAGAGGATTGTGCTGCTACCCAAAGTGATCTGGACAGTCTGAAGAAATGGACTGACAGGAACCTCATGAAGTTCAATAAAGGCAAGTGCAAAGCCCTGCACCTGGAGAGGAACAACCCTAGATTACCAGTGAGTGCTGGGGACCACCCAGCTGGAAAGCAGCTCCACAGAAAAGGACCTGGGCATCTTGGTGTACACCAAGCTGAATGTGAGCCATCAATGGGCTCTTGCTGCCAAGACAGGCAACTGCATCCTGGGCTTCATTAGGGAATGTACTGAGGGAGGAGAAGGTGATCCTTCCCCTTGGTACTGGTCAGGCCATAGCTGGCGTGCTGTACAAGAGAGACATGGCCATACTGGAGAAAGTCCAACCAAAGGATGAAGGGACTGGAGCTTCTCACCAGAAGAAGAGTAGTGAGGATCTCATCAATGTCCATAAATACCTGAAGGGAGGATATAAGGAGGTTAAAGCCAGGCTGTTTTCAGTGGTGCCCAGTGCCAGGACCAGAGTCAATGAACACAAACTGAAATGGAGGTTCCCCCTGAATGTCAGGAAACACTTCTTTCCTGTGAGGGTGAATGAGCACTGGAACAAGCTGTCCAGAGAAGCGGTGTAGTCCAAGCATGGAATTTATTGGAGGCTTTCAAGAGTCAGTGGGAGAAATGTTTGAATAGCATGGTCTGATCCTTCTGTGAGCAGGAGGTTGGGCTAGAGGCCTCTTGAGGTCCCTTTCATCCTGAATTATTCTGTGATTCTATGAGGCTCTCATATATTGATCTTTGAACCTCTCAGAGATAATACCTTGGTTTGTTGCTCTAGCCCATGGCTACTTTCCCTGCAATGTAAATTTTTCATGTGCAAAAATGCACCCATGATTAGTTCATTGCAGAACCAGAACTGCAAAGAACATAGGAGCCTATACATATAAAATAGTTGCATGCTGTTCCACATTTCTCCTGTGTTTTTCAGATTTCAAAAGATGTATCTGATGTCCAGCAACAAACTCAAAATCTGCCAAAAAAGAAAAGTGAGATTGCCTTCTTCTTGACTGTTTCATTATCAGCATTAAAAAAAAAAAAGTTTCATTAAAATTTTGCTTTCAATCCAGAGAACTGAATGTGTCTCTCTTTTTCTTAGCACAGCAAAACTAATGCAGCTTAGTTAGAAGCGAAGGTATATTGCTTAGTAAGTATTGTGTCATCTCAATGGGGGAAATAACTCTGCTAAGTAAGAAAATGTCATTATTAGATATCTTCTTGTCTGACCTTGGTTACATTTTAAGCATACTAGAGATGAGAAATATGTTTCAGCTTACTCATGTCTCATTGTGATAACAGGGCTAGATTTCATTTTAAAAGGGAAGGATAATCTGTTTGCTTGCTACCTGTGTTGTGTATTTTCACCATGACTGCAGTGGAAAAAAAAGGAACAGTGAAGAGGCACATATGACTGATACTGCAGAAATGATTGAGGTGTGCAGTGCCTCATTTGAGTCAATGCAAAAAAGGCAATGTCAACCATCACCAGGTGGTTAAATTAATTTAATGACAATATAGAAGTTCAGAGCAAGATAGAGCAGGAAAACATTAAAGGCATTTAGATTAGTTAGATGGATTAAATTTGTTCAGACCTACTGAAGTTCTGACTCTAAAGTCATTAAAGAACTTAACCTTTAAAAGTTGCCTGCAAGAATTTCTGAGGAGATCCCTACAGACTGCAGATAGCAAAATCTAAAATCAACAAGATAAAACTCAATACAGGCAATCTTGGAGAAGGACTGTTAAGAAGAGGAAATCAAATGCACAAACTTAAAAATTATAAGTAACTCAGCTGAAGAGATGCAGAAAAAGGGTTTAGGAGTGCAATAAATCAGAAACCCACCCAACAAGTTAACACGACAGAGTAACTGAGGCATGGTGCCATGCTTTTTTCCCCCAGAATTATTAGTTGTGTTCTGCATTAACAGAAGAGGAAAGGATAAAATAAAGGGTTTTTTTTGTTTCAGTCTATGAAGCACTTAGATTAGCTAAGCCTTACTGAAATACTGCATACAGTTTGAGCATCATGTTTTAAGTAAAATGTAGACAAAGTGCTCTCAGAGGTCTTTCCAAGAATAATTAAAGGACTAGATAACATGACTTAGGAGGAAGATCTAATCAAAATGGATATATTTAGTCAAGGAAAAGAAAACGTGAGCTTAGTATAAAGTATAGAAACAGCATTCTGCTTGTAACAAGTTGCTATAAAATAGACAGTGACAGTTGTTCTCCACATTCTCTATGATTGTGGGAGACAGAAAGAAATAATCTGACTTACTGCAGCAAAGAAAATGGGTTCTTATTTTAAGAAAAGTTTCTGGGGGTTGGAGACAGATTTCCATGTGGAGATAATGAAAAATCCAGATTAAGGGAGGGAAACCAACTCAGAGAGGAGGCTTAAGGTTTGCTACCAGAGAGCTAGGTCCTAGGAACAATGTGAATTTGTACTCTTAAAGCAGATTTTGTGGAGGTTCTTGGCTGTAAAGCAAAGAAGGTCGTAACTCATTCATGCCCTCTCATAGACAGGCCTGTAAAACGTGCAGTTAATTATTAATGTGCCTGGCAATGCTGATGTTAAACAGTGTGACTGAGAAAGAAATGACAGGCTGTATGAAACATGGAGTAGTCTGATATTGAGCAGAATGCGTATTGAACAGTAAATGGACAATGCATGGAAATGCGGAGTGCAAGATAGCACCTCCCTTCTGACAGAAAATGGAAATATTTTGACATCATTAGTACTTTTTTCTACATTGTAATTACATTCTCATTTTGTTCCATTTGCAGTTTGCATCAGGCACACTCCTGTGCCTACCTATGCATGCCACTAGGGATGAAATGTTAGTATCAGGGAGGTTCATGTGACAAAAGATGTCTGGGCTTATTGACGAAAGAAGGGCTCCAGGAGCAGAGGAGGAAAAGACAGGCTCTCTGTCTACCAAAGTTAACTGGGTTTGGTAATGACAGAACAGCAGGTGTTGGAAAAGATAATTAAGGTGTGAAGTTTACAGTATTGTGAAATATTCTATAAGGACGGATAATGGTATTAGAAAAACATCCCTGATGCTTAGTGGGGAGCATCTACATGTCTGAAGAGTCTTCAGAAGTGTGAAACATGATGTAAATGTGATATACACCAACCAGCTCAAACTTTGATTTGCCTGAGGAAGACTGACATCCCTGTGAGTCAGGTGTGCAGATCTCATGTGCAGAATGGATTTAATTATTGCTTGAAGAATTGGCAAAGTTTATGGAATCTTGCCTCTGATATGTTCAAAGGAAATTAAATAATCAAAGCTTGTCTGTGTGTCTACAGGTATCCATGTGCATATGCATATGAATATGTTTTCTTTGATTAGTAGGCTTCATTAAGAATTACTGTAAAGAGCAGGGAATAAGAGTGTATAAATTAACACCTCTTTACATTAAAAAAAGTCCCAGTTACTAATTTAAAGAAAAGTACATTGCCATTTATCTTCATGCATTGCAGAACATTGTGCCTCCATCAGCCAAATAATTTTATCAGTGAATTCATGAAAAAATTTATGCTGCTAAAAGAAATAATGTGTTTAAAACAAAGTGGGGGTTTTTTCCTCATTTTGCTCCTAAAACAGTTGTACCAACACATTTGTTCAGAGGAAACTAGTTATGGACTATTTCTTAACTAATAGGGTGAGAAAAGCTAAGAAGGAAGGTTTATTATCCTGTGAAGATGAGGCCTTGTGATCTCAGTGACAGTTTACAACAGGCCAGTGTGTCTGTAGGTCCCAAAGCCTATCTGTCAGCATCAACATGCTTGAATGCCCGTGCATCCAGAATGGATGACCACTAAATCTGAGATCAGTGTGAGTAATCTCTTTTCTGAAGCATTAGGTTCTGGACTCACAGTTAAGCTGAGGAGCAGAATGATTCTTCAGTTTCATTACATTCTTTTCCATCTGCTTTAACCTAAATACAGGTAACTGGTGGCAGGCTGTACGTAAACAGAGGGAATAAGCCAGAAGGCATTTGTGTTAATTCAGCACTCTTTCTCATGCTAGTTCTTTGATGCCTCAGTTGGCTGTTCTTCTGGAATATCTGCAAGGTGATGTGGAGTATTTATGAATATTTGAAGAAGGTTTCTTTCTCCCTGTAATTATGCTGATGCTAAATAGCTGAGAGAAGCAGACTAGTTTGCTGTATCATCACTGTGCTATCCCATTGTCTTTCAAAAGCCATTGGTATTACACAGGGTCTGTTGAGCACTGACAGTATTTAGGGTTGTTTAAGACATGAATCATAGCTCTTCCTGTTGGAAATCAAGATTCTAGAGGAAATTAGATGCAATCTCACTGTGAAAGTCCAAAATAAAAAAGATCATAATTTTTAAATATTTAGCATAGCAAGTGAGTGTAATCTGCATTGAAAACAAGGTGACAAGGAAACTTAGGGCTGATTCATCTGACTGTGATATTTTCAACAACTGTTGAACTACTTATTCATAATCCTATTAATTGTACATTAGTGAGGTAGGTGAGATGGTTTCTGTGATGAAATTGTGGTGGGGTTTTTCTTCTGAAATAGATATTTAATATAACTCAAGTGAACCACCTCAAGAGACATCTACAGTTTAGTTGGATTAGATCCTTGATGGCTTCCTTGATGCCCAAATGCTTGCTCCAGCTGGGTGCAAGAAGAGTTGTCCTGGCCACAACCCCACCCAGACCTTTAAAGACGCAGATAAGGGGGAAAATTGGGAAGTAGACTGGCTTTTAAATAATAATTACATAGCAGAATTTCCTAAATTTAACAATATGCATTTAACTGCTTTGAAATTGTATTATAGGGGCACTAGGTATTAAACCCAGAATAGCTAGTCTCTGATAGGGCAGAATAGAGGGTGAAGAACATTTTTCTGAGATTAAGATTGACATTTGCAAAATTTGTTTCCTCTCTTCAAAGGAAGCCTAGTCTCACTAGCTCTAAAGTTAAGCGAGTCTGTCTCAGAGAGATTATTGCTAATTTGTAAGACTTGTTTGACTGCAAAGATTAAATTCAAGTTAGACAAGGCAGATACAGAGTCATAGAATCACAGAATAGGTGGAGTTGGAAGAGACCCAACAGGGTCATCGAGTCCAACTCCTGGCCCTGCTCAGAACCCCCCAAGAATCACACCATGTGCCTGAGACAGTTCAAATGTTTCTTGAGCTCAGGATTGGTGCTGTGACCACTTCTCTGGGGAGCCTGTTTCAGTTCTCAACCACCTTCTGGGTGAACAACCTTTTTCTAATATCATGAAGCAGAAAAGGTAAGAAAGGCAGCATTTGGCCAGGATGAAGGGGAAAGCAAATGCCCACTGAGTGGGAAAAAGATGCATCTACCTTTGCTAGCTCGAATAAGTGCTCCAGCTGCAGCCCTCTGTGACTTGCGAACAGAACAGCCACCACCAAGGAGACTTTTTCTTACCTCTTAATGCAGCTTCTTTCTGGAAACACGTTGTATCAGCCATATCTTTCTTCAGTATAAACAACACTTTTTTTCTCAATACAGCATGTGACAAATATCAGTCTCTGCTTGTTTATTTCTTTTTCTGCAAAAGAAAACAGCAACCCAGCTCTGCAGAGTTCAGATCTTTCCTATTTCACAGGCCACAGCCACAGTCTCAACCTCAGAGTATCTTAGGCAGATTAATAATATATCCTTTTGTATTCAGGCAAGAGCCTCTGCTCACACAGAGGCTGTTTGTTCTTCTCACATCTCTCCAGAGGTTGTTGGGGGTTTTGCTGGTGTACCTTGACAATTAGAAAAGTTTTAAAAAAAGATTATAGCCAAACAATGATCAGTGCATATGCATGGGCTCTACTCTTGTATAGAAACACAGAACTGGGGTAATCAAATCAAATCAAATCAAATTAAATCAAATCAAATCCCATACTTTGTAACTGAGGTCAATCCTTTAAACACACAAGACCCCACAACACCTCTTTGGTCTGCAGTATTCCTCTGCCACACTGTAAAAATCCTTTAGTAGACCAACTGTCCAGAAAAAAAATGCAATATGTCCAGGATGATTCACCAGAGCAGGAGTGGTTTGTCAGTGTATACGTGACACAAATCAGTAAGCATTTTCACCATGGTCCATGGCATTTTAGCAGCTAGAGCCTCAGTAACATTTACTCCTTAAAATGATGATGAGAAAAATCTCTTGCACAACATAACTTGGTTTATCTCAACTACGTCTAAACTGAAGTACATCCTGTCAAACTATAGTTATAAATGAAGCTGTATGGAAGGTGAAAAGTCATTTTCTTTGATGAATTGCTAATTAACTAAGCTGATAACTACCACAGAGAAGAAGTGTCTGACTGGCAGTTTATTCTTAGCAAACAGAAATGTTTATCACTCTTGGGTGTTTTTCTTTTTTTCGTATCTTTTAATAGAAATGAGTTTTATAGCCAGAACAACAGCTAAACAATGCAGTTTGCAGCAGATAGTGAATAACAGTTCATGTAATGTCTTCACCATGTTCTAATGACTCATACAGGTTTTAATGATGAGTTAGACACGACTCAAGATCACTAGGTCTCTGGGTTCATGTATTTCATGTTCTGTTTCTCAGACTGTCAGTAAGAGTGTGACCATGTACTTTAGTCACCACTGCTCATTACACTGAGTGTCACTGCTTCTCATTATACTATATAATGGGCCTTGGCATAGTCTCATTGTGTCCCACACACAGATACTGGTTGCTTTCTCTTAAGCATCATTGACTGTTTTGGGTCATCTTTCAGTTTTCTGAAACTGGCTGATCTCATCTGTGGCACCTGAGTACTTGTAAAGCTTGGTAAAGTAAACACCAGAGTTAAGACAAAACAGTGAAGGACTCAGTTTGAAATGAATTTCTTTAAACTAGGGTGTGGTCATGTGGATGTCTATACGTTAGCCATGTGTCTATGCCCTGATTATAGTTTGGAGAGATCTAGGGCTCCTTTCAGCTGACTGTACTTTAGTACGTAGTGTTATGTGACATCCTTGAGGCTGTCCTAAACACAGCTTTTCCACAGATTCTGTGTTGCATTAGCTAATCCCATGCAGGTGCCTTAAATACCACAGGACATCTGCAACAGCACCAGAGCTTCATGTTTGTACAAAAAATATTAGCCATGGAAGCTCAAATACAGCAAAGGAAGCTTACTTTGTGTGAAGAGATGAATGGAAGTGTCTAAGATTAAAAGGCAGTCTATAATTGCTCTCAACCAAATGTGGTGAGTTGATCCTGGCTGGACACCAGATGCCCACCAAAGCTGCTCTGTGACTGCCTTCTTCAACTGTGCAGGGGACAGAAAACAGAACAAAAGGCCTGTGGGTCAAGATAAGGGCAAGGAAAGATCACTCACCTGCTATTGTCATAGACAACATGGACTCGACTTGGGGAAATCAGTTTAATTTATTGCCATTCAAATCAGAGCAGAATAATGAGAAATTAAACCAAATCTTAAAACCACTTCCCCACCCCCCTTCCCTTCCTGGGTGCAACTTCACTCCTAGTTTCTCTGCTTCCTCCCTGAGAACAATGCAGGGGGATAGGGAATGAGACCGGTGGTCAGTTCATCACATGCTGTCTCTACTGCTTCATCCTCAGGAGGAGAACTCCTCACACTCTTCACCTCCTCCAGCATGGAGTCCCTCTCATGGGAGTCCTCCACTAGCTTGTCCAACATGAGTCCTTCCCATGGGCTGCAGCTTTTCATGAACTGCTCCAATATGGGTCCCTTCCACAGGGTGCTGTCCTCAGGAACAGACTGCTCCACTGTGGGTCCCCTTCATGGTATCACAAGTCCTGCCAGCAAACCTGCACCAGTGTGGGCTTCCTCTCTCTCAATGGGGCTACAGGTCCTGCTGGGAGATTAGCTCCCTAGACTGGCATTATGAAAATCCAGAGGTTGCAGAGGTTTTAAAGGCGATGAGCACTTAGGATTCAAAACAGCAGGAGCTGCTGTAAACTCATAATAAGACTCAGAGCTATGAGACAATCCCACCTCTTTAATTTTTTATTATCTAAAAGGAATGCTACATCTTCTGCTGGCATAAACTGTTGCAGCTTAATTGACTTTTATACAGCTAGCGATTTGCCCAAAATTTTTGGGTTTTTTGTTTTGTAGAGTTTAGGATGCCTCAGTTCTGGACAACTTGAATAAACAGAAACTAAGGAATAACCTTAAAATTCCTACTGATTTTTGTAGGATCTGGAACAAGGACTTACCAAAATCAATCTTGAAATTAAATTAAAATGAAACTGAAATAAAAATGTCCAGATCTCTCTTCTATGCTAAATTGTGCCAAAACATTTCATTTAACTAATGAATTTGCCGAGGAAACTGAACATATGAATGGACTGGGGCAATGGCTCACTGAGATCACTAGTACAACTAGGCACCAAATAATAACCAGATGTCGTGTACTCTGGACTCTATCCAGGGGAGCTTCTCAGTCCAGGCATTTAATTAGTTATGGGATCATTAAATGAATGTACCTCATAGAAATATTCTGTGTTTAATCATGCACAATCAGCTGGGAGTAGGATGCATACAAATCAATATATTCTGTATCTTAGGCTGCATAGGAGAAAATTAACAAGTTATTAATGATAAAGTTTAAAAAGGAGGTTGATCTGAGCTTTGGAAAAAAAGTGTAGCTAAGTGCAGAACTTTTCTAAACTTGAGGTATACTAAGACACAGATATTTCCTATTAGCTTATTAAACAGTATCACAGAATCACAGAATATTCCAGGGTGGAAGGGACCCACAAGGATCATGGAGTCCATCTCCTGGCCCTGCACAGGACCATCCCGGAGAGTCACACCACATGCCTGAGAGTATCATCCAAGCACTTCTTGAACTCTGTCAGGCTTGGTGCTGTGACCACTGCCCTGGGGAGCCCGTTCCAGTGCCCAACCACCCTCTGGGTAAAGAACATTTTTCTAATATGAAGTATATCTGTTGCCTCTTTTTGAACCTGCAGGTCTACAGTAAATGAAAAGTGAACATCTTTTTCATAAGCTGTCTTTCAAATTAAATATAAAAGGAATTGGCTTGATTTATAAAAGAGCTGAATTCAATAAGAGTTTTTCCCCATAGGTTGTTTTTAATCAGGCCTCAAGTTATGAGTAATACTGCATGGCTGATTGTTTACTTCCATAATTCCATCAAAGTCAGACACTGTCAACTTATGCAAGTACAGCTCAGACTGTCAGATATTTCAAAAAGTTTTTATAAATGGTTGGTCTTTTATTCATATGCCCGTCCATTTCATTTTTATAACATAAGTTCTGGGTTTGTTCCTCTCCATTTTTAGGAAAAACGGGTCCAGGGAAGATAGGTTCAGTATAATTTCTGGTGTGAAATCCACCAGGCCCTGCCAACTCAAATTCATTATTTATTGTCCCTTTCTGCATTCTAGCCTGCATTCTTAGCATCTTGTTGAAGTGCACATGGATTGTGGGAAACCTTTTTTTCCCCCAATAAAAATCCAAGTAGCTACTGAATACTTCAGCCTTCTCCACATCATCAGTTGTATGATCTGCAAGTAATATTGGGTCTTAATAGACCTAAGCTGTCCCTTGTTTTTCATATTTCAAACATATTTGTAGGAAACTTTTCTTATTGCCTTTATATGATCTAATAAGTGAAACTAATTTTTTTCAGTTTTGTTTTTCATTCATATAAGGTTATGCTACTCTTTATGCTTTGTCATAGTCATGGTCTCTACTGAATTTCAAGTCTTTAAATACCTCTGGTGAAATCATAACAATCTCTGTGTTTTCCTTCTTCAGTAGGATGATTTCTTGTGTTACATGTACTCAGTAACTTCCAGATCTTCTGCTCTCATATATCTCTTGGATGATTCCTTAGAATTGTACCTCATAGCTCTCCAGGTTTGACACAGACCAAAGTTGTTTGTTGTTCACATGAAAACATGACAGCAACAGAAGAATCACAAAATCATTCTGGTTGGAAGGAACCTCAGAGATCACTAGTCCATGCCCTGCCTAAAGAAGGATCAGCAAGGAGATCAGACTGAGTTATTTCAGTTTACTCAGGGTTTTGTTCAGCTAGACCTTGAAAAACCTCCAAGAATAAAAATTCCACAGCCTTTCCAGTACCTGTCTGTCCAGATGTTGAAAAAGTTCTTATATCCAGTTGGAACCTTTCTTCTTAACAGTTTAGGACCATTGTTATTTGTCTTCATGCCATGCACTATTGTCAAGAGCTTGCCTCTATCTTCTTGAAACCTACTTATAGGTACTGTCAGGATGCTGTAAGGTCTCCCTGAAGCTGTTTTTTCTCCATCCTGAACAAGCCCATCTTCCTCAGCCTCTCTCACAGGTCAAGGGCCTCACCTATTCTGCATTCATAAGACCCCACCTGGAGCACTGCATCCAGTTTTGGGGTCCCCAGCATAGCAAGCACATTGACCTGTTTGAGCAAGTCCAGAGGAGAGCCACCAAGGTGATTAGAGGAATGGAACACCTCTCTTATGAGGAAAGATTAAGAGAACTGGGATTGTTCAGTCTGGAGATGAGAAGGCTTCCATGTGACGTAATTGTGGCCTTCCAGCACCTGCAGGAAGCCTACAAGAAAGATGGAGAGCCACTTTTCACAAGGGCATGTAGTGACAGGACAAGAGGTTTTAAACTGAAAGAGGTGGGATTTAAAGTAGATATTAGGAAGAAATTCATCACTGTGATGGTGGTGAGGCACTGGCACAGGTTGCCCAAAAAAAGCTGTGGATGGCCCATCCCTGGAAGTGTTCAAGGCTAGGTTTGATGGGGCTTTAGGCAACCTGGTCTAGTGGAAGGTGTCCCTCCCCATGGCAGGGGAGTTGAAGATAGGTGATCTTTAAGGTCCTTTCCAACACAGGCCATTCTGTGGTTCTATGATTCCATGATCTCCTGACCATTGTGGTCCTATTGTGGACCCAATCCAGTTTACCTACATCTCTTTTTAGATACTGACAGCTTCCCTGAGCAACTTTTCTCCTCAGTGCTGTTTCCCCATGGAATCCCACCTTTAACCTTCCTGGGCAGACTGCAGTCTGCTTACCAGAAGTCCAGGCTATCTACTCTGCTCCTTGCCTTTCTCAGTCTCCTCAAGCCCTTGAAGGCCACTATTTCATTGGCACTACAGACAGGATTGTTGCCAGTTCTTCCTTGATAGTGAATAGCACATTCAGATCTTTATCATCCTAGCTGACTCTTCCAGAGACATGCAATCCTGCAGCAATCTTCTGGATTGCTTGCATCCATTATGTTGCTTTTTCAGCTGATGTAAAGGAGATTAAAGATACCATTAAAAAAAAACCAAAAACAAACCAAACCTCCCAAAACCCTCTCTGATCCAGAAACTTCTTCAGCTGATTTCACAGTTCTTCCATGGTTGCAATGATGCTGACACAACCCAAATTTCTCTCTCATATTTAGTGATAGGCATCACTAAAAGGCCCCAACAACTTACTGTTAGGTGTATTACAGTTTATATGCTCTTTATATGTAAGCATGTAAGTGTGTAAAAATAACGTTTACAGATTCTATCTCATCTAAATGTCATATCATTTTGTTTCACTTAAATGTAATGCATTTACATCTTGGTTGGTTACTCTAACTGTAAAATAAATCATTGTGTGAAAGACACAGGATATTACTCAGTTACATGAGGGAACTTAAACAAATATTTGTGTTAAGAAAAATATGTAACAGTCTTATAGAACTGTATGTTTTTAATTTGTTAAATAATTGAACCACATTTTAGAGGCTAAAAATGTATTTAGTGATAGAACAGATTAGAACCTGGGTTACTTAAAGAAGATCTTGTTCAGCATTGGGCTCTCTGAACATTCCTCTTGCTGTTTCTTTGCTCTCAGTGGATAACAGCAATGCCATTTTTGACAAGTAACATATGGGCATTCTGTAGAGTTCCTGGAAGGAGATAACTAGACAGATGACTAAGAATGGGCTTTCCCAGCTGCTTGTATCTGAAACTGTGAAAAGGACAGCACCAGACAGTCCCATTTGCCTATGTGAACGTACAAGTGCCATGAGCCAATGCAGCTAAATCAGAGTGCTCAAACACAGAGACAGCTGTACTTCGCTAGTGACTTGTCCTCTAAAAATACCCCAGGTTGCATCTGAAGTTCATCTTACTACAAGCAGTCTTTTGCTTGATGACTGTCAAAGTCATTATGCAATCAGAGGATCATAGGATAATTCAGTTTGGAAGGGGGCTCAGAAAGAATTTTGTGCAGTCAGTGGTATCAGTTTAAAATGTATTTTAGAGCAGCACACAAATCCATCACTAAACAATGCAGTCGGGCTTGGGTGGAAGGCAGCGGGTAAGTGGATGGCTTGTTGCCATGTGAACAGGAAAGCTCTGACACCAGGAAGACCTAAGGCACATGAATACTTTCTTTTTCCCAGTAAAATGTCCCTGAGTTGTCCCTTTCTATATTCCACAATGAAATTAATTCTAAAGCTCAAGTCTTTAGAGTATTATATAGTATATTTCCTGTACTTGTCAAAATCTTGACACTTGTGTAGATGGAAGAGCAGCAGTGATGAAAGTCAGTGAAGATTTATATGGAAGATTTTGAGTTGAAGTTATTTTCTCTTCTCTTACAGCTGGTGGAAATATCTAGCACTGGATAGCATCAAGAGTCTGTTTACACCTCCAGACACTCTTTAAGTGAAACCTTGGTGGGGGAGGAGTTAAGGTTGTGGTCAGCACTGGGAGGGCACAGGCAACACCTCATGGGCTAGACGAAGCAGCAACTTTGGGAGAACAAGAGCCAGCCAGTCTAGATTAGTGGAAGAGTCCTGGTGTTCATACCTGTTCTGTGGTCACCTTCAATCCTTTGCCATGGACGATGCTTATGCACCAAGGTGTAGGGCTCTTTGGGAAGTCCTCCCAGCTGTGGAATGATCCCCAGTCAGGGCAAATGGCTTTTGGAAACACTGCTGCCTTTTTTGCTGTCACTGATAGGGGTATTTCTGTGACCAGGCATTCTCTAACAAAGCAGAGAGCAACATACAACACTGAACAACACGCCCCAATACAACAACCCTGCACACCTCAGCTGTTGGAATTGCCTCCGGTGGGAAAGTACTAATTATGCTGGTGAGCGTAGAGTAAAAATCTGATAAGAGCAGGAAGAACTGAAATAAGACTTGTGCTTCTCCATATTTTATTTTGAAAAATAATTTTTTTTTCTGAAAGCATAGTAATTGTGTACTCAAAATCAAAAGAAATAAAAAATTATTTTGCTGTTTTATTTCAAAATTCTAGCATATCTGCTAGGGGATTTCTGCTGCCCTGAACAAAAGTGGTGTGAAAATATACTATATGGTTCTTTGTTAGCTTCTTAAAATCTATTTGGATAATTAAATTGACAGCAACTTAAATGGTGCTACATGAAATCTTAATGGTTAAAACAGCCAGTAGATTGTTACAGACCTTTTCTATGACCTGTGTCAACTTAATGTTAACACACCTAAAAACTCAGTCTCCAGTTTAACCCTTTTCAACACTGCACCTGAGGAACTGGCTGACTTACATCCCCTGAACACTGAAATCACAAAATGGAGACCTCAGTATGGAGTCTTTGGACTTCTCCCTGGAAGCTAGGAAGAAATACCATACTACATCTGGGCTTATGAAACATGGGAAATGAACCCACAGATATGTCACCTGTCTGTATGGTATCACACGCACAAAATCTCTGATAATGAAACATTGTCTGAGGAACTGAAAAGAAGGTATTCAGGTGTAAGACCCCAGGCTTGCCCCACAAGCTCACCAAAGGGGTTTTACACCAAACAGATCTAATGCCCCAAAACTCACCTGAGGGATCTTAGGTTCTTTTATACCCTGAGGCTGCACACAGGAAAGGAGGTCAAAATGATACACTTTTACTGGCAAACTTTGGAAAATAAGGGAACTTGGCAAAAGTTTAAAGCACACATTGAATCAACATAAAGCATTCCACAAAGCATTGACTTAGCAAATTCCAACCCATCCAGGTTTAAGTTACCCAAATATCAAGAAAAGGAAATTTGGAGGAGAAGAAGAAATGAGAGAGAGAGAATGAGAGAAAGAATTATAGCTAGTGCCCTAGATTCAGTGTAGAACCATCTACCACAATCCAAGAACGATAGGACCACGCACAGAGGGGACCACGTGCTGTTGGTTTTGTTTTGCTCTGGACTCCTGTGGCCACCTCCCCCAGGGGGCATGTCCAGTCTGCCAGCTGTTGGATGCTGAGTTAGGAGATCCAGGGAGTGTGGCTTGGTGTGTCAGGTGTGCCAATGGCTAATAGACATTCAGGATCTGAGTTCGGGCCTCTGGGCTGTGGTGTCGGGCAGTGCTTTGGGTGTGCCACTGACTAACAGTTGCACTACAGCCTCTCAAGGAGGCAGGGTGTGGAAAGCAGGGTATCATTTCACCTTGGAAGAACCTGATCTGCCCCCTTCCCCACATACAGAGTTGTTTCAAGCCATTCATAATTTCTTTCAGTCTCTCACACTAGGTATTTTCACTTTGGAAAAGTGAAAGAGGCCCACTGAAATTGGAACAGACATATGGCATACATGGAAAAGTGTAGTGTACATTTCTAATCCAATATGTAGATATAGCTTTTCAATTTGTAGATATTAACTCCAGGACTAAAGAGGCTTTTAGTCTCATTTGGCCTTTCTATGATCAAAATAACTAGTTCTCCTAGAGTGTCAGATGTTTATATATTACTAGTAAAACTACATGTTCCAGAAGAATAGCTAAAACCAATGATTATCTTGTCAGAAATAAAGGTTTCAGGGAAATGAGTGCCAGTATATATTGATTCTGATGGAAAATATCTAAAATCTACTGTGCAATTGCTACGACAACAGGCAGTTCGGAAGCGAGGCATCATCAGTGTATGACTCATCTGTGTCCTTTGAGAGGTCAGAGAGTGTGGGGCATAACTGTCTGTGGGTTTTGTTTCTTCTTGGCAGGAGTGGAGCCACAGGACATGGTCAGCTGATGCAAAAGCACAAATAAACTCCCAGACTTCATTAACAATTACATACTACAAGAAGACAATGTCAGCATAGATGAAAACCCACTGAAACCTGGAAGAGGCAGATCATCAAAGCTGGCACAGAAATGTGCTTGTAGCTTTCTGCTTCAGCTTGATTTGCTGTATATTATCAGTATTACAGCACTTTCAAAAGGGAACATGCCGATGAATATCTGGACTATGAAGCAGCTTTTATGCCTCTGTTGATATGCTAATGTAGGACAAATATGCCAAGGAAGTAAAAAGACGATGATGAACATTACCACTTGTCTAAAAGTGTGTATGTAGCCAAAGTGTGGTGTAATGTTACTTATGTATAGGACATATTTTCCACGTTTCTTTGGTTGGTGCAAGAACATGATTGATGTCACCAACTTGGTGACCAAACACTCTTCAAAATCTTTTGGCTTCAAATGACAGTTCTGTTAATGACCTTTCTCGGTGTCACTTTACTGAGTTCAGTGAGTTTATCTGAAATCCCCTATTTGAACATGACACGTTTTATTCTCTAAGTCTTTCACACAATGCCATCCTGCAGTGGGAAGACCACAAATCGAACATGAGTAGCTATCTCCTTTTTCTTCTTCAAATCACTACCTTAAATGCAGCAGACTTATATGAATATAAGCTCAGGAAATAACTTTGAGTGATTAATTTTACAGCACATTGTTGCAATTAACATCTATGACCTCCTAGTGTAAAGCCACCACAACTCAGCTGAACATTTGACAGCGTTGCTAAGATTAAATTCTCATGTTTTCTTTATGATTAATAGATTTATTAAGTGAAAAAAGTGCTGAACATGCTGGAAAACAGCTGGATAAATGTAATCTGAAAAAAAATCAGAATGTCTTCTACAAAGCCAAGCCATAAACATTTAGAATTGCATACTGGAAAACATGGTAAAAAGCAATGTAATTATCAAAGAAATTCTATTAATGATGTAGTAATACATGCAATGGCAAGGAGGAGCACCTATAAAGATTAAGGTTGCTGCTTAAAATTCAAAGGGACCTTTAATGTATTAGTACCATGGCATATCCTTCCTTAGCCTACATAAAATAAATAAAATAAAATAAAATAAAATAATCTCATGCACATACAAAATACTCATTTTTGAGGGAAAATATTTGTTAAGAATGTAATGTAAAGATAGAACAAAAGACATTTTCTCTGTTCATATTCTAGATAATCCAGTAACTACAAACATTCAAAGGAGGTATATTTGAGAAAGATCATTGTTTTGTAGTTTTACATGTCTTATGAGCAGATAATGTGACCCCACAAGTACAAAAATAGCAGAAGATTGCAATGAGTTCCAAACATATAATGTGATAAAGTGCTGCATTGTAGGGGGAAGTTGAGCAGAATAAGTCCAATATAGTTTGTTGTTGTTTACTTTTCAGTTTCTCTCTTGAAAATAACTACAAATGCTTTCAGTATATAGACAATTAGTGAGGAGAAGAATTTAGGCAAGGCATGGAAAAATTTTTAGGATGAAGACAAGTAAAAAGAAATTTTAACAAGAATGGTAGTAGACAAGTTTCATAAACTGCTAATGGTTCAGCCTAGGACAAGACCTTTTTAAAACATTAACATATAGAATCTGTCATGCTTTACTTCTGTGGGTAGACAGATTATCCTCCCTCTAAGATTCTTATGTATATTTTCAACATGTGTGCTTTTTTCATTTTTTTTTGGTCTGTGTATAAGACTGCTCAGAATGAGGAACAATGAAAAAAATTCCCTTTTGCTACTGATCTATGACCATATTAAAAATAGTGTAGAGCTCCTTTTTTGCAGCAGAGTTGTTCTGTATACACACACCTGTGGCATGAGCAAGGAATAGAGTAGATGCCTAGGAAGTAGGATATCTGGATCAATGACCTAGGAAAAACCTCTGTAAAGAGAACCTGTATGTTAGAAAGGTGATAGAGTCCTGTACCCTGCAAGTCTCAGGAATAAATATGACTTTCAGCCTTAGGCTTGTTCCTTATGCCTTTGATCCCTTTACAAAGGGAGGAAAATGCAAACCTGCTGCTGTTCTTGGTTCCAGCCCAGGCACTCCAAGGCTATTGAGGGATAGAGATGGAGCAGGTTTAGCCTCTCAAACTGTTGTTTCTGGCTGGCAACAGTTCTAGATTCAGTGTCATGGGAATGCAAAGCCATTGTGCAGAACAGCTCCCTACAGGACAAACATGGTGAGGAGAATCTTTCCCACCAGTTGTCCTTATTCACTCTGGGATGATGATATGGTGAGCTCTAAATTTTCCTACTCCAACCTTGATTTCCTTCCTCCCTTTGTCATTTAACCCATAGCTACTGAATTTCCATCATCCCAAACCTCATGGTATCCTGTCCTCCTTTAGCCACAAACTGTTCCTCATTTCTGCCTGACAGTCCCTCTCTCCCCCACTGCTGAGTTTCAATGCCTTTCTCACTAACCAGTCTGTTTCTGGCAACCCAGAGATGTCTCCTGTATGGCATATTTCTCTCCACTACATCCTCACTGATGATGAGTATATGCCGTAATGCATATGATGTTTTGCAAACAAGGGTCAAGGCAAATTCGTTGCCTTGAAGACTTCCAAGTGTAAGGAACTGAATCCAAACATGACAAAATTAGTACAACAAAGAAGTTTAAATTAGAGGTCTGAGAGAGGAAGGAAAGAGAGAGAGAGATGAGATGAGAAGAATGAAGATATTTCGGAATACCTATGTCTTGTTTGGATCCAGCTTGTTTCCCAAACAACCTCTCAGCTCTAACTAGCCACCCAGGTTTTCTCTTCAAACCAGAGGTCTACTACTTACAATCCTATTTATTGCCATTTTACTTTGACAGATACTGCAGGAACAAGTTTCCTTTAATAATCACTACAAAAATGGGGACAAAATGATAAAACAGCCATTTTCAGAAACAAAAGCAGCATTATCCACAAGACAGAACAGGAGCAGTGTTCACTTCTAAATTCACAAAACAGGCAAGTTGTAGAAATTAAGAAAACTGAGATAAAATCAACATTTGAAGTTAAAAATTACAATAGTTATAGTTTAGTAGTCATTAAGTGGATTACAGAACACCCTGATCATCAACCTTTTCTTTTGGCCAACCTTCACATTCTGGGTGGGCTTATTTTTTTCCCAACCTCTTGCAAAAGATGTCCCTGTGACACTTTCTTTTCGTTGGCTGGAGCTTAGATTCAAGTATATCTCCTCTTCTACAGTGACCAGCAAGTGTTTTGCATTGATTCTCTGACAAAAAACCCACAAAGATTTAATTGAGTTGGTGTAAAGAACCATCTTCATGAACTTCTAGTGCATTCTCAGCATGAAGAGCCCTTCAGTGACATACAAATTTTCTGCACAAGTAGAAAATACATATAGTCTGAGAAGAAGAAGCAACAACTTTTTTTTTGAAAAAACTTGTGAAAAACTTTGCACCCTTGTATGACTTGGTGCAAGCCATCAAAAAATGTTGGTCCTGGTAGGATATAAGACTGCTATTATTGAAATTTTTACCATAGTTCCCTATTTTTCCCTAGCTTTTCTCTCTCTCTCTCTTTTTTTTTTTTTAAAATTCTGTTTCCTTTCTGATGGTATCTGAAGTGACTGGAATCCTCATCCAAACCTTCATGATACTAAATGCTCAGGTTGCTTTTAATATTGCCCCAGTCTTGATATGGAGGCTTAGAATTAAAGCTCTGCATGAAATTCTGCCCAGACTGGTATAACATGACAAGAAAAAGCATGAGAGAAGCAGAAAGTCTGGTAAATCACATTCCTCAGAAGAATAATGGAGGCAATTAAAGAGTGACCAATTTTATATTACACTAGTAGCTATCAGGATGACTAATTGCGCTGTAGTACTTTTTGTACTCCCTCCTGGCTGTTTTCTTGCCCTGTGCTTATCTTGCAAACTGTCGTGGTCCATCGAGGAAGGACTCATCTGACCACCTCCAAGTGTCTGCATTGCAGACATTCACATCTGAGTTCGTCACCCTATTTCCCCTCTATACTCATGATTTGTCTTATTCTGATTTCATGTCTCTAAGATAGATCACACAAATCATTCCGTGGCAACGCTTGTGAACACCTCTGCATTGCCTACCTGAGATGTGAGTGTCTCTAGCTGGGTGAGATTTATGCTAAACAGGCTCCTCGGTGTTGTACAGGATCAGATCCAGAATCAGGATCCCATAGCTAATAGTTAATCAGTATTAGACATTAGTCATCAGGGCTATACCATATTCCTAAGAAGTTCAGTCATTTTAATGCTTGAAGCACATGGCCAGTATACCTTCCACATACAGACAGTATTGGGGCATGCCTATGGTCTCTGGGGTTTTTTGCTGACCACAGTCAGCAGAACTCTCTGCTTATAACTATAAAGGAATCAAGGAGAGTTTCTAGATCTCCTTATTCTTGGACCAGTTCATTCTCCACTGGACTGTGTTCTCTTCTTCCTTCCTGAGAGGACCCCATTCCAGTTTAAATTTCTAATGGCAACATTGCTACTGCAAGCCAGCAGTCTCTCTTCAAGCTTAAATCTGAAAATACTATGCAGTCTGTATGAAAGCCATATGATTGCAGGGTTGTGAGAATGATCAGAGGGCTGGACCACCTCTGCTATGAAGACAGACTGAGACAGTTACGGTTGTTCAGCCTGGAGAAGAGAAAACTCTGGGGAGACATTCTATCATCCTTCCAGTACCTAAAAGTGGCTACAAGAAACCTGGAGAGGGACTTCTTACAAGGGCATGTAGTGATAGGACAAGGTGAAATGGCCTCAAACTGAAAGAGCGTAGGTTTAAATCACATACAAGGAAAAAAAATACTGTGAAGGTGGCGAGGTGCTGGCACAGGTTGCCCAGAGAAGTTGTGGATGCCCCATCCCTGGAAGTGTTCAAGGCCAGGTTGGGTGGGGCTTTGAGCAACCTGATCTGGTGGAAGGTGTCCCCACTCATGGCAGGGGTGTTGGAAACTAGATGGTTTTTAAGGTCCCTTCTAACTAAAACTATTATATGACTCTATGAACATGAAAATGTTTGGCCCCATTGAATGAAAAAAACAATTTTCAGGCTGTATGATTATTTCTGTGGTAATTTTTCTCTCTTTCTCTTTGTTGTCATACCCAGTGAGAAAAAGAGCCAAAACAATTATAAGAGGTAGATTTCCTGAGAAGTAGGTTAACAAAATTGTTATGTTATTTTAATAATATGAGGAAGTAACAGGAGTTTTTCAGCAGAAGTTGATAGATGTGCAATTAGGAAGGAAAGAGCTTAATTTCCACATTACATCAAATTTTCATGCTCTTTTTCTTCCTTTAATTTAAGGAACTGAACCATGACATAATGATAAAAGTAGAGAGTGTTCTGGAAAGGAATCATATTGAAGTTTTCATTCATCATGTGTCCTGACTGAAGGAAAAAAAAAATTATGCTTCACATCTACAAAGTTCTGGGAAAATTTTCTCAAGTTGCGTGCTGTGATTACATGGGAAGCATTATCCAACTGATCACAGGGCATGATAATGTCCCAAGTTAGGGTAGGGTTGTGTGACTGAACATACTTCCACAATTCAGCTGGCCAAGGCCTGAAGTTTGCAGGAAATTGGAAACTGGAGTTGGAGACTGGGTAGCATGATGTACTGCTTGATTCATCTCCATCCAATCTCAAGAAGGTGATTCTAGTGATGCCTGTACGTTACAGATATTTGTAGATATCTCATCCTCTAGAAGCTCTGAGCACTCTTCAACAGTGAATTTACTGAATGTAAGCTGCCTAAATTGATTGCGTTCTACAGCTTCTCATGGTACTGCACTCACAGTACCATGACAGCTATACTTCTGATGTGCTAATGAATGTTTCCCACAGCAGCACTGATAAAGGGCAGCTATTACTATTCTCCTTTGTATTTGGGGAAATGCAATACAGAAATTAAGTAGGATGTAGGTCCAGAGGCAAAGATCTACATGTAGGTGTTTAGAGATGAGCTAAAAGTCTGAGCTCCCACGGCAATCAAAGAAGATCAGAGAGCAGTGGAGCTCACCCAACATCAGGCATCTCTAAAGTGCACTGTGACCTACATTTACTGTACTGTTCAGTCACTGATTAATATTTTTAGTAGTAGTTCATTCACTGGCTATAATGGGAACTTAGACATTTAGAACTCTTCAGTTATTTCAAGGTTTCTAGGGCCGTCTGAGATCACCTTTGACCTCCAGATGCTTTGACAAATGTGCATGGGTCCTATATGTTAATTCTGTGCAAATATGTCAGGTTCCCTGCAGCATCTTAGCTGAGCAAGACTCCTACCTGGGGGCAGAAACATCAGAGCTAACAGAAGTAGACTGGACTTGTCATTTGGATTTTGGATTCTGCTTCCAGCTTCCTGAAAATAAATCACTGCAAACTGATATATTTGTTTAGAGACAAAGACTCCACTTACTGTGGAGTCTTACAGTTTATCTCTGTAAACATCAACAATTAGTAGCATTTGAAATGCCTCACTGATGCTTACAAGCCTTTCCGAGGTCCTGTGCCAGCCCTGGGTGGTTGCACCAGGCACCATGGAACACCTTAAATGACATTAAATGTTTCTGTGTGGGGAATTGAATCAAGTCTTTCTTGTTAGCCAAAACACCTGTTCATCCTTTTTATTGATAAGCACACTGGCAAACACATACTGTGTGTACTTATGGCTGGATCCCTAAGTTTCCTCTGCACCCTTCATACTCATTATATATGGTTTTGTTTTTCTACTCTAAATATTAAATAATAACTCTTTTGCATTGGTAATGATTTTAAGCAAAGGCATTTCAATCAGAAGAAGAAACCATGCACATACTTTTTCTCTGGCTGGTGCATTTGTGCAGAACTGACTTGGTTGAGCAAAACAAAAGTAACTTCTTTCTGTTTCCAGAATGTCAACATGATGTCTTGGGCATGGGCTATTGAAGTCTCAGGAGAGGCTAAGTGCAGTGAGTAACTTTATTTGGTCCACAAGTGGGGCTGCACCCATTGGTTAGATATGTATGACGCACTATTGACATGCCTTACTTGCGTGCTTTTGCTGGTGATGGGGCAAAAATGACTCACTAGTGTGTGGGCTGGCTATCAGCTCAGCTGAGCTTTCTAACTTCAATGCAACTTTGTAATTGAGTCTGACAAGTCCATATCTATCTTTTATATAATATTTTATAACACTGCACCCTAAGGTCAAAATAAAGTTCTGCTCCTCTTGCTTGACCTTCTTTTATAAAACATTAAAAAAATGGACTAAACCAGCTGGAACTAAGTATTATTTAGGTGAATGTACTGTAAAGTAACATTTTGCTTCTTCGCTGACAAATAAACTCTGTAACAAATGAAAAGACAAGTTCTCTAAATATCAGAAAACCTGCGCTGCTTGTTAATGAACATAAAGCTGGTCAAATGTTATTCCTGGAGTGGGTGGCAGGTGCTTTTATTGTTGGCTGTAGAAGTCACAGTGCATTTGATTGTAAAACAACCAAAGCCAAGGGTCACTGTTCTCTAGTCCAGGGTTCCCTTTATGGAGTATCATAGCTATAAAGAAAGATAATGTTTAGAGTTGGGGAGCAAATGGGTAGACAGTGATTTTAAAATACATTCTTCTTTATTCATAGGATCATGGAATGATTTGGGTTGGAAGGGACCTTCAGGGCCATATAATTACAACCCCCTTGCCATGGTCAGGGGCACCTTCCACTAGATGATGTTGCTCAAAGCCCCATCCAACCTTTCCTTGAACATTTTCAGGGATGGGGCATCCATGGATACTCTGAGCAACTTGTGCCAGTGCCTGACCACACTCATAGTAAAGAATTTCTTCCTTATAACTCATCTAAACCTACTCTCTTTTAGTTTAGAGCCATTCCCCTTTGCCCTGTCACTACATGCCTCTCTAAAAACTCCCTTTCCAGATCTCTTGTAGGCCCTGTTTAGGTACTGGAAGGTGCTATAACATCACCTTGGAACCCAAGCTGAACAACCCCAACTCTTTTAGTCTGTTTCCATAGGAGAGGTGCTCCAGCCTCCTGATCATTTTCATGATCCTCTTCTGGACTCACTCTAACAGGTCTGTGTCTTTCCTGTACTGCAAGCTCCAGAGCTGGATGCAGTACTCCAGGTGGGGTCTCAAGAGAGCAGAGCAGAGGGACAGAATCTCCTCCCTCAACCTTTTGGTCATGCTTCTTTTGATGCAGCCCAGGATACAGTTGGCCTTCTGGGCTGCAAACACACATGGATATGACAGCTGAGGACATGGTTTAATGGTGAACATGATTGTGGTGCTAGGCTGACGGTTGGACTTGATGTTACAAGTCTTTTCCTACCTTAACCATTCTATGATTCTATGATTGCTGAGTTTTATGGAGCTTCTCATCAATCAACACCCCCAAGTCGTCCTCAGGGCTGCTCTCAATCCATTCTCTGCCCAGTCTGTATTTGTGCTTGCACCTAGATTGCTCTGATCTAGATGCAAGGACCTTGTGCTTGGTCTGGTTGAACTTCATGGAGTTTGGACAGGCCCAACCTTCTAGCCTGTCCAGGTGCCTCTGGATGGCACTCCTTCCCTTCAGCATGTTGACTGCACTCCACATCTTAGTGTCGTTGGCAAACTTTATGAGGGTTCCCTCAATCGCACTGTCCATGTTGCTGACAAAGATGTTAAATAGTGTCAGTCCCAATACCAACCTCTGGGGAACACCACTCATCACTGGTCTCCACTTGGACATCGAGTCATTGAGCACAAAACTTTGAGTGTGACCATCTAGCCAATTCCTTATCCACTTAGTGGTTGGTCTGTCAAATCCATGTCTCTCCAGGTTAGAGACAAGGATGTTGTGCAGGAGAGTGGAAAATGCCAACTGTAACCCCATTGTAGAAGGCCATCATATTTGTCAGGCACTATGTGCCCTTAGTGAAGCCATGTTTGCTGTCACAAATTACCTCCTTATTTTCCATATGCCTGATTGTAGTTTCCAGGAAGATCTGTTCTATGATCTTGTCAGCCATCAAGGTCTGACCTGTAGTTCCCTGCGTCTTCTTTTTTTCTCCTATTGAAAAATGGGAGCCGTCTTTTTCCTTTTCCAGTCAGTGGGAACTTCATCAGTCTGCCAAAACTTCTCAAACATAGTGAGTAGCTTAGCCCCTTTCATTTACCAGTTCCCTCAGGACTTGTGGATGCATTTCATCAGGTCCCACGGACTTCTGCCCCTTCAAGTTCCTTAGATGTTCTTGAAACTGATCCTCTACAGTGTGTGGTACTTCAGTCTCTCAGTCCCTGACTTTGCTTTCTATGGCTTGGGCTGTGTCTGGAACACTTGCTCATGAAGACTGAGTCAAAAAAGTCATTCCATACCTCAGCCTTCTCCATACCCCAGTAACCAGGTCTCCTGTTTCCTTCTGGAGAGGGCCCACATTTTCAGGTGTACTCTGTCCTTGTACTGAGCTATGACAAACACTAAATTTCACAGATGGAACATTATGAAAATAATAGCCAGTGAATGCTAAGGATGTCAGATACCTAGACTCTTGAGACACTGTTTATCTATTTAACTTTATGCATCTTGGTCTTGAGTGTGTCAGTCAGGACAGTCCTTTAGTCATCTATAATCCTTCAGTAAGGAGTGTGACCAGAGATGATTCATCTCTACTTAGGCATCTCTTTCAGAATAGGGTTCACTGTCCTCTGGAGATGCTAGTTTCTGTTTTACTAGATTAACCTGAGACTTAGCTTTTAGATGACTAAAACTAGAGAAGATGAATCCCATCATTAGTATCTATTTTGAGGAGGCAGGTACTAGCTTTTTTTCCTGTTTGTGCAGTGACTGGCCTCTGGTTTTGAAAAGCAGATCATGCTTTATGGTGGAAAATCTCAAAAGCTACTGCAATCCTTTCCATTTTTTAAAAAAACCATACTAATGTCATTGGGAATTATTATAGTTCAATTCTTTAGGCTGTTATTAAGCACTGTCTAGCCCAAAATAAGGATGTAGATAGATCAGAATGATAAAAGATCAGACTGAAATAAAGAAAATGCATATATGTTATTTGCTGCAAGACAGATAGGTAGATAGATAGATGATAGATAGATAGATAGATAGATAGATAGATAGATAGATAGATAGATAGATAGATAGATAGATAGATAAAGAATGGAGAATAAAAGAGGTAGTTTTTTGTGTCCTCTGTGCCTATTTATCAAATGTGTTAGTTGCTGCAGCTCAAAAAAGTAAATGCTTATTTTAAAAGTAGTGTGGTAACATCTGAAAATTGTGTCTGAGAAACCAAAGATAAAATTAAATTCAGTGAGACCATAGAGACTTAGAAGTTTGAATGAGCAGAAGGAAGCAGATATGCTTCTAGAGGTCTCCTAGTGGCTCAATTGAAGGTTAACATTGTGCCATGCAGGCATCAACATCATAAAGGCTGTTTATTATGGCTGTGTAGCTAAAGTAATAGAAAGCTTGAGAGTGTGACTGATAAATAGCTAGGTAATAACAGAGTTGCCTGCAGCCCACTAAAGAAATGATGAGAATACTGAAGTCTGCCACAAGGTTTTTGCAGCCTCATAGATGAGGTGATGAAGACTGGGAGATATCCAGATAAGACTAACAGATAACTAGTAAAAATTGAACACATGGGTCTTGCCTGCATATGTAGCCTGGGGATAAAGATATTTGCCAAAGTGGTGTGATAAAAGATGGTAAGAGAAGATGGAAAATGCATGAAGTAAGTACAGGGAGCAATTTAAGTGGCTGGGAATGTGCCAAAGATCATGCAAAATTATTGAAACACCGTTAGTAGGAGGTAAGAAGGGGAGCTAGAATAAAGGCAAAAGACCAGTTAGACAGGGTAAACATAGGGTCAGGTTGAGAAGGAGAGTAGGGAGCATGGCTGTTAATTGAGCAGAGGGGAACTGCACTGCAAAGAAAGTGAGCAGCCGTATGTGCTGGTGAGTTTATCAGTCTTGGGGCTTACTGTACCATCCCATCTGTACATCACCATCTGTACAGATTAGGTGGTCTAATTTTGCAAGAGCCAGCATGATTTAAGAGTATGGAAAGGAGCATGGAAAGGGATATGGGAAGGTTGGTGATACTAGCAAATCAATGGGAGATGTGCCTGATGCTGGTGGTATGTCTCTTTGTGGTTCTGGCTTTTAGTTCCCATGAAGAAATCATAAGTTTCAGCTGCAGGATTAAAAGGAGACAGGACACTTCTGATCAAAAACTTTGAATTCTGATGAGAGTGGAGAATGATCTAGTGTAGCCCACAGGTTCAATCATGACAGGGCACATGGTGGGGAGCATGAAGAAGCTTGTGTTCATATGAACATAAGCTGCTTGCCCTCTTCTCTCCACTCCCCTCCTATCCTATTCTATTCCATCCTCTTTTCACCTCTTCTCCAAACACACACCTCCAGTCACTTCTTTCTACACATCTCCTGACCTGTTTGCTTTGTTTGAACACACAAGTGGTTTTTATCCTTAACTGTGTGGGAAGACTATTCTAACCATATAACCCTATTTCAGGCTTTACTAGGTTTACCCAACCTGAAGTGGTAATTATCTCACCACAGCTCTTCAGAACTTCTCCCAGAGGGAATGGGAATTGCTGTCTACTTTTTAGGCCCCTTAGGTAGTTTACTCAGGGCTCCAAACATCCCTGCAGGTCTGTGAGATACTGTGCTGACACCAGTGAGGAGCATGAGGTAGACTTGGAAATCTGCCCCCTTAGAGCCACAACATGAGGACCTTGAACAGAGCTTCCAGTACTGTAATTCCATATATGGTACTTATGAGAATTACATCATTCATTGGCCAAAGTGTTCTAGAATATTGTTGTTTATTATAACTCTATCAAAAGGGTCTGAAGACAAATTTACGATAGGTAAGGTCCCTTGCTAATGTAACTCCTCTAATATGAAGCTAACTGATTGCCCTTCCTTGGGGCAAAAATTTTGCTCTTGGTTAAAATTTACAGTTTCCCCTACTTAATTTAACAGACTTCTAATTACAGACTATACATTCTGTAAGACTGACATTTTACAGTTTTTTGGGTAACTTTATTATATGGACTGTTTCATAATATAAACCATCTCTCCACAGTAATAGTCTGTAATTTGAAATAAAACAAAAAGTGTGTAATTTGAATATCTGATGTCTTAATACCATTTTCAGAAGAATTTTAAACCTCAAGTTGATTAGTCATCCTTGCCATGGTGCAATAAAAGCACGGCTCCAGGTTTTCATAAATATGGTAATCAAATAGTAAATACTCCCTCCAAATAAATCAATGAAGTCCAAGAGAACATGAGAGTAGGCAGTTCAAGGGGTATTTAAAACATCAGATGACTGTATTTGTATGAGATAAGAAGGCTTGTGTGGGCTGGCAGGTTTAATAAGAACTGGAATGTTTAGTAAGTCTCCATGCTCTATAGCAGTTTCTTTATTGGAATAAGATATCCAGCAAAGTCTGTCATTACTTTGAAGTATACATTTATTTTAATCTACTTCCACCCAGTTGTGTATTCTACTGTGATTCTCTGAAAATCCACTCTCTTACAACATGCCTCTTTATTAACATCTCTGGTCATTGAATGTTCAACAGTTTCATTGTGGCAGCTTATGGGCTACTACAATACCAAAGCTGCTTCCAAACCTACAAGGATTTGATTTTTTTTTTTTAAATACATGTCAATAAATGTGCCTACATGTATTTGACTATTTGTAATTAAAAAAATCCAACAAATGTTCTTGCACTTTTCTATTGATTTTAAATATATATAAAGTTAATGGTTGTCCAGCAAAATATAAGTCTTTACTTTGTCTGGAATCTAACTTCAGCATGACTATAGCAGATAAGAGGAAAAGGCAATGAGTCTTGGAGTCTTTTCCCTACCCTTCATGTGGTATATAAACATGCATATATTGCCATCTTGAAAGAATTGCAAAGTTAAGGAGTAATTTGCAATATGTATGTACTTTTCAGAATGAATACTTGGAAAGAAAGACATTTGTGCCTACTCCAAAATCTGATATAAATCATTCAAACTGAAATTTATGTTAGCCTTACAACATCTCTTTGTGCCTTGAGCTATTTAGCCATTTCTTGGAAACAAGTGATGGAGAAAGTAAATTCTGGTAACACTGACAGTGCTTTCAATAAATAAATTCCTTCCAAATTCCAGTGAAAAGTAAGTGTACCACTAGTGGATTAGGAGTGCAATCCCACACTTTGCAATTGCAGAATGAAAATTAATATTGGGTAGTTTTATTAGGATTTTAAAATGGTAATGTCAGTGATCACCCTAAGCAGTGCCTGCATGTTACTGTCCAAGAATGGAGAGTGACATAAACATCTAGGTCACTCTTTTTTTCTTTCATTCATGTTGTGATTGTGATGAAACGCTCCGTTTCTTTATCCTATTCTCTTCTGCAAATGGTGAACTTCAGATGAGTGAGTTACTGAGCATTTTCTGACCAACGTGACAGTGAAAGAAACAGCAGGGACTAAGTCAAGGGTTTAAAAAAGGTCCACAGGCAGGACAATGCAGCAATCACTTTTCATCACGTACAAGATGGCAAATTGTCCCTTGTCAGTGTCTTGGTATCATTCTCTGTCCCAACTCACCTCGTACTGACCCGTGTCAGAGACAGGATAATGGACTTCCCAGCATGTTCACTCCCACTACTGGAGACCTCAGGTCATTGTTTCTATCCTTCTTCCTCACTTTGATTCCTCAAGGCAGGGATGGAGCTAGTAGTAACTAGACTTGAAGCTACTGGTAGTGAAGAAAAAGGAAGAACAGGGGTAATTTTATATCCTAGTTGGCTTCAGAACACAGAGTCAAAACAATTAGTTTGTAAGGATGAAGATAAAGGTAGGATTTGGGATTTCATCTGCAGGTTTTTCTACTTCTTGCCACTATTGACACTCAAAATCTTGTTTATGAGCAAAGAAGTACAGCTTTTATCAATATGTGTATATCCAATAATTTGATTTTAGTATACTTGAAGTCTTATCATTCTAATAATTGTTAGTCCAGATAGAATGTATACATGGTAGCTTTTCCACCACTTCCTGTCTTGAAGTCCAAGTTGCACAATCTTCTATAAATATTCTACAGGAAGGAAGGAAAAGGAAGGAGGTAAGACCTAATGCCAAAAATGACATGGTAAAATCATATAAGTTTCAGTTCTTCAGGAAGGCAAACAAAATTGTCAATCAAAAATATACTGTCTCCCAAAGCAGGAGCAGCTGTTAGGCATCTGTGGTGAGAGGAAGGTCTTCTCAGTTGCTCTCTCAGGAGGATTCCTGGGCATCCCCTTTCCTCAGCGATGAGATGGGATGGGCATGCCGAGCCTTTTAGCTCTTTGTGCCTCCCTTAAAAAGCCAGTGTGCCCAAGTACCTGTCTCACATCCTGACCACTTCTCCTCCCTTGCAACCTAAACTCCAATTTCATTCTATCTGCTTTACTTGCCTCATCTTTCAGGCAGAGCATCCTACATTACTATTATAAACCTTACTTGCCCCTCTTCCCAAAAATCTGTGATCTCTGCTCCAGCTGGACAAAAAACTTCTGCCCACAAGCATCCCCATAGTAGCTCTCTGTGTGTAAAGTCTCCTTACCAGCTTTTCAGGGATGGGGCTTCCTTCCTACCATGAGAAGAATGATTTCTTTCTGTGTCATTTGAATCTTGAATGAGGCCCTGAATATCCCTTTATAACCACAACTACTGATATTTAGAGATACCTTATAGGTCTACCTGCTCTGTCACCGTTTTCTATGTGCCCTGTAATACCAGTGTGGGACTCTAACACTTTTGACTCTAAAAGGAGGCTGCGAGGTAATGGGAGAGGCCATATGATGTTCTGGTTCAGTTGTAACTTGCTTATAGAGATGCTCTGGTACTCAAGCAGTTTGTGAGATTGTATTTCTAGAAATTATTTAAAATAAATACAAATTTTAAACCCAGCAGCACAGAGCAAAATTTCCAGAACATGAAAATACCCATACAATGCAATAAGTAAAGTTAAATAGATTTTTTATTTTAAATTGCCCGAATATGTGGAAGGAAAGGAGCTTAAAAGATTCTAATTTTGTAAAGAAAATTTTGTAATTGACACAAAGAGTACACTTTTCACTGTTGTTTAAGAAATGTGCTTATATTCCTTCAATTGTTAATTTTTCCCATGCATGTGGGATGTTTCATAGACCCCTCTGTGTAGTAAAACTCTGCATTAATACTGTGGACTTAACTATCCTTAGTTAATCAGATCTGTCTCCTGGAATTTCTGAGCAATACTTTTTCCCAGATTAGACAGCATTTTCTTTTTTCTCTTCCAGTTTAGACCCAATTCCAAATTATCCTCTTCCACTGCCAGAATCTCACTTGAAACATTTCAGTCCTCAGTGTTTCAGACATGAACTTGCAGCTGGTATAAATCTAGAAACTTGTTCTGTTTATGAACAAATTTCTGTGCAACAAATGTCTGCAATAGAAGCAAACTAAACTAGGACTAAAAATGTCTCTTCTGTCACCATATTCATACTGATATGAATCAAGCGCAATAAATAAAGCAATAACCTCACCTTCACAAGGTAATATCTGTCATCCTAGCCAAAGTAGCTCATTATAACTATTAATGTGGTACAAACCAATTCAAACACATCAGGTTAAACCGCAATACAATTGAGCACTTGTCCACTTCTTAGTTACCCTGTTATCCATTCACACTGTGTGTCATTCAAATTACTTGAACACAGGTACATCAGCTGATTATGCTGAAGCTTCTCTTGATAGTCATGGGTTCTGTTATTTTTCCTGAATTCCTAGATCTTGAAGTCAGATGAATGCCATGGAATCTTAGTTTCTTTATCAGAAAGCTTATACGTAGAAAAAGCAAGTAAGCAAACAAAAATCTTTCAATACATAACCCAGTTATTTTCAAAAGTAAGAAGTCAAGTAAATAAACTTTTTAATATATTGTTTTTAAATGTAAATTTTTCTGCCCATTCTCATGATTTTGGAATGCTTTAATTAGGCAACACCTGAATGTCTTATCTCCATGGCTACTTCTAGTTTGAAAAACTGTAAAATCAAACCAGCAAAATGAAGTTATGTGACAGATATTAATCCCATCACTCAGGTACATTGAGTTTATTTATGCATCTCTATACATTCAAGTTGATCCTGTCCAAGAGCACACACTGAAGGAATCATAGAATCCTAGACCAGATTGTGTTGGAAGGGACCTTAAAGATCATCTGGTTCCAACTCTCCTGCCATGGGCAAGGACACCTTCCACTGGATCGAGTTACTGAAAGCCTCATCCAACCTGGCTTTGAAGTTTTAGGGATGAGGCATGCACAAGTTCTCTGGGCAACCTGTGCCAGTGCCTCACCACACTCAGAGTAAAAATTTTCTTCAGAATATTGAATGTAAACCTACTCTCTTTCAGCTTAAAGCCATTTGCCCTCATCCAATTGCTATACTCCCTAACAAAGAGTCCCTCCCTATCTTACTTGTAGGCCCCTTTTAGGTACAGGAAGGCTATTGTAAGGTCTCCCTGGAGCTTTCTCTTCTCCATATGGAACAATCCAATTCTCTTAGCCTGGTTTCACAGGAGAACTATTCCATCCCTCTGGTCATCTTCATGACAGTCTGGACTCACTTCAACAGGTCTATGTCCGTCCTGTGCTGAGGACCCCAGAGCTGGATACAGTACTCCAGGTGGGGGGCTCATGAAAGCAGAGTAAAGGGACATAATCACCTCCCTTGACCGGCTGGCCATGCAGGTTTTGATGCAGCCAGGATAGACTTGGCTTTCTTGAATGCAAGTACACACTGTTGAGTCACACCCAGCTTTTCATCCACCAGTATCCTGAGTCCTTCTTCCCAGGGCTACTTTCAATCCACTCATTGCCCAGACTATATCCATGATCAGGATTGCCCCAACCCACGTGCAGGACCTTGCGCTTGGCCTTCGTGAGGTTTACATGGGCCCACCTCTCAAGCTTTTCCAAGTCCCTCTGAATGACAACCCTTCCCTCCAGAGTATCAACCAGATCACTCAGCTTGGTGTCATCCACAGACTTGTGAAGGCTGCACTCAGTATCAGCCACTCCCAGAAATGGGCTTTGGGTACATGATTCCAGGTCAAATGGTAAAGTGCTGTAAGAGACTGCACTCCCACAAGCACACACACACACACACACGCAATGAGGTTGGAAAAGGGACTTTGGAGTCTCTGTTGGAATATGAAGGAGAGAAAATCATCCATTAAGATAAGCACAGCGGGTGCAATGGGTACAATTCTTGGGAGACAGCAATGGTGGTGGTACAGGCATTGTTAAAGATGTTTTTTAATCACTGAGATACTGGTTGTGCTATAAGAGCAAGAGTCCTGAACCAAGCCAAGCCACACTTATATAGAGAAAAAGAAGGTTCTTCACTTCCAGGTGAGTGTTTGGGAAAAGGTCTTGGGGCTTTTGTACTAGGAAAAAAAATGCTGTGCCCAGCTGTTTCCCAGGAAAGGAAGGAAGGATGGACTAAACCTGGCAGAAATGTGCTAGATGCAATAGATCCCCTCAGAGCTTTTCAGCATACAGTGTGGTAGAAGCTCAGATTACTCTTTTCATGCATATTTTACTGCAAAATCTTCTGTTTCATTGAAACTGCACAGGAAGCTCTATGTACAGTCTATGAGATTCCCTATTAGGGGATAATGTTCTTCACAAAGTGTAACATCACAGCATACTTTATGGTCTCTGCCCACTCTTATTCTTTCCCTGCCAATACTTCTTTCAGCACAGCTATAAATCCCATTAGGTGAGGTTACCAGCTTGAATGAAGAAAAATATATTCTTACATACATTTCCCAGCATCACCCCAGGCAAGACATTTTTATGGCAGACATTTGGGTGATCTCCAGGAAAAGAAACCATGTTAGTTATAAATACTTCCAGAAAAAAACCCTGTCAGACCATTACAGGCCACAGATCAGTACTCCACTGTTACTGCAGAGCCATTGGGTGTGATGACAGCAGCCATCACTTGCTGTTCCTAAAATTCAGTGTAATGGTCACTTTGACACAGGAAGCTGATGATTTCTTAAGCCAGAAGTAAGACTTGACCAGTTGCCACATGAAGAAAAGTAAAGCATTAGTGTTAATATTATTATTTTCTTGAAGGAACATATCTGGTAAATTACATATAATCAAATAATTTTCACTAAAAGAAATGCACTTTTTGGTTTAATTTTTTTTTTAAATGTGATACCACTTATCCTACTCTCACCTCCTTCTGATGAAACCTGTGAAACAGAACATATAGGAACAGTCAATTTTGAAAAATGATACGTTCTTTAATTTTTTTGCACTATATTTAAAGTATCCGGTTTCGGATTCCTTCCTGTCTTTTGAAAACAACATGCATCTAGAAAGCCCCTCCCATATAACTATCTATACAGTAGCAAGGCCATCTTTTGGTTTTAGTAGTAATTGTTGACAAGGTTTAATAGTTTGCTCTGCATGAATGACTTTGCACCTTTTATCTCTGCTTCTGTAGAAAGTTGTTTAAGACTGTAAATGCTCATTACAGTGAAATATCAGTGTGTTCTGTAAACCCTTACAATACTTTTCTCCTGCATTTTTATCCTGCACGTTTGGATCCACTGCTGCCAACAGTGCCTTTAATACTTAGTAGCTTCATTCTCCCTTAATACATTTTTTTGGGAAATTTATCATTATGCTGTTTGATAGAGTCCCACAAGGAACGTTTCCTAGAATGAGAAGACAGAAGCAAAGGCACTCTGTAAGGTATCACATAGCAGGAGCTTTCCAAGAAAAATGAACTATCAAAAGTCAAATGGGAAAGTTACATTCCCTTTAACTCTAGTTGTGTTTGCTTGCTAATACATTCTTTTTTCTTATATTCCAGTCTTCTAGGCAGAATAAACTCCAATCTTTTAAAAATTATTCCTGTCCGTGTGGATAAATGAGTTCTCCTTACAATGAATTTTTCTTTTGATCAGCTTTGCTGCAAGATGATTAACACTCATTTCTGGGCTAGTAATGTGTTTCCAGTATACCAGTTTCAAGGTCTGAAGCCCCATCATTGCATAAGGCTGGAGAGTGTGCTGCATCATGGAGAATCACAGAGCTGGAGCTGCTGAAAGGCACATACAACATTGGTTAGAGGTTAAAGATAGCAGACTATCCTTGAAACATCACTTTGGAGAAGGGTTTATGCATTCTTTTAAAGCTTAATTTCTTGGGTTACTGAAAACAGGCATCTGCCTGCATCAGTGAAAGGACACAAAATTTGAATATTTTAAGCATTGAAAATATCTGTAAAAGATTTAAAATAATTTTTCTGTAATTTATGTAGCATATGTGTAACAGCTACATTTATTCGCCAGACTGAGATTTGCTCCATAGGCTTCAAAACTTTGTTTCCAAAACATTTTAAAGTAAAATTTCTCAGTGTGCACTAATTTGGCAAATTTCCAAAAGCTTCATTTATCAGCTACCATGACAAAACTCTATCCTTTTCTAACATAAATGGAGTTCATCAGACAAGGAAGGCAAGACAAAAAATCCCGATGAGATGCAAACACACTGAGCAGATATCTTCAAATGTCATTTATGTATAGTATTTGCTTCACAGTAGTTGTTTTAGGTAAAACCCAGCAATTGTCCATGTAGAAGATAATGTGGAGAATATGTCGAATAATAAGAATAAAACTGATTTATAAGTAATTTTGCTTTCTAAATCACGCACTCCAGGCTTTTTTATCAGAACAGTCTTCTGAAATTCTGAGGGTTACTAATCTCATATTTTGCTGCTCCTAAGTCTAATTAAAACTTTTTCTAGTGCTCACCTTTACTGTATGTATTCAATACATGAGTGACTCGGGTCCCAGGGACAATGCTAATTACACCTAGCCACATCACATTGTGGGGGAAGTAGATACTGGTGGAGCTTAAACTGAGATTTATGACTTTATAAAACATAGGATTTACATGATACATAAAATTACATGCATCCAGAATGACATTCTTATTGATAAAAAATTTGCAAAACAATCCTGGCTGTTTGCCTGCAGCACAACCTCATGGTTGAGATCCCATGGAAGTGTAACTGAAAGGAGGTCACTGCCTATGCATTTCCCCAGTAGAAGCTACTGCTGAATCATCTTATGTCCCATATATTGAAACAATTTGAAGGGAAGGAGCTTCCCAGTTACAACATATTACTGGAAATTCAGTATTGGAAGTTATCTGTACTTTAAAAAGGCAAGTAGTGAAAGAAGCCTCAACTCACATACTGCATGTGCCACTGTCTTTTCAGGTGAGATACACAGAAAGGCAAGAAAGTATTGAGATAAATGCAGAATTTTGGAACTCAAGTGCATTAAAATTTTGAGATATATACCTTATATCTCAAATATATATATATATATATATATATATATATATATATACACATACACATATATACCTTAAGGAGGAAATCAGGAGTTTGCTGAATTAAACACTTGACAAGAAATCAAAGTCATAAAGCCAGCTCTGTCATCCTCATTATGTGTGGGATGAGTGGAATCTTGGAGCATAACTGGCTTTCAGCAAGCTGCAATGTGGCTTCCCAAGCACTGTGCTGGGAAGCTGTCCAAGGGATATTGACTTCTGGTTTTCTGGATCCAGGAAATAGTACTGTCAAGTCCTGAGGGGTAAAACAAATCCTTATTTAATTAAGAATTTTGATTAGCTGAGTTTGGGTAAACAGAATGGTAAAGCAAGCAAAATATTTTGAAAGCAAAATATGGGAACTGAGAGGCAGGTCCCTGTCCAGCCACTTGTCAGTAAAGGTACATTCTTTGTCTCTTTGTTCTTGCAGCTGCTGGGAATAAAATTCAGCCCCCTGGCTGCAGAGGATTCAGTGTGAGCAGAGCTGGGAGAAGACTTTGGTAGAATTTGTGGAAGGCATCTGTCAGCAGTGTTGTATAGCATTAGCTGTGCTTCCAACTCTGTTAGAAGAAAAAAATGAAACTTTGTACTGAGTTTGTTCAGGATGGAGTTCATTTTCATAGCAGCCTGGGGGACATTTTGTTTTGGATCTGTGACCAAACCAATGTTGATAACATATCAATGTTTTAGCTATTGCTGAAAAATGTTTGCCCAGTGTCAAGGCCTTTTCTTTTTTCCCCTCTCTCCTCCCCAAACAGTAGACCTGAGGTGGCCAAAAGGTTGGGTCACAACCAGGACAGCTAACCCAAGTCAGCCAAAGGGCCATTCCAACCCTATGTTGTCACGCTCAGCTATAAATGCTCAGAGGAAGATGAAGAAAAGGGGATGCCTGTGCTTATGACATTTGTCTTTCCAATTAACCATTGCATAAAATGAAGCTCTGCTTTCTGGAAATGGCTGAACATTTGCCTGCTGATGGGAAGTAGTGAATGAATCCTTTATTTTGATTTGTTTTCTTGTACTGCCTTGCCTTTTATTTATTAAACTGTCTTTATTTCAGCCCTCTGGGGAGACAACTGGATAGAGGCTTACCTGCTAGCTGGGGTCAACCCACTGCAACCTTGTGATGAGGCCTTTCTTCCCTCTGGCTCTCCTTCCAAATCTTCACCTTTAAATTTTTTCCCCTTTCAACTTATACAAAACATGCTCATGAGATACTCAATAATGGACCAAAGTAAGAAACAATTAAGTATGGAGTTGCATACTTAATTAATGTGCACAGCTGTGAGGACACAAGCAAAGGAGGCACTCAGAGATTAAGACTGGCATCTTTTGAGTGAGCTGCTCATTTGATTCTGAACTTTCCAAATGTTATTCGATACATATGATGTAACTGCTCTGTTTGTGTGGCTGACCTCTTGGAACACTGTGCCAAAGGATGTCCTCAGTGGTAGCCATGCAACCGCATTGATTTCAGTCTGATTGCACAGGCATGGTTGCAGACAGAAGATCACCCCAGCGGTGTGCCTGCCTCCACTGCAAATCACCCACTGCTTAGGTCTTATTTTTGCCATCAGAGTTAGTTACTCTTTGCATAACGAATGCGACAGTGTATGAGTGATTCTGTTCTTCAGCCTGTACAAAGGCACATTGCCCTGAATCCATGCCAGGTCATCCCAGGAGAGCTTCCTCCTAAATTACTTCCTTTGCTTCCTCACTCATTACTTTATCAGAATCCTCTTTCCAATTTATCAGATAAAATTTGATTATTTCACTTTACAACAGAGTGAAAAGAACTCATTTAGAATGGCAATGATGCAGAAATGTTTGAAGCCCTACCAAAGTTCTCTGTCAAAATTAAAGGTGAATTTTTGGAAGAGCTTAGTGTTCAGACCATTCTGAACTGTCACGCTCCACAGACAGAAGTGCCCTACGTGCAAATGTGGGCTGAATAGACCCCTGATCCAAGAAATACATTGATTCTTAAGGAGCGTGACAATGGTCCCTGCTCCAGAAAAAAACATAAAATTATTCTCACAGAGGACTGAACAAAGCTCCAGTCCCCTGACAGCCAGGAGGCAGGTGCTGTGTGCTAGCACAGACTTAACAGGCCACTGTCCTAACGAGAGACACTCAATGCATCCAGCCTTCAGCACAGTCTTCAGCCCCGGAAAGACTGGGATCTGTTACAGTAGGTCCAGAGGAGGGCCACAAAGATGGTGAGAGGGCTGGACCATCTCTGCTATGAAGACAGGCTGAGAGAGTTGTGGTTGTTCAGCCTGGAGAAGAGAAAGCTCCAGGGAGATCTAGCAACTTCCAGTACCTGAAGAGAGCCTATAGGAAAGATGGGGACAAACATTTTAGCAGGGTGATAGCAATGTGTAGTGATAGGACAAAGGGTAATGGTTTTAAACTGAAAGAGGGTAGATTTCTGCTAGATACAAGTTAAATTGAGTGTAATGAGGCACAAGTTTCTCAGAGAGGTGGTGGATGGATGTTTAATCCCTGGAAATGTTCAGGGTCAGGCTGGATGGGGCTCTGAACAATCTGGACTAGTGGAAGATGTCTCTGCCTATGGCAGGAGTTTTGGACTAGATGGCTTTCAGTGGTCCTTTCCAACCACAACTATTCTTTAATTCTATGAATTCTTAGGAGTGGCTAAACAGGCCTATGCTCCAAGCACAGACACTCACTGATTTTTCAGGGGGAGTCAAAGAGGCCCCCACCATCAGTTATAGTTATCACGATACGCTACTGCTCTCAGACTGTGTCTATTCCTCTGTCTGGAACTCTATTTTCTCTTGGCAAAATCTGAAATTCACCGCTCCTTGATAAGTAATGTGTGTCATTACTATACACAGCCATCTCCTCAAAATGTCATTTCAAAACACATCTGAATGATTTAGTGTTCAGTCTGCAAATGAAGGACCAATTTTATAAATACCTTGATTTTTTTCGGCATTTATCTGTTGCACTGTATGTCCTCAGCAGCTTTAATGACCTGTTAGAGGCAAAAATATAAAAAACAGCAGTTACGAGAAAAAATTAATAAATACACAATTCAAAGTCCATTTCATCTAAGGCCATACATTAGCATCTAACATCCACCTTATAACCTATGAGACAAAATTTAAATAATGGATACTTCTACCTCGATCTTCATGGCTAGACTTCTTACACACCTAGTTATGCAGAATAGCAGTGATCAGTGTTGCCAGGAAGCCAGTTAATAACATCTTGATATATTCACAGGCTGGGACATAGAGTACAGCAGGCTGGAGGCTACTTTAATAAACCACCAGAACATTGTACCTACACAAGATCAGCTGCTTCAGCCCCTCCTCAGCCCTGACAGTTTGCTCCAGTAGGTATCAGGGTCAGAAAAGTTACTGGGCATTGGGAATACTGACTGTATGCATCAGAGCAACCAGCACCATCCTCATGGCCTTTTGCCTGAGAGAAGCAATGTTATCCTCTGTATAATGGAATGTTAAAGATGAGACATAACTTTATCACAATGTCATCAAATCTTTTTGATGGGATTTTAGTGGGTTTTTGACTGGCTTCCTGTCTGCAGGATTCCTCAGAGGCATTCTCTTCCACTCTTTGCCCCTATATGGGCAAATTGGGTTTTCTACAACCCTAGCTTGGATCCTGAAGAAACTAGATGCTGACTTCCAGTGCAAATCACTGTTGTCAAGGCCCAAGTCACCTGTTCTCAGAGAACAAACTGAACTAAGAGCTATATGAGAGTTTTCACAGAAGGGAGATCAAATAAGCTTCCATAGGAAGCAGAGGACAGAAATAATAATTTCTTTAGGTTCATTGTTCAAAAAAGACTTGGTGACTTGAGTCAATTCAATCAACTTCAACTGCTTGAATTCTGGATATCTGTTCTTGGTAAAACATATTTGTTTGATAGCAAATTAGGTGTCTACCATTTCATTTTTCAGAGGATCATTGATGTCTCACTGAAACTGGACATCAAACTGCTCCAAGCTAATTTATGTCAACAGATGAAGCACAGGCATCTAGCACATGACCCAGATGAACTAGTTCCCCAGGGATAATGCTCAGGGATAGTTACTGGCTCCTGCCCTCAGCATTCCCCCACCAAGGAATGAACATCTCTCCTCCTTTGCCTCTCCCTCCCCCTCATCAGAGGTTACAATTTGCTCCTTTCTGTGGATTTGCATGGTCATAAAACTGTACCTCCACTTGGAAGTGTGAAATAATCCTGATCATAAATTCTAAGAGAAATCTTTTTCAAAACCAAGATAATTTGACAGAAACAGGAATGTACGGGTGGGGATGATTGAGGGTGGAAACCACCTGAACTTGGTGCAATAAATAGAATAGGCTTATTTTTTCAGTACTCTAGTCTTGTTCCTTTGACTGAGACCTTGCCAGAGTGAGAAGTTGGGTCTCTGTAAGAACACAGTCCCGTTTAATGTGCAGAGGTGGCGTATTTTACTAGAGAGGAAAAAATTAAGAACAAAAGAAGAAAATATCTGGACTTTATTTACTATCCACATTATGTGGCTGGGTGTATTACAGCAGCAAAAAAAAGGCTTCTGTCCCTGAACAGGAATTTCCAAGACCAAGACTACAGTAATCCTGGGAGGTACATTTCACATGGCTGTGATTCTACTGTCTGAATAGCTGTTCAGGGGCATATTAGTCACAACAGGTTATTCTGCTTGTCTTCCAGCTGCTCAACTAGGAGAGCATGGGTCTTATCCTAGGCTTATGCCATATTTGCTATGTTGATACAGATATGCTATAGCATTCTGATATCCCATTGCCTCTTATTATTAAGGTGAAAATAAAATACAAGTCATCAATGTGCTCAGAAAACCAATTGCATCCTGGACTGCATAAAAAGGATTGAGACCAGCAGACCAAGGGAGGTGATTCTCCCCCTCTACTCCACTCTTGTGAGGCTTCACCAGGAGTACTGTGTCCAGCTCTGGAGCCCTCAACATAGGAAAGACATGAAGGTGTTGTATAAGGTCCAGTGAAGAGCCACAAAAATGATTAGAGGACTGGAGCACCTCTTCTGCAAAGAAAGTCTGAGAAAGTTGTGGTTGTTCAGCCTGGAGAAGAGAAGGCTTCGGGGACACCTTATTGCAGACTTTCAGTCCTTGAAAAGGGCTTATAGGAAACATAGAGGGAGACTTTTTTCAAAGGTCTGCAGTAACAGGACAAGGAACTACAGTTTTCAATGGAAATAGGGTAGATGTATATTGGATGCGAGGAGGAAATTTTTTTTTATGAAGGAGATGAAGACACTGGCACAGGTTGTCCAGAGAAGCTGTGCATGCCACATCCCTAGAAGTGTTCAAGGCCAGGCTGGATGGGACTTTGAACAACATGGTCTAATGGAAGGTGTCCCTGCCCATTGCATTTTATTTGGACTAGATGATCTCTAATGGTCTTTTCCAACCCAAACCATTCTATGATTTGGATACTATGTAGTTCATATCTCTTTAGGCAGTTTATCCTGTCTGCAGTCTGGCTCATTTTTTTATGGGAGAAATGACTTAACCATAATTTGAGGAACATTGTAAGGTAAAGGGAAAAATACACATTTGAGGACATAAAAAGGGACAAGATTATGAATGGAGTGAGGTTTTCTGTGGATGTATATGTTGTGGTTTCAATCTCACTTCAAGATGATCCCATTCTACATACAGTTCAGCTGCTTCTCCACTCAATGGAACCACTTTTGGAACTGCCTCAGTTTTCCCAGCAGGAAAACCAGCACACAGTTGCATCAGTCCAATGCATGAGGCAGTAACTTGTAGCTAAGAGGCAGAAAATAATGACTATAGAAGAAACATCATATCATCTATAATCCTGTAGAAAAATCTGTGCTAGATTTCTTTAAATGAGCTCAGAAGCTGGAAATCCTTTATCCTGAAGATGGGCTTACATGAAGGCTGCCACTGCATTTAAGAAAAAGGTTTATCAATGATCTGATGAAAAGGGGGAGTCAGCTTGCATTTTACTATGAGAGAAAACTCTTCATTTGTCGTCTTAAGAAGGCCAGTAGTCCTGTTCTTAGTGCAATCTCTCATACCTCTCAAGCTCTATCACACAGGCATTTTACTGCTATTCATTACATGTAAATATTTCTTTGTCCCAACACAAACTTGCAGCTGTCAACACAGCCAACACTAACTACCAGGAAATGATCTGTCTGAGAAGGAAATGTTGCAAGCTATCAAGTCCCCACAATGTGCTAAAACATCCGTAGAGGCAGACTGCCAGGAGTTTATTATAAACTATTGACCATATGTTCGCTTGGCTTCCACAGTTTTGAACAAGGAAATGTGTCATCAAATAATCCTGAAGGGAAGGGAGAATGAACTGTGCAGGGGAAGAATCATAATGATACTTTACTGGGATGGTACCCCAATGTCTGCTTTCCTGAAGAGTGTGAAGGCTAAAAAGACCAATAGAGATATAAAAAGGCACTTGGATAGGAATAACTTGGCAGGAATTCCACCATATGGCAACCTCAGGAGATGTGATGGATGTCTGAGGAAAATCTGCTGTCACTCATGCTGGTACAAGAAACAGTAACTTTCTAATGCATGTATCTCTCTTGGCCCTAGTCAAGACAAGTATGTCAAGATATGTATGTGCCACAAAATGCAAAGTGAAGCAGAAAGGTAACCCCACCATCCAGGCTTGCTGACCATGCTGGTGAACTAGCTCCACATGTATTTGGTGTAGCTATGGTTGGTGTTGAAATGAGTTTGGTAAAATAGATCCATATAGGAAGGAGACTGAACTGAGGCTACATCAATCTTTACCATTCCAAGTTAGTAATATTTCTTTGCAGGTTAATGTTTTTCTGTGCTGATATGAGACAGTGCAGGTATCACTGCCTCATCCACTTCTGATTCCTGCTGTTGCAAAACACTAAACTCCATGGGTTGTGGCGTATTTTTCTTCATTTACCTAACAGTTAATATCACTGTATCCAGAATGACTCTTACAGTTCAGTGCAGAGCCCTACAGAGCTTGAAAACATGTTGACAAGCAGGCACTAAGAGTGAATCAGCAGTGCCTGTGGTGAGGAGACAGTGAGCCCATTGGAAACAGAGATAGTGGGATAGGATAGGTAACTTCAAGAGTATGCATCTTAGTAGGCAAGGTTAGGGCAGAAGCCGAGTGTGTTCTTGCAAAGATGAGGTTGGCCAATTGATGACAAAACAGAAGCATGATTATGAAAGACACAAAAGCCAAAACATATTTTGCTGAAGCACAAACTAACTAAAAGGGGGTAGATTTAGACTGGATATAAGGAAGAAAGGTGGTGAAACACTGGAACAGATTGTTTAGCAGTGCCCCATCCCTGGAAACATTCAAGGTCAGGCTGGATGGGGCTTTGAGAAACCTCATCTAGTTGAAGATGTCTCTGCTCCCTGCAGGCAGTTTGAACTAGATGACCTTTAAAGGTCCCTCCTAGCTCAAACTATTCTATGATTTTATGATTCTGAATCTCTTCTTTGTTCTTAGCTGCCATAAAATTGTGTCCAGGAGCAGCCTTAGCTAACAGTGCAGAGGGAGCAAATTCTACAGCACCCCCTTCTCTGGGGAGAATTAAGTACATTTTCCCCAAATTGAATGTGTTTTGTCCACAGAAGTACTTAGTAAGCAATCCTTCTGTCTTTGTCTTGATCCACATGCTTTCTTGTTCCTGTTCTTCCTGGTTTTTACACCTTTCCACTCCTCATGCTGACTTTTAGATGCTTAAAATTGTGTTGAACCTAAGACTGGGTCTGAAACCTGAAGTTCCACATGTTTACTTCTGATATTTTGGAATAAATATCAGCAGTCCTAATAATAACAATAATAAATCTACTTTAATATAAACACTCTTAAAAATTCATTCATTAAAGAGATCCAGGAGTTCTGTGCTTTGAGAAAGTACCTACAATTTAGTTGATGGTCTCACAACAAAGATGTGCTTTTTGAAATCTCTCTGAATACCTCTTCAACTTTGTTCAGTTAAAAATTTTTAAAACTTCAACTTTTGTTTGTGTTGCAGAGACTGGGATATGGAACTGCAGTTCATTCCTCTGAAGACTGCATTTACATGGTGCACAGTCTCCATGACATGACCAGGACTTCCCTTATCCTTTGGAGGACACACAGAGTGAATGAATATAGTGTTATAGCAGTGCCTTAAAGGGGCATGCACCCCTTGTAGTCAGGTATTTTTTGAGCTTATAAGGTTCCTCTTTCATACACAATTCATACACATGATAATCACACATAAATGCTGTGTGGAGACAGGTCAATTAAGCATCACCATGGTAAGAAATTCCTTTCTGTGTCTTGACTCCTAATATATTCTGCCTTTGAGAAATATGCTAGTTCTTTGTTTTTCTGAATTGGAACTAATAGAACTGACACGGTGCAGCTGTGGGAGTGACTCAGCAGAATGGGTCTGCAACTTGATGCACATGACATCCTGTGACAAAAAATTCTCACATTGTCAAGATAAAAAATGTCTTAGTTTCATTAATTTCTTTCTCAAGGGAAGGTAAAATTATTTTGAAGTGAAAACTGAGATTCCACTATACCAATATGTCAAGATGGCAAACATGAAATGATATCTCGAATATGTTACACTTCAAACTTTATTGGATCCGTATTTTTTTTCATATATCTCAGGCAAGACTTAGGAGTTTCTAAAGCAAGCCTTAAAATATAGAACATATGGCAGATGAAGTGGTGCTAATAACAACGGGGAATAATGAGAAGAGAAATGTTTTGCTAACAAGCACTTTTTACTTTGTAGATTTTTCCTTGGGATTAAGGAAGGAACTTGGAAATTGATAGATGGAAGAGAAAAATGGAAGAAATTCTTCAGGGTCTGAGTGTTTATCCTCAGGTTCTCTCTGAATATCAGGAAACACTTTTTAAACTGAGAGGATGACTGAACACTGGCAGATCGCCCTGGGAGGTTGTGAAATCTTCATCCCTGAAGGTAGTCTGAAGCTCTCTGGATGTGGACTTGGGCTCTAGTTGGCCCTGCTGTAGCATGAGGGTAGAACCATATAACTTCCAAAGGTCCGTTTTGACCTCAACTATTCCGTGATTCTGTAAACATCTGGAAGCTATCTCTTCACCATGCTACCCATATAAGTGCCCCACAGAGTTGCTGCCTATGGACCTACATGGCTAGTTCAATGGCTATTTGTAGCAAAATCTCATCATGCCATAGAGATCTTTTCCAGACTCAAAGGGTTTGTCCACAATAAAAAAAAAAATCTGTTCTCTGGAAGACTGTACTTTAGCTGCCCAGAGAAGGCTTGATTACACTGTTAGGCCTGTCTTGTGGTGAGAAATCCACTTTCCACCTAGGGACATGCAGTTGAGATTTGGACACTGAAAAGCAGGTATGGGGTAGGAATTCAAAATGCTTCTATTGAGGATGGACACCTGGATCCTCATTTGCTTGCCTAAACATAGTGTGTAATACCACTGGAATTTCCTGTGCAAGACACCTGCATAGGGCTGGCAACCATGATAAAGAGCCTATAGGAAATCCATATCTTTTTAAAGAGATGCTTGGATACTCAAATGGGTCTGGGTATATGAATCTTTCCACTAATCAGTACAATCAAGTGAGAGTAGAAGGCAGTTCAATAGAGATCAGTCACTAGGAGTGGAGTTCACATAATCCACATCTAAAGTGCACACAGCTAGTCCCAGCTGCACTGTATTCACAATGTGTTCTTGAAGCTGGTAGCTCTATCATAGTACCTACATATTCCTGAAAGACTACCTAAAGGTCAGACAGAGTACTCTGACTTGTTTACCTTGATTGATTAGCATCTGCCAAAGCAGTCAGGGCAGTCAGATTTCTGACTGTAGGTAATGGCATTGCAATGAAATGCAGTTTGGGTGAGGGTTCACCTACCTTTGTGAAGCCTCTTTTAATGAGGATGCATCATAGTCTAAAGGACAGTTTTCATGAGTCAGATGTGGCACAGCCTGTTATACCTGCTCATTGCAGATTTACTTGCAAATGTGTATATGAGAGTATGCTTGAACCAAAAATACATCTTCCAAAAGGTGAAGAACTATCTCTGTGTATCCTTACAGTGAAAGCTGAGGACAGGCTGCAGTAAAATCATTTGCCTTGTGTGGGAGGAAACTTAGGCCAGTGATAGAGAATTACCTCCCACACTTTGCCTGATACATGCACCATTGAAAAGGGTATTAAACATTAGATGAGACAACAGAGAAATTTTCAGTCAAATGGATTTTTGTTCTGCTCTATCTGCACTCCCTACACTTCTCTGAATGCCATTCTTGTATTTCCCTTTTGGCAAAATTCTATGTTACATTTTCCATTGATCCAGTGAAGTTCCTGAGGTCTCATTGTTCTGCAGGAGATGCCTAGATCTCTCTGTCAGTGTCCTGTGAGTGCACTGCTCTACCCACCGCTCCAGCTTACCTCCAGTGCCAGGCCTTCACCTTACCATGGACAATCTGACTGGTCTCCCACATGTATACTGAGATCTTTGATTGCAAACTTTGGTTAAGAATGCAGAAAGTGTGATCTGCAAGGTGCAGAGTATCAGGACATAAGACATGGTCCACCTGTCCTGTGGTCCATCTGACCTAACCCTGCATCTCAAGAGAACATGTGAGCCTGGCCTGTGCAGTCAGTGGTTTAAAGGTGTTGGTGATAAACCCCTATGTTGTCCTTTTACTATCTTTTTATGTACTTGCTTTCCAGGAACTTACCTATTACCCTTTTGGACCTGCCATATTTCTACCTCCAGGGCAGAGGCATATGCATAAGTGTAAGGGCAGAATAATTTTCAGGTCAGCCAGTTCACTAAAGATAAAAAAATCATACAGATTCCTCATCTCCTTGTTAAGTCCAAAGCTGTATATTACAATAAGCTATTTCATTTCTCAGGAAAAAATAACTGCATCCCATCCCACAGGAAGAAAATGAACACATCCATCCTCCTTGCAACAAATTCCGTAAGCTTTCATCAGGGTACTGACCAGGCTATATGATATTTCTTTTCTAACTTTGGCTGGTCCTTGGTTATTAAGCAAAAAACAACAAAAAAGAAATCTAGGCCCTTCAAAGGCAATATTATTTGGGTAAAAAAATTTATGGGAGTGCAACTGAAAACAAAAGTTGGACATATCTATTTGTTTCACTCTTATCCTTTTTCTCCAGCCAGCCTCCCACTTCCATGCTTCATTTATCCTCTCCCTCCTGCAAGGCTTTTCTTAAATCATATCTTCCCTCAAGGCTTTGCTATGTGTCTTTTCCAAGAATGTTTTGTGAATTCCTCTGGTGCATTATAATTGCCTGAATGAGGTAGCAAATTTATCAGGACACAGACCCTGCCTTTTAACATGATGTGGAGAAGTGGGGAAATATATAACACAAAAGGAATTATTTACATGTTTAAGCCCTCTGCTTCAATTTTATTTCAGAATACATGAGTTTTGTTCATATTAGTGATCATGCTAGCATGTCACAGTTATAAGCAGTTATCATACCTTCTGATTACAGTTGCACAGCAGCACCTCTAAGCCATGGATCTCAAAAAGGTTGGTAGTCTTGTAGTACTCCATTTAAGAGAAGGTAAAGTTTATTATTGCTTTATGACAGGCACTGAACTTCAGTGGTTTGCTTAAGATTTGTCAACAGCTAGACTAGACCCTAACCCAAACAGCTACCACTTGTTCCTTTATGAGCAACTTTTAGTGAGACTCAGAAGTAATCACAGGATTGGGATGTGCCTTTTGCTGCTGAGTGCAGTGAGATGCTCCTCAGACCAAAGCTCAGTATTTAAATAATAAAAGTCGGGTCAAAAGACTCTCAGTGTTGATTTCCATGTCATTACTGAAACCTGAGAATTTTCTTAGGACAGAAAGAAAACTAAAAAAGGAAAAGGACTTAGTTATATTTATATTGCCAAAGTGTTCCAAGGCAGAGGACCAATGACACATGGGTAGTGTGCCTACAGGCTGGGCTGGGACTGTGCATTGCACAGGAGCAGCACATGGCCTGACTGCCTCCTGTCAATCCAGCTGAGCACGACTGCTTCAGTTTTACTGTCCTCTGCCCTACATAGCCCTCCAACAGTGCCCCCAGGACACTTTCAGGGTGTGCAACACAAACCATGGACTTGACACCGTGAAGGCAGCTTCTTTCTGGGCTGAGACCTACAGCCTCGCATCAGTTATGATATGAACTTGGAAAAAATCCACACGAACAAATTAGTAATTATGATTCAAGGTCTTCAGGGGATGCATCACATTGACCTCAGAGTCAATCCAGAGCCTAGTGTTATGTAGCTTTTTTCGCTGGCCCCATGGGCAGATACTCTCTCAGCAAGGTGCTCCCTGAGTTTTATATAGCAAGGCAGATGCAGTGTGTGATGCAGATAGTCAGACAAGAGTATATAAGCAAAATACAGAATTCATGTATTGATTCACACATCCTGAACATAGCAGCTCTTTAGAGAAGAACCATATTTGACCTAGTTCTGCTCTACACTAAAACTGCTGAAGACAACCAATATTTAATCAACTCAGACAGTAAACCTAATGGAAGAAAAACATTATCACATTTTTAGAAGGATAAGAATGTGCTATTTAAACTGAAATCCTATACTTTCATGCTTTCTGAGCTTTCCCTGCAATTTAGAAGACATTTTCAGCCTGTGCAAATGTGATGCGGCTACTTAACCAAGAGTAGAACCCTCAGCAGTTTGAAGTGACATAGTTCCAGCTAAGCCAGTGGCATTATAGCAGCTAAATTCAGTATGATTCTAGCCCAATAAACACAAAAATGTCCTCAAATTGTGACTGAAATTTTCTGGACTGGTAAGTTGTTAAACAGCATTTCAGATGGCTAGGCCAGTGTCAGTTGTAATGAAAGTGAAATTGCAGGGTTCTTTTGAAATCACACTAATGAATGAGGGATGTTCTTATCTCACATATGAATGATAATTCCACGGTGAGGGAAAATTGCACATCCTGTCCCTCTGCCTCACACTGCCAGCTAATCACTCCTGGTGGAGGACACTGGGGGATTCCCAAGCACTGGAGTGCAGCCAACAGTAGGATAATCCAGATAAACTAGAATGGAAGGACAGGAATACTTCAGGAGGATTTCCATTCTCAGCTAAATGTCAGCATCACTGAAGTTCAGACAGGTCAAATCATGTTCTCTGATCAGCCAAATGCAGATTACTGCCATTTCCACAGCAGCACAAAGCTGTTCAGGCCCATCCTTTGCACCATACCTGGGATATGAGTGAAAGACAGCCTCAATAAATTGTTAGTATAGTCACTCTCCAGGCAGGTCAGATGGTAATTAACCTCATGCTCATTGCTGCTGCTTTGAGAGCTAACTCAGTATGTACCATGCAGCTACAATTTGATCTGATAACTACCATGCAGAGGAGGTGACAAAGGCATGCAGACTGTCACAGGGGCTGTGAAAGGAATGGGGACAGGCTGAACAGGCCCCTGTTTGATCAGGGTGGACCCAGCTAGAGGAAGGGCTCTACACACAGGGATTGCTGTGGGCAGTAAGACAGTCTGACACTGAACTTCCTAGATTTCCTGGCTTTGCAGTGAGTGTCAGTCAATCCTCCTGACGTGCAGGTTCAACCTCGCTGAATGGATGAGATGTTCAGAGGTGACTTTGCTGATGGGCGTAGATGCAAAATAAACCACTTTGTCAGGAAAAGAGTTTTGTTACACCCAGGGATGCCCTCCTACAGCAGGTTTGGGTTTTTTTGGGAGATCTCTTCTACAATGGCTGGACCTGGCAGTATGTTTTCTACAGTGTTGCTTCTCTCTAGCAGAGACATGAAAATCCATTAGCAATGAAAATGGGCTTAGTGCCATGGCTTAGTAGAATACTTGATACTGCACAATAAATTGGAAGAGAAAGGTAACTTCTGCTCTAGGCAAAGCTGCTTTCTCTGTCCCCTTTTCTATAAAGGTTTTGTGCTCTTAAGGATGAGTTGATGGCAATTTGTAAAAAATAGGAAGCACCAAGAACATATTTCCATCCTGCTCCATACACAACATTTTAGCCTTAAAAGTCTATGGTATTTCACAGACCAAGGAGGGAAATTTGCAGACCACACCAGGCCATTAAAGCTAATGCTCCTTTTTCATTTAAATGAAAGTTGAAAAACTGCTTGCCTGTCCTGCCTGTGGGATCAGGACTGGCAACTATAACTGTCCAGAGGGGTAAAGGTTGTGGAACAGAGGACTTTTCTGACAGCACTCCACAGGTCACTGTGGCAGTAACAACTAGCTTGACCGATTTTTCTGCCGGCAAATTATAAATGTGAAGAGAAATGGAACATTGAACTCTAGTGCCAATCTTCTTTTATATCAGATACTCACCCCAAATCTGGTCAAATTTTGCCAGAGAACAAAGTGAAATACAGGTTCAGTTGACAGGAATTACAGCCAGCTAATCAGTCAGAACTCAGTTAATATGTTACATGAGCTAAGCCTGTTGTAAAACATCTCATGTAATTGCAAAATATTCAACAGTACTGGAGCGGTACTTGCACTGAATTTTCTACTTTCTAACAAAAATAGCTGGCTGTCCCAGTGTACAGGACTAAATGAACATGTTAAATACCTCTGTGAATGCACCACCAGTTGGGGGACAAGGTAGAAAGGCCATTGTATGCACCTTACACTGGAAAAGATGAGGATTGTCCCACAGTTGGAAAGGCCTCATTTATATGTAAACAAGCTACTCTTAGAGCAACTATTCCTCCTCTACCTTGTAACCTGTGTTAGAAGATGCTTGCTAGATTTATTATAGAAAATTCAAATATTCTGCTCTTTTGCTAAATGGTTCTGAAAAGACAAGGACTGTATCCTGCTTTCCTTTGGCTTGTACTGCTCCTTGTTCTGTGGCCCCAGTCTCTGGAGGTCCTTGGTGGACTGAAAACAGGCACTAGGATATTAACTACAAAATAGTCCTTTTATGGTAATACACTGGTATTCACATTTGCCAGAAAAAAAATATAATATAAAAGAGAGAGAAGGAAAACTTGAGACTTGTTGCACTTTCGTTCCCCTTGTACCACTATGGATTATAATGAACACATCTTCCTTAGTGCACAAGGCTTCTGTTGATTTGTTTAATTTCACTTTCATTTTCCAAGGAGTCAAAAATGAAAAAAAATTAAGACTATGTAACAGACTCTCCTTCTCCCTGCTATTGATATGATTTGGCAGTCTGGAGGGGCACTGATGGAATGGATTAAGCTATTGCAAACTGATTTGCACCAAACATAGGGTCTGGACTCTTTGATCAAGGATTCTCCTGAAACACAAGAATTAGGCCCAGGATTAGATGCTGACAACATAAATTTTCCTTGAAGGGACCAAACCTTAACCAAGGCTGTGAACTCACTTTCATGACCCTGAAGCCCCTCAGGTTTGGTCTGAATTCTTTATAGCCTGCAAAACTTCCCTCCCCAGAGAAAACAAGCCAAATAGATCTTGGAGAGGCTTAAGGTGGTTAATGAATCATCATCTCCAAAATCAACAGATGTAGACATTCATTGTATATTTGAAAAGCAAAGCATGTGATAGAGAGTATTTCTTAGTAAAGCAGGAAGTGGATTTTCCAGTCTTTCTTCACTGCCACAGATAGTGAGTATATCTGGTATGCCACATCAGATAATGAGAATTGCTTATGATCCCTTCTTTGTGATGACCACAGACAGGACCCGAGGGAATGGACTGAAGTTGTGTCAAGGGAGGTTTAGGTTGAATGTAAGAAAAAGGTTCTTCACCCAGAGGGTGGTTGGGCACTGGAACAGGCTCCCCAGGGAAGTGGTCACAGCACCAACTGTGACAGAGTTCAAGAAGCTTTTGGATGATTCTCACAGGCACATGGTGTGACTTTTGGGGATGGTCTTGTGCAGGGCTCAGAGTTGGACTCGATGACCCATGTGGGTCCTTTCCAACTCAACATATTCTGTGATTCATTTTCTCTGTTCAACAATAGCATTTCTTGTAATTTCCGAGACATGACAGTGGCCAAAATGTGTTTAAAACAGAAAATCAAAACTAGATCACAGGAGTTTGCACTCGAGTGTAACACATGGCCTTGCTCCAGGTGAAAGCCACAGCGCTGGGCTGCGGGAAGCATCTCAGCATGTTCCATTCAATTAGGGAAGGAGCTGTACCGAGCCACTGAGGATCAGCAGGGCTCTGCCCTCGCTTTACAGCTGCTCTCGCGAAGAACAATTGCTAATGTTCTGAGGCCACCTACTGTTTGCTTTCAACACCTACAAGTCAATGTGTAGGTTGCTGTCCAAGAGAGCAGGGTGTTCCCCTAATGACCATGAAGTACTGATAGTCCTCAGGGATGCCAAGATACGTCAGAAACAGAACTTGCTCTATTTTAATGGCATTACTTTATAAATATATTCATCCCTAGCTTGTTAGGATGATTTTTCAAGAAAAATGAGTATTACTATCTTGATAATTTTTTACTTCATTAACATCTTTTTCAATCTCTCTCTGTAAGAATACCCTTAAAGGTGCCAAATCCTCCCAGAGCTTCTACTTTCAAGTACTCAGGAGGAGTCTGGTTGCACAGAGTGAAATCTTAGCTCCACTGACTCACAAGCAATTATTCGCCTTTGCATGAATAGAGCTAAGTTAGGGTTTTTCTCTCTCTCAGTTCATCATAACAGGAATTCGCTGATCCCATGCTGTTAAATCCATCTGCTGCCTCAAGCTTTGGCTTGAAGCACAATGAATAAAAGAGGGAGAGAAAAAAGGAGGAGAATCAGAAACTGTTATCCACAAAATGTCCTAGACTGAAAGTCTCAAGCTGAGCCTGTGGAGGCCAGCCACTGCAGTACAAATGGAAAGAAAGTTAAAACTCCAGTCACTACAATCTTCTGCCTATTACTAATAGCAGGATTCAGTTCACTCTAATACACAGGAAACTCCTTTCCATTTACACATTCATTACACAGCTGCTATTTAGGCATTGACTCCCAGTTCTTGCTGTAACACAGGCCCCAGTTTTCTTCCTGTTAGACAGGGTCAATTGGATGCTTAGCCTTCTTCTTTCAGTCTCATTTAGCAATGCAATGAGACATTTGGGTCTGTTAGCACCAGTCCCTCTCACCAGCATCTGACTTGTAAAGACTTCAATGCATGCATCAATCAATCAATCAATCAATCAATCAATCAAAGCATCAGTGGCTTATTCTTTTTTGTCAATTCTGCTCCACTAAAGCCTCTTCTATTTAAACCATATTCTCCAGAGATCTGTAGAAATCCATTTCCCCAAAGTTTTCTCTCCTCAGTTTGCTGTACCTCACTGGGTAGCTGTGCCTTGACTGGATAGCAGGTCCAGGTGTGCAGAACCACTGACACTGGAAGCAGTCTACAGATCCTAAGAGAGAAGCTGCCTAGTATGTTCTGCAGAGCTGCAATCACCCACCTCCAAGGAAAATGAAACAATTTAGACCATGTATAGTCTCATTTTCTTTTTAACATATATAAAATACTATAGATGGAGAAAAAATATAGACTGTTATTATTTAAAACCTCATTGTAATAAATAATTATGTTCACTGAGGTCCAAGAAAGTTCCTTTCAGGGACTGAAAATCTTAAGTCCTTTATTGATTTCAAGACCTTAATAAGATGACTTAAGAGTCAATGGTTCATGAGTGGCTGAGTACTTTGATGTATGCACTCCTTTTCCTTACCATCTATGCAAGATAATTAGAAGTAGCTTGTCTTGAATTATTCTTTTACTTTTAAGTAAAAATTATTACAACTTTCTTCCCTAACTTCACCTTGAGGATTTACAGGACCATACTGAATTTAGAAAATGAAATAATATCTGACATGAGAGCTAAGTGCTCTCTGGATACCAACAACCATGACCTGGTTATTCTGAACTTGTGAAGACAGAGATGGTCCCAATTGTAAGACACATATTTCCTGTTTCATTGGGACGTATTTTTCAATCTAAGGAAAATTATCAGTGAAATAGGTCAGGAGAAAAAGGTAGCCATGAGAAAGCAGATGAAATGGAAGAAGAGTATTAGGTTAGAGTTACAGTGCAGAATGAGGCAGGGCTTAGAGATTGCAGAGAAAATGACGGTTTGGTGGCTTAGCCAATTTGCTTTTCAACTCCAAATCATATATGCCTTCATGGCTGCATATAACAAATCAGTCAACACTAACCTTTCACAGTGCTCCCATGTGCAGCAGACATGAGCCTTTAAGCAATCAGGATAGTAAAATTCCACATTGTTGGGTTCAAATACCTTCTTCAGCAGAGAAAAGAGGTCAGCAAACAGCCATGAATATTGAAAAATAAAAATGCGAAAGCAGGGAAAAAACACTATGTAAAATGTAAATGATGCTTTAGTTTTAACTGAAGAAATGAAAGGAGGAAAATACAATAATCCTAGCAGTGATGCAACTCTAGCAATGGTTAAGTCATATTATTAGGTGATATGATGTACAGCTGATAGGTGGATGTATGGAATGAGGTGTTAAAAATATTTCCATTCTAATCCATGTTTCTATTCTACTTCTAAAGGTAATGATACCTATTACTTGAATGGCTTAGAACATGTAATGTCTTTGACATTCCTGTTCCAAATAAGTAGTGTACTGCAGAACATGAACTGAATGGAAAAAGTTCTTGGTAAGCAGGGTCGTATATGTGCTATCTTTTCAGAATCAACACACTTAAAACTTCTGGAGACCATATCACTCACTTACTTCTGAGCAGCCACTGTGCAGCGACAGTGCACCTAACATGGAGCATGTGAGTCGGGTGTCCAGTGTCCACACTGCTTGAAGGCAGTCCAGGAAGGACTAGCAATCCACCTCACTATTTATTTCATGACCATCCTTGATATGGATTCAAGTAGGAAGACTCATTACAGCTCAGAATCAAAAAGGGGGGTGTCCCACACTCTGTGGAAAGCTGTAAAATATAAGAGGTGGTAGGAAAGATAAACAACATCTCAAACATCAATGATCGACATTATCAAGTGTAAGACCGTTGGTAGTTTGAGCCATTAAATTGCTTCATCCAGTCTCTCAGGTCATTGTAGTTCAGACTGCAGACAACCATAGTCACAACAAAGAGGAATATGCTGGCAGAATGACTGATCAGGACTACTCTTAGTATCCTTAGTCCATCCAAGCTGTATTTTAATGCAGCCAACAAGTACAAGATGGTAACACCGTATAGACAATACACAGAATAGGAGAGTGACTCCTAAGCAGCAGTGGTTATGAAAGTGTTTTACAGTCTGTGTTAAGCATATAGATGTGATGCTAAAAAGAACTGGTATCACATCTGAGTCTAGATTCAGGGCAATAATTAGTAAATATAGACTCTTTTTCTATTTTGTATTTGGGATAACTAAACTCAGCAGAGGAGTGCTGCATCCTTTGAAGTGTGCTCAATAAAATCTGTAGATGATCAATAAAGAGCCACAGAAATATTCGAGGGCTGAATGAAATTCTTCTCTGGGGCCAAATTAACGAGCTTAATGTATTTAGTTTGATGGAACAAAGCCTTACAAATTACTTGTTTCCAATCTATAAGACCGTTACAGAGGAATGCTAAAATTTAAAGAATTATAGAGAAAGGAATAAGAAGAATCAATACCAGAAAGTGGAAATGACCATTTGCAATTCAGGAATTAGGCAGAACTACTTCTATTGAAAGGAATTGACAAAAAGAATAAGCCATCAAGGGAAGGAGTAAGATTTGTGTTCCGTGTTATCCTCATATTTGGACTAGATGCCAGTCTGAAAGGTTTCCTTTAGTTTAGCACAAGGCTTTCCCATGCATACCCAGGCAAAATGCAGAGGTCTTTGTTATGCAGGGCTCAATATATCACTGAGTATTCTACCTTATACTCCTACACTTGTGTCCTCTCTTGCCTCCATCTTCAGCTTGCCTGCATAAACACAATATAGGAAAGCTGAGCACAGTCATCACTATTTATCTTGTCCACAGGCCCTCTCCTTGCGTGCAGACTGCAGTAATCTATTCAAACACTAGCACACAGCTGACAGATAAGCCCTCACTTGTCTTGTCTTATGCTGATCTGACATACACCTTTCACATGTTACCAATGTACTGTGTAGGCATCACTGCAGACCTAAAAGGATACAAAATTGTAGTGAATGAACATTTATTTACAATAGACTAGACTAGACTAGACTAGACTAGAATAGAATAGACCTTTTTAATTGGAAGAGACCTAAAACAATCATCTAGTGCCACTGCCTGACTAATTTAGACTAATTTAGGGTTGACCAAGTTAAAGCATCCTACTAAGAATGATGTCTAAATGCCTCTTCAACACTGACAGTATTGGGCAACCACCACCTCTCTAGGAACCCTGCTCCAGTGTTGGATCACCCTCTTGATAAAGAAATGCTCCCTCATGTCCAGTCTAAACCTTCCCTGGCGCAGCTTTGAACCTTTCCTGCTAGTCTTGTCACAGGATACCAGCAAGAAGAGATCAGAACCTCTCTCTCCACTTTCCCTCCTGAGGAAGCTACAGGGAACAATAAAGTTATCTTTTAGCCTCCTTTTCTCCAAACTAGACAAGCCCAAAGTTCTTAGCACCTCCTTATAGAACATTCCTTCCAACCCTTTCACCAACCTTGTTGCCCTTCTCTGTGCGTATTTGAGGACCTTCACATATTTCTTAAACTGTCAGCCCAGCACTGCACATAATACTCAGGGTGAGGTGGCACCAACACTGAATACAGCGGGACAATTGCCTCTTGTAACTGGCTGGTGATGCTGTGCCTGATGGACCCCAGGATGGCGTTTGCTCTCCTGGCTGCCAGGGCACACTGCTGGCTTACACTGAAGAGATACCAACCGGCATCCCTAGATTGCTGTCTGCAGGACTGTTCTTCCTATTTATACTCGTGCTTGGCATTACTCTATCCTAGGTGCAGAATCCAGAATTTTACCTTGTTAAATTTCATCTCATTAATCATATCTCAATGCTCCAACCTATCTAGATCCCTCTGCAATGCCTCAAGAGTCACTACCACCTCCTGGTTTGCTATCATCAACAAATTTGTTAATGGTGCCGTGTCTATGCCCCCTGTAGCCCTCCCAGCACTCTGATTATGGGACTGGAGAGGACTCTGTCTCATCTCCAATGGGAGAAGAATTTAACCCCAGTTTTCTTTATCCTGTCAGCTCCAGATAGGGAGAAAGTTACATCAACATATATATTTAAACGCTTGTACAAGTATAACAAAAATTATGTCTACATACAGCCACATTTTAAGTACATCTGTAAAAGAAGGTCCAAACAAATTGCAATACATGCACTTTTATTAGCAGTCAAAATTTCTTATTAACCCAGGTATAAATCATGAAGTTCTGTAATTGTGAGTTCTATGCCTTGAAAATCACCTGGTGACTCATGGATGCTGTCAAGTTATGTGAAGCTTGCAAGACATCTAGTCTACCCAGTGAATTGCATTTTTAATTTTTTAGCAGCCTGCCTATGAAGATTCCTTATATCAATTATTGATGTAGGAAAAACTGATGTTAATGAGAAATATCTAGCATCTCCTCATAATTAATACTTCCCAGTCACTAGCAGTAGCACAACCAACATTCAGATTGACATTTTGCTCAACCCACTTCCAAAACATTTTTTCCTATGGTAATTGCATCTTCGGAACAAATATACTAACCATGTGCAGTGTGGATGCACTATTTTACTCGAGAAACTGCCAAACCAAGGGGAAGAAAACAATTTAAGATTAGTTGCCAATTTATCATGCCCTTGTTTATTTTTTCAGCATTTTAGTCTTTACTATAATAAGTTTGAAGTTAAAAATAACTCTCAATGCTAGTTCCTCCCCAAGGACGAATACTGACTAGGAATCTCACTTGTTTCTCAATCAATTTACTTCTTTTTCAGAACATTTATTAAAAGCGTTCATAGACAGTATGCCTTCATATACACACTACGGTTTTTCAATATGAAAAAGGGACTTACAAGAAGGATGGAGAGAGATTTTTTTCACCATTGCCTGCCATCACAGGACAAGGGGCAATGCTTTTAAATTGAAAGGGAGTGGAGTTAGCTTGGACATAAGGAAGAAGCTTTTTTGCAGTGGGAGTGGTGTGACACTGAAACAGTGGATGAGTTGTGGATGCCACATCACTGGAACTATTCAAGACCAGATTGGATGGGGCTTTAAGCAACCTAGTCTAGAGAAAGATGTCCCTGACCTTGGCAGGCGAGTTAGTACTTGATGGTCCCTTCCAACACAAAATCGTTTTACGATTCTATGATTCTTTGATTCTAATGCAAAGATGGGAAAGAATATGAAGACATAACAGTCTGCATGTTTTAATAAACTGATCAAAAGCACTTGCTTTGTGGCAAAGTGATTGAATCACTGCTCCTGGGGGTATTTAAAAGACATGTAGATGTGACACTTAGGGACATGGTTTAGTGGTGAATTTGTCAGTGCAAGCTATATGGTAGGATTCAATAATCTTGAAGGTCTTTTCCAACCTAAATATTTCTATGACTCTATGATTCTATGAATGTGGAATAAAAAGACAGTGAGGCATTATTTATCCTCTAAGGAAAGGACAGTGTCTATAAATGTGGGAGTGGTTATGTGTGACTCATTAATTCATCACTCCCTTTAACTGTATTGCAAGTTTATTTCGACTTGAAAGTCATGTTCTTATTGTTAGTGTGACAAAGTTCCCCTTAAGGGGAGTTAGTCAATTTGCATTCTGTGGTGATCATTATAGCAATATCTTGCCCGCTGCCAGTATTTTAAAGCAGAAGGCCAAAAACACTGGCAGTTGCATCCTGTACAGCTCCTTTGACTTCAGTAAGATCACATGGACTATTAATTAGTGCAAAAATTGGTCCAGCTTTTGTAGTCTTCTTTTGGGAGCATATAACACATGTATCAATACATAAAAAAAATAAAATATTTATTTGCTAGAGCAACCACTTGGACTCTTTATAGCCATATGAATACAATAAACCACCTGAAAAATCAGTGTCCTTGGATTTTCTTTCACAATTGAAAGTGCCATTTTAAGTGTCATGATTCATAACTACTCAAATTCTGTACTTTTACAAAGAGCATTTATACATTAACTTGTAATACAGGTTGTTAAAAATGAAGAAGTAGTTCTTAGGATTATTTTTATTAGAATAGATCACATTAATTAGCCCTGGTATGGAGGGAAGGAGAAGTTTCTCTTGAATGCTCTACTCTGCAGTGCATTATTAATTTTCTCATTTGTTCCTTTTTAGCTCATTAGCTTTTAAATGTTATAGTTTAATAGTGAGGTGAAGCTGGGAGTATCTGTTCACTCTGCCATCAGTTTCAAGCCATCTCACAATCAGTGTCATTATAGTTGATTTATATTGCAGTGATACCCAAGCTAGGGTAGGGGTACTATCATCATAGCTTGGGGTGATGGCAAAAATAAAATCTTAAAGAACTCTTTCTGTACCATTTTAGGACATTTTAGGGTTAAAGTGAAATAAAGAATGAATTAAAACTCAAATAATTCTCCCTTTGTCAAAGAAAACTAATTTAGGAGATAGGACTAGACATTATTCTTTGTAGGTAGCAAGTTCAAGAAGGAAGATTATCAGAATACCAGATATCCTTTCAGGATCTTTGAGCTGCTACCTCCATTTTGCAGGACATCCCTTCAATTAAGGAATTACTAGGCTCACACTTTTGGAAGAGGTCTCCCATATGAGATTGGACAGCATTTTATGGCCTGAGGCTGTAACCAATTTATTTACACTATTTTTTTTTAATATACACCATGAAATGGATGTCATAGAGCTCTAGTCAACTGGCCTACTATATCTTAGGTATAATTTCTCAACATACCTGTAATACTCCCTTTGTGAATGGTGACCCTGTTAGGTACACTGCAGAAGCTGGCTCCTTCCATCACTGTGCTAAGGAACAAAAGTACCAGGAGCTCATGTTTTTAGGAGGCAACTGAAATATGTGAGTTGTCTGAGAGCACTGTGACCCTGCTTTTAGGTGTTAGAGTGTACTACTGAAAGGATTATACAGAATGAGAGTGGATTATTTTCAAGCAGGTACAGTTTCTCCCACACTGTGAAAAACATATGACTCATTTTGTGCTAATCACATAGTATTTCTGTAGCAGTACGTGATAGCAATTTCTTCAGTTCTTGTCAGTAATTTACCTTCCTAATAAGGTGGAGCTGCTGAAAGGGAGCCAAGAATCAATATAAGTTGAAAGTCAGTGAAATCTGAAATGTGAACCTAATGATGAATCTCTTCAGCTTTACGCTTTCTCCTACGTCCCTCCACCCCTTCAAATTCCTTTTAGAAACCTCCAATTATTTTAGTCCCTCCTTAATAGAGGTCTCAGAAGAACTTCTCTGCCACATCTACCTTGCTCACAAAGCGCAAGGAAAACAAGCATGTAAAGCATGGCTCTGCCCCTGATAACGAGTGAGACTAGTTCTAGATAGACACCACTGTGCTGAGTGTCCTGTACAGCACAGTAACCCTTTTCCCTGGAGACACACACTTTACCTACATCACATTGCACTACTGAGGAAGAGAGTTTATTTCATGTCTTGCTGAAATCTACTCAAAGACACTAAAAGTTTGCATTTTTAAAAACGTGCAGGGCAAAGGTCTGATGCTTTTCTGGTCTTTATCTCCTCTTCATGTCTTCACAAGAGCATTGCCATCAGCAAATGCCTTCTTTTCCATGCTCTGTTTTTTACATAAAAATTCATATGCTTATGAAATTATCTCCTGCTTTCCTGATCCCAAACATGTTTGAAGTCCACTCTATATTGCACGAGTTGCCACAAAATCTGCACTTGATCCCTTTTACTACAAACATCTGAAAGCTTCATAACTGCTCTTTTGAAGAGATGATGATAGTGGTCCTGAGTCTGACTCCACCTGTTTTTTATCTACTTGAATCACAGTGGCCTGGGATGCTAGAACATCTAATTTCAAATTTATATCCCCCTTGGAAAAAATCCTGGAAATCTAGATGTGAGTCTGCTGCTGGAGGCATTTCTTATGGTTTTATAAGCTGTACCTATACATTGTGATCTTCTCTCTTCATCGACAGCTGCTTCAGTCTCTTGGATGAGTCTTGAACAGAGCTGTTTCCACCAAACAATCCACCAGCTGATTTCTGCCAAAAAGGGTAATCCCAGTACTCCCTCCTTGGAACACACTTTTGCTCTTATCTTCTGCCAGCCATTTCTGTTGCTCTTTAAGCTTTTAATCACCCAGTAAACATGGTGGACATTGTTTTGCCAGGTGGATCACAGTATGCTCCAGTGAGCAGACTGATATTGTGCTCGTTCACTAGAGTGAGTAGAGAGAGTGCGTGGTTTGGAGGAGAGGAGGGAGGAGCCTTGTTGCCTTATTTGATGGATGCAATTGAATCAGCATGGATGTCTGCTGGATGCCTTGACAGTGTTTTATGATATATCACAGAGGCACCTTATTACATGCCTTGGAGTCCACTACCTAGAGATAAATAGTAGCCAGTCACCAGTCCTTTATGGACACATCCTCACTAGGACCTGGAATGTACCATAGAGATACAAAGCCAGTAAAAAACCGAGGCTCTAAAGCTACATGATGTGGTTATGTGGACTTGTCTGGTAACACCACAGCTTTGCCTCCACCATGCTGTGTGCAAGCTAGGGTACCTTGCTTCCTTAGAGTGACAGCACATCTGTTTGGAAAGCAACTGGCCCCAAACAACACAACTGCGGAAAGAACTAGCTGCCACAAATAGACGAGCTCTGAACAGATAGGGGGCCTCTAGGAGGCTGACAATATGCTACAGTAATGGCTTGCCAGCTCAAGCTCAGAAACAGGTTGAAATGGTGCCTCTTAGCTTGGCAGCTGAGGCACATCTTCACCCTAAAAGTGCTGCTCTGCTCCCAGTGAGAGGACACGTCACAGGCCTCCACTTTTGGGTTAATACACAGCCCTGGAGTTAGAGCTCTCTGTGCCTATTGAACAGGTATTCTGAGCCATGTGACCCTCATGGACCATTAGGTGACACCTGAAGAAGAAAATATTGCACCTATTATAATGCCCCAAGGAAAAAAGTGTTCATTCATTTACATATTATTTTGTTATCACAATTCTTGAATAATAATTATTCGCTTGCACTGAGGTGGTTTTTTTTGTCTCCATATTGTGATAATAGTTTTCGCGAATTTCACTATAGCCTATGGGAAATTAAAACTTTCCAGCCACCAAAAATTAAAAGTTCAGAAGGTTCATTTAAGAAGTGCAGTGTGTTATTTCCTAGAAGAAATAGTGATCATGGATTCATATTGTTACCACTGTTTTTGTTTAAAATAAATGGAAAAAATCACCATTTTACTTAGAAGTTTAGGCAGGGGAGGCATTTCTGTATGAGCAGCTATTTTAAGACAGGTTATAAAGGAATTACAAAGGTTATAAAGGAATTACAAAAGCTATAACGGAGTTAGTCTTGATGATCCTAATGGGTCCCTTCCAACTCAGCACATTTTATGATTCCTTGATAAAGGATATTGATGCAACATAGATCTGCAAGTTGTGTGTCTCTGAACCCTCTTCTAGATAAGAAAATCTCTTAGTTCTAAATGTTCTATTATTCTCCTTCTGGAAATATCAGCTTTGTTTCTGAGTCAGCCAAGACCAGCCAGGCTGATTTTAATCCCAATCCCAGTGCATCTCCCTGACAATTTCCACAGTATGGAAGGAGGTCAGGTTCCTTCATCAGACCAGTAACAGCATCTCCAGGTGCAAAATGTGGAAGAGAGCTCATCTTAAAATCAACAATCTGGATGATACTCTTCATTACACAAAAAATAAACCACGTCCATGCAATTCATACCACCTAGTATTTATGATGTAATTGTCGAGGTTTAAACTGAGTCGGCAGCTAGGCACCACAGAGCCATTTGCTCATTCCCCCCATGGTGGAATGAAAGAGAGAACTGGAAGAGTAAAAATGAGAAAACTCATGCTTTACCTGTTAAAGCAGAAGGTAGGACATAAGTGAAGCAAAACAAGGAATTCATTTGCCACTTTCCATGGGCAGGCAGGTCTTCAGCCACCCCCAGGAAAGCAGGACTCCATCACTTGCAGCAGTGACTTGGGAAGACAAACACACTTATAACATCCCCTTCTTGCTTCTTCTTCCCCCAGTTTATATGTTGAGCATGACACCATATGCTATGGAATATCCCTTGGGTCAGGTGGTCCCAACTATCTTGGTTGTGTCCCTTCCCAACTCCTTGTGCACCCCCAGCCTCCTTGCTGGTGGAGTGGGGTAAGGAGCCAGACAGGTCTTGATTCCGTGTAAGCACTGATCATCAGTAACTAAAGCATTCTGTGACATCAACACTGTTTTCAGCACAAATTCAGAACACAGTCCCATACCAGCTACTGTGAAGAAAATTAACTCTATCCCAGCCAACACCAGCATTATATTTTAAGTGACATGTAGCTGATACCACAAAACTTTGTACTTCCATGACATTGGCATGAATTCCTTCCTCTGTCCCCACATCTGCTGTTTTTTTTGGTTTGTTTTTTTTTTTTTTTTGTGGGGAGTGGTTTATTTTTGTTTGTGTGTTTATTTGTTTGCTGTTTTGTTTTTTTTTCTATTAAAAAATTGCTTAATTAAAGCAAACAGAGAAAAGACATACTTCTTGGCTGAAGAGTCAAATTCACATAACAGGTTTCTTCCAAGTTTTTCCTTTATTGTTGAAAAAGTCATTCTTTCTATTTCCCTGTATATCCTCTCTGAGTCTTATCCAGTAGCAGTAATTCCCAACCAAGTATTTTTTTCTTTTGATTTAGGAAAGAGGTAGAAAGAACCCTACAGAAAAAAAAAAACAAAACAAAAAACAAACCAACAAACAACAACTCCCCCCCGCCTTTATAATAAAGATATGGACATTTCTGGGTTGTACAGCTGACTGGCCATTTAAGAGGTTTGACTCATCTTGCTCCTGAAATGTGGCTTATTAGTGTTAATTGATGAACAATCTGACAAAGAATTAGGCATGAAAATCTCTTCCTCTCCCTTTCTTTCAAGCCTTTTTCTCTAGTTTTATTTTTCATCTTTTGTTACATGGAAGTCTCATCAGAGACATGCACTCTGAGTCAAAGTTCATGTGAGTCATCACATTGGCCACTCTACATGGAGGTGGAAAATGAAAAGTGGAAGAGAAGACTTGAGAAACTGGAGCAGAAGGTAAAAACCCCAAGGCACCTCAAATACTCCAGAAATCCTGCCAACTGGAAACATCACTGGCAAGAATTTTGTGTATTCCTGAATACAAAAGGACCTTCTGGAAAGGAAGACATGCCAAAGGTAGCTATTTTTATTTTTATTTTAATATTCATGTCTTGGACACACTGGATTTTATACCTGTATTTAAATGAGGAAGAGTATGACAGCTAGACAGTCACAGATATTTTAAGAGTACTGTGCTCTAAGAAAGAATGATGCATTTGAAAGGCATCAATTTGATAGGAGAAGCTGAAATAAAGGGAGGAACTGCTGCATCATTTCTAACAGATTTGAAGTTGCGAAGCTGAATGTGCACTTTTGGATGTTTTGCAGAATCTGAGTCCAGATGGGATATCAGGCACTCAAAAGAGAAACAGAACTGCTAAAGTTCCTTTTTTTAAGCTGAGTAAAAGCAATCAGAATTTGTCAGATAGCAAAAATTAGCTGTTTAGAAGGAAAACAGAACAGTGCATGGTGGACTGCAAGATCAGCAAGAACCTAAAAACTGTGAAAAGGAAAAACAAAACCACATATCGTAAGAAAGGTTTTTCAAAATACCAGTCAGGTAGATTTGCATGACAAACAAAGTGAGAGTTTATTTTGAGGAGAGTCACCATGCCCCTGAGAAGCAGCTATTTTGCAAAAATCTGCAAAAAAAAGGAAGAGTGTACTTAAAGAATAGTGTTTTCAGTCTACTTAGAGAATAAAAAATCTTCATGAGAGCTGGTTAAGATCCAGGTACATCCAGTGCATCAATACTATGTAGAGGACAAATGCAACTCTTACAAATAGGCTACTGGGGCTCAAATACATGGAGCATTGTGCAGAGACAATTGCATCGGTTGGAACAAAGAGGTAAACATCATATCTTACAATGGGAAATAATTCTTTGGGAGTGTAAGTCTTGTAGCTGTTAAAAAAAATAGTCAAAAGCCAAAGTTTGAAGTTCTTTCTGCAAAGAGATTACTTCTCATTAAGCGGAAACACAGCTGACATCAGGTTTAGGGGCAGTCACACCTAACTTGAGTTGTCTGCAGTGTGCACATCCACACCTAAGTCAGCCTACTGAGTCCCATTTCATGAAATGGAGGGGAAGACAAGCTTTTGTAATTCAACCAATTCATTTTTTTTAATGTGTCTGCATCAGGACACAGTGAATTTTGTCCTCGAATTGTTCACTCCTCCCTGGTGGATGGGACACTGAGGGAGGCTGACAAGCTCAAAGAATAGACACATGAAGTCTGATAAATCCCACTGAAGATCTCAATGACAAGGTTTGTGCTCTAGGACCACCGAAGCCCAGAAGGTTTCAGTCACTGTCACCTGTATTATCAGCTTACTGTCCCACATAAAGATACTCTAAGGGAAACATTACATTGTGTGTCCAACATTAAACTTGTTTTTATTCTCTGAGGGAAAAAAAAAGAGGTATACCCATATCCAAAAATAATGATGGGTTGAACAGGTCATCTCCTGTGTGAATATGCAATTACTTACAATGGAGACAAGGGACACCACTTCTGGTAATGAGAGATGGTCTTCATCTGATTATTGTCCTTGGGTTGTATGAAGTCAGATCTGAAGGTACTTGAGTGGAGTAGAACATCAAAACACAGGTGTTCTCTCTCCTCCTAAACGAGTAAAGGGAGTGACTGCACCAGTGAGATGCCCAAGGAAGCAGTCATGGTCTGAGGAAGCACACTGATCTCTGAAGCCTCCTTCAGCATAGCACAGATGTACCAGTGGAGGGCTGCTCCCTCACCCATGGCTGTGTGGTGCATGAAAGAACATAAAGAAGTCTGGTAAGGAGATGATGGGCTTCTACTAGCAGATATGTGCCTGGGCTTTGAGGGCCATGCTAACCCAAGCTCAACCAACATAATCTGTTCAGCTTGCTCCCTTCTTCAGTTTGGCTTATCTTTCACTTTAGTTCTCTATCTAAAGCAGATGAACCTACCTTGTCAGTACTGCTGGCCTTCACACAAATATTTTGGGTACTGAATGAATTCAAGATATAAAATGAGAGCTGATATCTCCAGTCAGTCATCCAGCCTGACAGTCACATGAATAATTACTTGTACTGTCAAACAGCATATAGATTAATTTGCTTTTCTGGAGTGCATCAAGCTGTTTGTATTTTCTGGGAAGGTTACATTTGCCATTCAAAATAGAAGAGCTTTTGTGCTTGGGAGGGCACAGTGGGACTTCTTCTTATGGGATGCTTTGCATTTTTCAGGGTAAAGCTGACAAGCAAGGATTTATTGTGTGTAATGGAAAATATGAGTTTTTCTTACATCAATAAATTGATAAATCTATTTCTGATAAAAGAGGATAAAGAATCACCACATAAAGAGTAGAATCAGCCATTTTGTAATCTGCCATGTTTTTGAAGAAAAAATGGTATTTTGCTGCCCTGAGTAAGAATCTTGCTGTTGTCTTTTCTATGACTGTCTGTCCCCAGGACTGGAAGAATTTTGAAAATGCTGGATACAAAAGTAGAATAGTCCTATTGTATGCTAATCCTTTAGCAAACACATTCTTGTGAATATTGCTGCTCAGAGATACAGACAGGCACCGTCGTTCAATAAAGGTCTCCTTCATCAATCATATATTTAAAAGTGTACAAGTGGGAAGGATAGATAACAGCTCTATTCCTCCATTCTATAAGGCTTGGAAAAGCTGTGTTTGAAAATGGGGTTAGGTCCAGTCCGCCAGCTAAAGTTGGCCTAGCAAATAGCTGTGGTGGTGTCAGAACTCAGCGAACTCTTTGAGGGTTTCCAACAGCCTCTTCCCCACTGGAGTGGGTGATGCCCATGTGCCTCAGTTCTCAGTGTGCATCCCATGACTGTGGGGCATCAGGTGAGTCAGGGACCTGGGCTGTCAGTTCTGCTGATTTTTCAGCAGGGACAGCAAATACCAGCAGAAAGGTGGAGCAGGCAACTGAAGATATCAGCACTCCCACAGTAAAATTTGCCTAAAGCTGTATGAAAGCTTCAGACAATGTCTGTGTAAGAACCAGGACTGATGCTAGTTGAAAGGATCACTGCAGGTTTCTTCTCCAACCTCCTCCTTGAAGATCACCAGCATTAAAGCAGTGTGGTTTTCCTAGCTGCCTTGAAAACCTCAGAATGGACCATTTTCAGACTCTTGGAGAATCTGTTCCAGCGCTGGTGAAAAGATTTATGTCCAGCTTGAACCTCCCATATCCCAGTCTGTGACTAATTTTTCACAGAATAACAGAATATTCTGAGTTGGAAGGGAACCATAAGGATCATCAAGTCCAATGCTAAGCCCTGCCCAGGACCATTCCCAAGAGTCACCTCCTTCAAGATCTACAGGTTGCAATTAGGTGCTCATTTAATCTCCACTGTACCAAACAGTTTTAGCTAGCTTAACATCTTCTTGCTGGAATTCTAGGTAATGACTATCTTTATAGCCATCCTTTGGACTCTTTCCAGTTTTTCCACATCCCTCTTGGGTTGGAAGGCCCAAAACTAGACTGAGTTTTGCAAGGCGTAGTTTCATCAGGGCCAAGGAGAGGAGGCTCGTACCTGCCTTTGGTCTGTTGGCCTTGCTCCTTCATATATAACATTGCTATACATTTTGTCTTATTTGTGAGGAGAGCACCCTCTAGGCTGGTAGTGAGCCTTGTGTCCACCAGAACTCTCAGGTCTTGTTCAACAGTGAGCCAATCTGTTTCCCCTGTGGACTCATATTTGTAACAGTGAAGTTCCTCTTCCCCCGCTGGAGCACTTGTTATTTCTTGTTGAACTTCTGACATATCTATTGGTCCCATCTCTGAATTTATCAAGGTCCCCTTGAATTAAAGCTCTACTGCTTTGCATATCAAGTGCCTCCAATTTAACTTAATCCACAAATTTGCTGAAGGTCTGTTCTGCCTCATTACCTGGCTAACTGATAAAGATAATCAACCCCTGCATATTCCATCTATAACTGGCTGCCCACTGGGCACAGAGCCACTGATTACTACCCTCTGATTCTTGCATTCCAGCCCATTTTTAACACACCTAATAACCTGTCCAACCAGCCTGTGGTTTGGAAGAGTCCCAACAAGCACACTCCCCTGCAATGCCCAGGCAGGGCCTGGCAGGCACATCAAGTTATGGACCGTTCCCAAAAGACCCTGTGAGCAGGAAACAATTGCATGCTAGTTGGACAGAGCATTAGATATTCACATTTTGAGTATGTTATTCAAAATCAAAAACTGCCTCAAAAAAAATAAATCATAATTAAGATTATAGTCGAGTCCTAATTAAGGGCAATTTTAAAGGAAAAAACCGTGCTTCTGTTAAATATTGCATTCAAACATGAAATTCAAGAGGATTCACATGAAATCAGACTAAAAGTTTTCAGGAGTTCCCTGAAAAGAGTTAGGTCTTTCCAAAGAGCCTTTATCATAACTATTCAGGGCTTATTCCTCTAACAAGTCCCAGAGTAGAGCAAGTAGACATCAGGTATTTCTTTGTTCCTTGATGTAACTGCCTATAAACCTACTTTATAGAGAAGGGATGATCTAAGTGTTAAGAAGCTGCTGTTTCTGTCTCAAAAATGTTTCTGCATGTAGAAAACAAATACTAGATTTAAATTTGAAAGGTAATTCAAGAACTGAAATTTTCCTTAGGAATAGAAGTTATGAAAATATTTTGGTTTGGTTCTTCTAAATCATCTCGGGAGTTTTAGTAACATTTTAATCCTGATTTTAATTTTAATTTATATTAAACATCTAAAGAAAAAACTATTTTTTGCCTGAAGAGAACCAAATCCAACAACAGAGAGATTAGATGTTTAGACAACTTAACATTGTCTAGACCTTCTTCTACAAGAAAAAAAATAAAAATGTTTGGCCTCACTGGGTGTGCATTTATTGGGAAAAATACAATAATTTTTCTGGCAATTTACATTTGCTTTCATGAGCAAAGTACTATGTAGTTTCTCTAACACTAACAATCTCAGTTGTGCTGGTAAAGAGAATGGAGTGATGCTAACCAGAGAAGCACGTGTCTAGCCTAACTTTCTCACCAGTGTCTTAGAAATCAGCAACCGGATATTTTGGCTCAGTCCTAAGTAGGAATGACTGCAAAATCATTGAAATTTATGATAAAATTGTTATTGCATGTCTGCACAGCATCATGTCCAGAGAAGTTTACTTTCAATACAGTCTTGAAGCAGAACTCTGATAATAAAAGACAATAATTCACTGGAAAGGAAGGAAAACACAAATGCAAAATTTGGGCCTATGGGCTATCTTTCTTGCTCTGTTACACCAATGGAGGAGATTATCTGCCATGTATATTTTTCAAGAGATAAAACCTGACACTATTCAGATAAAGATATCTAAGTTGTAAAGGGTAAGTAAGTCTTGTACCATCTTGTGTTGGATAGTAGCACCTTACAAAACACATGGATGCCTTGGGAGTGCCTTAGGGAGAGGTAGTGCATTTTAAATGGAAAGGCTTTTATTCCAAACTTGTCTTTTTCAATGACTGAAATGTTCATGAAACACAAACTTGCTTTGAAACTGAAGTGTTTTTCACAACGGGGTTCATCAAAGGACAGCTTGTACCTGTACATTTTTTGCTCTAGCTCAATAGATTCAGTCCACAGCAGTTGTGCCACTTTGGCTGAGATAATTGGAAGTGAATCAGTGCAAAAGTGGTGTATCCACAACTGCTCCTGGCTGAGCAGTCGCATGGGAATAGCTATTTCAGCATAACTGATCCTGAAAAACTATCTGCATAAAGATGTTTACTTGGGAGTAACTATTCAATGCTACATGAAATACCTGCTGTCCTTTACCTTCATAGCATATATTAATCTGACTTAACTGCTAAATGCAGATGAACACACTACAAAATTCTCATTTTCTATCCAAAGTTTGAATATAGGGAAGAGACACAGTAAAGGGTTAGTGAGAAAAGCAAAGCTTTCACTTAAACTGAGCTGCTGCATCAGGTGCATCCTGTGGCTTGCCCTTAGCTCACACATAAGGTGGTTGAGTAAACCCTTGAAGTCCTTGCAGAGTCTCACTTTTGTTCTTAGTCACTGCATGATATTGGACATTTCTGCTGTGAACTTTCTAGTGGTCTGGGCAACAATATCATCCCCTTTCTGAAGCTCCAAAGCTTTTTAGCATCTGCAGAATGCTCAAGAAAAGTGAGTGGCTTTTTTGTTCATTTGGCTTTTTTTCATCTTGCTTTATTTTAATCACAAACCAAAGCATACTTCCTGAGTTTTTATAGCTCTGTTGATGCAATTGGGAAGAAAGGGGAATTGTGATGCTCAGGACACTATACCACAAGTGAGAAGAGGTTTGAAATTAGTAGGAACACTCATTTTAACCCCAAAAACCTTTAAAATAATTTAGCTTCTTTGGTCACGTTCCCTAGACTGCAGATCCTGCCGCTGTACATGGCTTATTGCTTTTTAGCCCAAGAATGAAAATGGCCCGATTAATAGAAAGTCATATTAATTTTATTACATTGTTATTCAAGAACATTAGAAAATACTGCTGTCTTTTTAGAGTGCTGTCTTTTTAGAGTTCTGTTTTTTTAAGACACTTTCTATTTTATTTAACAAGGATCATTAACACTAAGAGAACAGTTCTGTTTTCTTGCGCATGTTGTTAAAGAAGTCAGAATATTTCAAGTGTATTACACAGAATGTTGAAATGAAAGACCTCACCTTTAAAAGCTCTCAGTACCATTATCATTATACATGTTCAAGTTTTTATACTCTTGCTTACAATAAATATGAATTGAAAATGTTATTCTGGAAGATGTGTCATTAAGAATAATGGAGTAGTTTAGGTAGTAATATGCTGCTTGCCAGGAATACGGATACCTGCGCTGGTCCCTGTATGTTGGTGATAAAATAAAACAGGAATACTAATGTAGACTTATGCTAAAATAAAATGTGCCACCAGACATTATGCTTCATGGGAGATAAGGCTGTTTTCCACTCTTCCAGACTGCTGTTAACCTCATCTCATGAGACTAGCACGTTTGTCCTCATCTTTCCTTGCATTTACCACAGTGGTCACACTCTGTTATAATGTTCATCTGAGCAAGAGTCGTAGAAGTCAAAGGTGAACTTATGGCCTAGGAAGGGATCTAAACAGAGATAAGTGGACACTTTATGATCGCAAACATCCTGCTCTAGGCACACATGTACCAATCTGTCACTTCTGTCTGTGAATAAAAGAGCCACAATTAGCAGCATTTTATATTGGACTGTTTTTCATTCTGTCTTCCGCTCCAGGGACATTAATTTCCCTAAGTTGCAACGATTCAACAGAGCTTTGCACTTAGGTGAAACTAAAGTACTCCAGATGCTGGGATCTCGAGGAAGTGTATTGCCTCTCTCCATATTCCCTTCTCAAGCATGCAGAAATCCTGTGCCTGTTACCACTGTCCCTTCATTCCCTCCCCACCATCGGTTTCTTCTCACACTGCCGTGAGATTTGCTACAGTCCTGTGATGCTTTCTGTAGGTCTCTGTTGAGGCTCACATGTCCTCACCAGGAGACCCAATTTTCCACTGGCTGGAGAGCACTGTATTTCAGTAACTCCCCAAAGGATACAGTTTTTTTCTAATTGTGCCCCAGGAACCTGTAAAGAGATCAGTAGGTGACTCTCAACCTTCAGAAAAATAGGGAGCAGGAGGTTACAGAGAAACATGGTTTGGGGAGACAATCTCTGTTACAGTAAGAACAGTCAGAAGGGGATTGAATTGAGAAATCTGAGCTGACACCTGATTGATGACTATCTTTACTGCAACCAAAGTCAAGACCACAACCTGATTCACCAAGAGAATTAGTAGAAGGGCTTTTTTTCCTGGTTCAATACCTGTTGAATTCAACAGTAGAGGTTTAAACCTTGGTTTCTCATCACTCATCTCCAGGTTCTCCTTCTCCTGATTCAATCCAATTGCCTCACTCTAGCAGTGCAGCTATGCACAGGCAACTTCTCTCCCTGGGTCTTCTTTCAAAAAAGCTCACCTGGGTTGGCAAGAGAAGAGCCACAGTAAAGCCTGGGTGATTGAGGTGCCAACAAAATGCTCTAGAAATTTTTCATCTTCTTATATATATGTGATACTGAAGTGAATTACAGCATTATCTTATCTCAATTTGGATTTACTTCCAGGGCACTTTTCAGCAGACAGGGAAGGCCTTTCTATCTTCAGAACAGTAGCCTGGAAATGACATCTACTTGAACAGAGAGCCCCCAAGTTTTACTGACAGGTTTTATTCAATGTGGCAGTTTTCTTTGTTTTGGATCCCAGTGTTATTGCTGCTTCTATCTTTTTCTTCATGTCCATTGTGTGACAAGGAAGCCCCTTACTTTATGTAGAAGAGATTGCCAGTATTTGCCTGTAACATCCCATACTAAGAGGTTTGGGTTTTTTTCTGCTGTAGATGTCCTGAGTCAGTGGAGGCAATTAGCAGTAAATTCTCTGTAGCACTTTACTTAAATTGCTGCCCTAATGTTTTCCAGGTCATGGACTTGGTTTATTTAGTAAAAATGACTGCTTTCTGCGTTTGTTTGGTTACTCTGTGCAGCAGGTGTCACACCCTTGAGTTATTCATACTTTTCAGATAGAGTATATTTAGACAGTATCTTTCAAACAAGTCTTGATAGTCTCTTAGCAGTTTAGTTGTAGAGGAGCCAAAATTTTCTTTGTGTTTTGATATTTTTGGTTTTGTATTTGTCCTACAGATAGCTGTTCCAGTTTAGGCGTCGGGTGCTCTGTAGCTGAAAGAAGAGACATGCCTGTTAGCCTTCTGCCTGACCTTCTGTGCAGCACGACTAAATTCAGGTTATTTAATATTCTGCTGTGGGTATGTAATCATGCCTTCCTGTTGTCTGACTCAACTTTTGCCTGGCTGATGTTTCATTTCTTTTCATAGGAAGGTTTTGTGACTAGATAGATTTCTTTATGTGCTGCTCCCTCCTTGGTTGCTCAGCTTCCTATGCAGCTGGCTAAGGTGTGGAAACATGGGCAAATCAAAAGTACAAAGAAATGGAGAATGAAGAGCCACATTGTACCCCTCTTCTTTCTGGAGACCATGGTAGAACAATTTTTTTCATGCACCCATGGTTGTATGTCACTTCAGATGCAGAACCTTTCTCTTTTCTCTTCCTTCTTTTTCTCCTTTCTTTTCTCTCATCTCTTGTCTCTTTTCCCTTCTCTGTCTGTTTTCTCTCTTTTTACTTTCCTTCCTTGATTTTACCATCTTGTGTTGCTCGTCTTCCTTTACTTCTTGTTTGTATTTGAATACAAACTTATGTTAAGCTCCCTTGCTTGTGTGTGTACATTTTGGTAACTTTTCTGCTTTCTCCAGGCTACTGATGAATCATCTCTTCAACTATTTACAACTCAAATTTTTCTCTTTATTGGGGTGAAAGCTTGCTCAGTAGCCTTGCACCGTCCAATGCTTGTGCCAAAGCATGTGTTTTCTTATTTGACTTGCATGCTGTTGGGGATTTTTTATTGTACCCCTAAGGCGAGTTGAACACATTTGTGCTTAAATACATATATTAAAAAAAAAAATAAGAACAGAAAAAAGAACAATGCCTTGGACAGTCATATTACCTTAAGTGGCTCTACAAGGAGTCTGCAGAGACGCATCAAGAGCCAATTCCTTACATACACTTGTAACACTGGCATGGGGCACCTCAGGCAAGTGTTGGGCTTAACCCCCAAAGCCAATTCTGCTTCCCAAAGGTGGACTTTGGGCCCTCCCATTCCAGGGTCATCTACAAGACAACGTTAAGACTATTTCTTATCTCATCACAAAAGGAAACTTCTCTGCAAGGAATTCTTCCCTCTCTGGCATCCCTGCCTCCAGAGACCTGAACCCTTTCTGCTGTTGGACCATCTTGCCCTTCATGCCAGATCATTCCTTGGTCACAAATTACCACTGCTAAGCAGTTACAATTTGAATTTCTCTTTCAGTGCCTAGTCCGTATCTGCCACTGCAATCCATCAATCTTGTAATCACTTTTGTCATTTATAGCCATACAGTGATACCAATTTCTTGATCTTGAGTTTTTAAATTATGGCTTTTTAATAAATAGCTTTTTGTGCATTGAAAATTCTTTTGAAGAGCTGTGTAAATACCATTATGTGCTTCTGAACTTTTCCTAGCACACCAGGACACTGTAATTTCCCATTAAGAAGGTAGTGTAACTACTACTTTTTTAACTGTTCTAGCCTGTTCCAGTTTGGCTGGTTTTTGAAAGTGATGTAGACTGAGCACTTTTCTAAGTATGATGTGAAAGTTTATGCCTCTTCCTCTTACTACACAAAACACCAGACCCACAAGTCTTACAACCAGAACTTTCTAGATGGGGAGTTTCCTCCTTACTCCCAGTGTATTATTTCAAGTTGGTGTAAATCATCATAATTTTTTTTAAATCTAGAACAGAAATTGATGTACTGATGTAGTTACTTTCCTCTCCATGCTTTCCCACTCCTTTCTGCCTTCTTCCCTGTCTGCCATCTCACTTAATATATTTGGTTTCTAATTTCACATACACACTTCTGACATCATGTTGAAAGAGTTTTCTTTCACTACATATACTACATTTTTCCATTAAGTGTTTCCTGAAAGTAAAGTGTTTTTTCCTCCTAGGAATTTCCTTAGAGGGAAATGGGGATGAGATGGATGTGCAAGTAGCACCTAAGAGAAGTGAGATTTTGTCTGCTGGTAGTGACAGCATTGCTCTTTGAGGAGTCAAAATGGCATATAAGTGGTTTGGTTCAGCCATGAATATATACACTGCCATGTAAAACTCATAGTTTTACATCTATCAGTCATTAATGAGCTCTAAGTCACCTGTTATGCCTGAATTCTGAATGACATAAATCTGCACATTTGTATTGCTCTTCCTTCCATTCCCCTTCAGTGAGTGCTGCAAAAGCACAAGCTTGTACTTAGCAATGCCAGTTTTAGTCCAGTGTTTCAACTGTCTCTACCAAACAATTTGGATTTGGAATTCATATTCTTTAAAAAAATTAGCAATTGCTGAATCTCATCTGCTTCTGATCAAAGAAGGATGGTTGGGTAACTCAAGGGTCTTTTTTATGAACTTCTTATAAACAAACTTGAAAAAGAAAGATTCTGGATTTGTTTTTAAAGTAAGCAGGATCCACTGACGCAAAACCTTTAAGCATCTTTATGTTTTAGAATATAGTGTGCTGTCAGAAGAAAAAGACAATGAAGTGTCTCCAGGTAGTGGTTGCATTTAATGATTCATCTACTTAAATGTCAAAGCAGATGCTTGAAATCAGACTGTACTTGAATGTGGAGGAGTGACCTTCTTTTACCAGTCACCAATAGAACAGTGAGTGGATATGGTAGCTGCAGTGTCTAAATTCCCTGTTCTTTTTCACAGATAGTTAGGCAGACTTGAGTAAATTTCAATTTATTTTGGTTTTTTTTTTTTTCCTTTTTTGTCTCCTCATCCATCCTTTTATTACTTTTAATGTGAAACTTAGGGGGTGTCACAGAGAAATTGCCTTATCCTAGAGATCAAAGAAATCAAAAGTTTGTTCTTTGGTGTGGTGAATCCACATTTTTAGGAAAAGCTTGAGGATTATAGACAACTGGCCTCCTAAATAACAGATTGCTTTTTTTTTTTTTTTGACACATTCTCAGGGTTAAAATTAACTTTTTTTTTCTATTGTATGACTGTAGGCACTTCGCACTGCTATTACATATGTAAGACATAAGGCAAAGGTGTGAGATTGCAATTAATTTTGTTTTCTTGTCAGTTGTCTATAAATAACATTTGTTACAGGTTTAGCCCCGTAACTTTTTGACAAACCTGTCTGAAATTCAGCAATAGATTAAACATCATTACTGGGTGCTGACAGACACTTGCATTCATACAAACACAGACAGAGCTAATTTTCTCTCTTAGGAGTGAATGGGAAGGAAATGCACATGCTTTTCTTTTCCCTTTGACCCATCTGCTGACAAGAAAATTGTACAAGTGATGTGGGAGCTGTTTCCAGACTTAAATACCTGTGGTACTTAACTTAGCTATTGCATTGCTCAAAAATTCAGAGGACCTAAGGGAGGCATTTAGCTGCCCTGTACACTCACTGAAAAGATTCTGGTTCTTCTCAACAGTAATTTAAAGCATCTGCTTCTTTCCATTGACTAAATAAGGTGCCTCAGTACTTCACACTTCTACAGACTGATTCACAACATCTTGACACTGAGCAACAGAAATACCAAGAACCAACAAGCAAGAAAAACTAACCTCAGAGTATGCCTTAATATGGGCCTGAAATGGACCTGCATTATGGGTATTGCTGTCTACAACAGAAACAATGAGACCTTCCAGAGATGGATTGTTAACAAAAGAGGCAAACAAAGATGTAACAATACAATAGCCTAATAAACAGAACTGAGCCCTGGGGAACACCACTTGTGCCTGGCCACCAGCTGGATGCTAACTCCATCCACCACCACTCTCTGGGCCCAGACGTCCAACCAGTGTTTTACACAGCAAAGAGTACACCTGTCCAGGCCAGGAGCAGCCAATTTCTCCAGGAGAATGTTGTTAGAGACATTGCCAAAGACTTTGGTAAAGTCCAGGTAGACAATATCCACAGTCTTTCCCCAATCCACTAGGCATGTTACGCTGTCATAGAAGGAGATCAGGTTGGTTTCCTGCAGATGATGCAAGAAGGTCCCACTACATGCAAAAATATAACCTGTTCTCAGGGATTGAGATTGCCACTCACAGTGTAAAGGCTAGAACCACAATATTCACTGGTTTGATGTCACAGTTATGAATTATGAATATTTCTTAGTCATTGCCTCCAGTCTGGAATGCTAGTAAGGAAGTGCAATTTCTCCTATTCATGTACTGTGGGTGTTAATAGAGAAAGGCTTTTTAACACATTTTGAGCTATCAATGCAGAGAAGATTTTCATCCATAAGCAGAAACCTTTAAAGTTCCTTTCTATGCTTTAAGCAGCTATTATGATCATTCCATTTAAAAACAACAACTACAACAAAAATCCACAGCCATTTTAGCTGCCGGTGTTTAGGATGCCTCACTTTAAGTCTGATTTTCTGAGCTCTCTGCATGTGCAGAAAGCAGAACCACACCATTCCTCAGAGCTTCAGAAAGCCTGAAGAACAACCCACACACATCTTTTTTTTGCCAAACAGATAGCTATTGGACAAGTACAGCTCACGGGGTCAGGGTATCTAGTAGCAAACCAAGCCACTAAGCTTGGGGGGTTTTTGGAGTCTCTTTTTCTCTGGTAGCGAAGTTTATTCGCAGTAAGTTTTAAATAAACTGTTCTCTAAAGGCACATGCTATTACAAATCCCAATGTACATGCATGTTTATGTGTATATGTGTGTGTAGATACAGATAGCACATCTAGGTGCTATTTGTACAGGTTCCACTAAGCTGCATCTGATTCTTTTTCCCTGGATAATAAGAGCTCCAGCAAGCCAGACCTTCTCTGCTGAGTGCCTAGTTCAGACCCACCTTGCTATGCATCTACCACCAGTTCAGCAGCCTGCTGTTTCCTTTCTTCCTTCAAAAAGCAATCTCTTCTCTTTGCACCACTGCATATAACTTTTATCCAGCCCTCTCAATGACCTGATGTTCCAGCAGCTCTGGTAGCTGGGACAGCTGCACTCGAATCCATCTAACCAATGAAAGCTGTAATTTATTCTAGGGGTGTGCCAGCCAGGTCAGTCACACCCAGGAACTGTATGTTTGAACTTCAGAGGAACCTTTCCCAAGAACTTGGTGGAAAATGAAGACAGCAATGGAAATTAATGTAAATGAACATCAATACAAACAGTTTTACAGTGCCTAATAGATTAGAGCTGATCAGCAAGACAGTTGTGAAAAACCTTGAAACACTTTGGTGAACACTGAGTGTATCAGCTTCAAATTCAAAAAGCATGGTTCAAAAACAGAGTTGTGACTTCTGCTGCAGTAATGTAATTAATCTTGTGCAAGACAAATATCTGCCAGAAGGTTACCTGAAGTCAGATCACTTAGCTCAACCAAAAAGCTGGTGCTTCTTGAAGAGAAATTGATACAAATGAAATTAATACTGCCAACTTACATTATAAAGGAGTACTGAATTTCATGTTCCATAGCATATTAAATTACGAATGTAAGAACAGAGGATGACACTAACATATGTCCTGTCTATGACAGTGACTAATACAAGATGCTTAGAGAAAGAACACAAGGAATAGGATAACTCACAGTATATAGGGATCCTGACTACTGGAGAGGGCTGGGGAAATTACCTAGGAAATACCTGAACCAGAGGTTTCCTTTAAACAATTTCAGTTAAATAGCCATCAAGGAATCTGTGAAACATTCCCTTAAAAAACTTAATATGATTCTGTTTCTACTTTAAGCTCCATGTATGTTTTGGAGTCCATAACTTTTTAATAAAATGTTTCTCAAGTTAACTATATATAAAAAAATTGCTGTGTTCCTTTTGTTTCAAAATCATTGCTTAACAATTTTACTCAGTCCATCTAATTATGTATTAGGAAAAACAGTGAATCATTGTTTCCTAGGCATGTTATCTGTACAAATGCTTAATGTTTCCATTGTTTGTAGGTCTTTATCTTAAAACATTTTGTTATTTCTTTCTAAGATGTAATATCTTAATATACATGATCTTCCTGTGTGGTAGAATACTGCTGTTGCTGTCTTTTCCTGCACTTTCTGCAGCTCAGCTATGTCCTATGTGAGATGGAAGACCAAAAAAATACACAAAATTGAAGATAAGGATGCTTTATGGATTTAGAAAAATGCATATTTTTACCTGTATTTTCAATTGTTTTCCTCATAATTTCTAACAAAAATTATTTTGGAACAACCTCTAAGCACTAAGTTGGTATTTTCAGAAGAAACCTCATTTTCACAATGACTGATTACAATGACTCCTAGACTTTTTTTCTGAGTAAAAATGCATCATTAGAACCTACCATACACAATTAGAGCTACTTTTTGTAATGTGCAGTACCTGTTATTTATCAACATTAAATTTAATCTGACATTTCTGCAACTGTTGCAGTCAGCTTTAATTTTGTACTATCCTAAATACTATCTGTTGCACACTTTGCTACAACACTTTTGTGAATAATTTGTGAATATGTTTAGCTGCCCAGATTCTATCACAGAGCCTTCTGAAATTATTTTTGTAACCTCTCTGTGATATTAGATCTCATGGCCTCTTATCTTTTATTTCTGATGTTTTAACCAGGTTTTACCCCCGAGAGATTTCTGGCTTTAGACATTAGCTTAAGTTCTTTGATGATTTTTTTCTTGCAAAGCCTTACTGAAAGTTTTTTAAAGACTGGGCACACCATGTTGACCAGAAACCCATTACAACATCCTCATAGATTTCCCCAAAGAATTCAAGTAGGTTTGTGAGAGATTACTTCTACCAACCAAATCAATGCTAATTCTCCTCTAATTCTATTCTCTGTCATGGTTTCCAGTTATTTGCTTAGTGCAGCGGTCAGTCTTATGGGTCTGTATTTACCTGGAGCTACCTATAAAATTTGGTATCACACTGCTGCCTTCCATTCCCTGGTGTTGTCATGAACTAATGCCATAAGCTTATCAGTTAAAAGTGCAGCAAATTTGTAACTGCAAAACTCTTGGGATAATTCTAGGAAATTCAGATATCAATTCAAAATAGGACAGTCCTGGTCCACTAGTAAGCATGTTTACCTTCACAAGAAGAAAACTTTCACTTATTGACCATATCTAGGGCCATGAGAAACTCCTTCAAGAAATCTGAGGTGTTTAAAGCCCTGATTAAATGTGTGGTTTCACTCCGTGATTCAGTTTGCGCACTTTCAATAAAGTGGCACAAAGGAACTTCAATTTTAATCTCTGTTCCTCTTAGTGTTTTGTTTGAATTAAACCAAGAAACCAAATCTTGCAGTATTCAAATATTCCTGTGATGGAATAATTTAACCCAAGAGGATAAAGTAAATGACCAATGAATCTGAGAGGCAAGAGACAGCGACTCCAGTATTTACATACCAGTGTTGCCAATGTAGAGATTATATAGGGAAATTGCTGTAACCCTGTTGAGGGTTACCAACTGCACAAACCACGTCCACCTAAGGATTTCCTGAGATGAACAAGTCATCATCCTGTTGTTTCCTTCCCTGGGCATCCATTTATTGCCACCGAGAGTTTTTTTTCTCCCCTGACACTACACCTCAATGCTCTTAAGAATTTTAAGTCTTTGGCACATGTTGGACACAGCTTACATCTTTTTGGAGCCACCTATGCTCTGGTCCCTGCAGCTTGAGATTGGTATGTATTACTCTATTGGGGACTTACTAAGTGAAATATCCATGCATTGGCATTTCCATAGGTTTCTTTTTCTTTCTTTCTTTCTTTCTTTCTTTCTTTCTTTCTTTCTTTCTTTCTTTCTTTCTTTCTTTCTTTCTTTCTTTCTTTCTTTCTTTCTTTCTTTCTTTCTTTCTTTCTTTCTTTCTTTCTTTCTTTCTTTCTTTCTTTCTTTCTTTCTTTCTTTCTTTCTTTCTTTCTTTCTTTCTTTCTTTCTTTCTTTCTTTCTTTCTTTCTTTCTTTCTTTCTTTCTTTCTTTCTTTCTTTCTTTCTTTCTTTCTTTCTTTCTTTCTTTCTTTCTTTCTTTCTTTCTTTCTNCCTCTCCCCTCCCCTCCCCTTTCCTCTTTCTTCTTTCCTTTCTTTTCTTTCTCCCTTCCTCCCTCCCTTCCCCTTCCCTGTCTTTCTCTTTTCTTTCCCTTTATCTTTTCTTTCTCTTTTCTTTCTCTTTTCTTCCCTTTCCCTTTCTCTTTTCTTTCTTTCTTTGCTTTTCCTCCTAACTTACTCAGTTTTTTTAAAAAATAGGATCTTTTTGCAGAAAAGGAATTTTGAGGGTAGCATGGTGAACAGTAATAAATTTGTCAGCGCTGGAGTCTTTTCCCAACTTAGCCACAGACTTTTAGCTGTTGTTTCCTAGATTTCTGTTGTAAATAGATTGAGTTGGTTATTTGAGAGTTAAGTATCTCCATACTGAGCTAAATTCTAATTATCCCTTATACTGTAAGTACTCCATTTATTTTGGGAGACAATGGTACACAACTTAGCAAAAGGGCAGCAAAATTATTGCAATATTAATAAAAATGCATCACAACAGTTGTGGAATAAACTATTAGGCTTTAAATCAGAGAAGCAATTATAGGCCTATTATCCAATATGACTACAGCTGCTCTGTGTATTTATACACACAATTACTTTCCCATATACACCAGGAGGATTAGAATGAAATGAAATCCATGAAAAGAATTTATCCAGGGAGTTGGATTAAAAGCGAAGATTTCATTTCCATACCAAGAAAAATGGAACCCAGCAGCTGTTCAGTTATTTTGGATTCTTGTTCTTGCTTGACAATGATTAAAGATATTAAGAGCAACAAAATGACATGTCAAGATAATAAACGAGGTTTTCTTGGTGATCAGCATCTGTCATCAGAATTCCTATTCCTCTCAGCAGTATTTCGCTACTTAAGAGAAATTCCTTCTTCCAATAAAGATTGCATTTTGTTTGCAGTTTCACATAAATATTTTTTTCTTTTTCCCTGAATATTGAACTTTTTATTGTAAAACTCCAGATATCCAAAGAGGCAAATAAGAAAAATTATCAGTAATAAAGTATCTCACAGATTTTCCATTTTAACTTAATGGAAATCCAAAGCCCATGCGTGCAAAATGTTTATAGGTTTTTAGGAAATAAATACCAATATGGCTATGAAGTCCACATTGGTCTGGCAATTTCCTGCATTTCTGTCATGGCCATGCACAAACATTTCTGCCACACTCCCCTTCCCTTCCCCTTCCCTTCNATTCCCTCCCCTCAATGTCATTTTTAATTGCATTCTAGCCTAATTTACAAGTTACATTTTCAAATGCTGCTTATTTACTACTCACATTGCACTTTGTTTCAAGGTAATTTCTGTGGGCACAGGAGGGTGTTTTAGGCACTCTAATCTGCTTTCAGAGAAAGTTAAAAACTCCCAAACTAACTTCTTTGAGGAATACAATTTTTATGCTACAGTCAGGAATTGGGAGAGGGCAAAAGATGAAAAGTGTCTGTACACCCAGCAGCAGTTCCATAATCAACCCCACTGAAGAGTTATCCAGCTTTTGCTTGCACTGCATTCACAGGACAGAGGCATTGCCACTATGCTTTAGGATATAATCCAACATATTAATCTGGAATAACAAACCACATGACCTCCTCAAGCAAAAAGAGTGTAGGGAGGAGGAATGCCTCTGCTTATCACAGTCACCACAGGCACGCTGGCTCCTGATAGCACCATCTTATCATGTCCAGAGCAGCATCTTCCAGGCGATTTAATTGTCTGTGAGCAGACAATGAAAGTAGCTTAGCTTTGAAAGTAGTTTATAGGACAAAAGCAGGTGTCCTGGGATTTTGCCCTGACAGAAAGGCATACTATAATTGGCACCATGAGCCTGAAGACTAGAAGAATCCACTGGCGTGAGCAACAGAAATGACATTGCAATAGGTGGTGGTGCAGAGGTTTTTTGTTAGGGGGATCTCTGCACAGATGGAGGGCATGTGGGAGAGAACTAGGCATCAGGATGTAAAGGAAAGGGCTTATACAGGAGTTGGCTGCTGAGACACCTTCTGTTTGTGCATTCGGCCCACATCAATGCCAGCACCACCACCTGGGTTTGTACACAGCAGCTTCCACTGCTATGACTCACCCAGGTCATGGCCAGAATCTCCAACCAGCCAAAACACTGCAGAGAAAACAACTTCTTCAACTTGACTGTTTGCTCCTTGAACCTCATTTTAGTTAAAGCTACCTTTTCATACACAATCTCAATGCGGTTTCCCTGAGCTACTTTTTCTATTCATCTTGTCCTGCTTCTTTGTTTATATATTCTTCTGCCTGTTCATCCAGACAGGAAAGCAAAGGTTAGAAAGAGGACAACAATTCAAGTAGGCACTGATGCAAGGACCAGTCTTTCAAGAAAAAAAGACACAATATTGAAACAGCAAGAACAAAATGACCCAGGTAAGCATGGATATGTCTTAATACTGCACAGAAGTGACAGCTTCTGCCTTGCTGCTCCCCTGACTGTTAGAGACTTGCTGTTTGCCTGTCAGGTTCTCAGTGCTTTAGGTAGGAGGGCAGGAAAATATGATAGCTCAATGATTTGCACATTTTTTGACAAATAACAGAAGGAGGAGTACAGTTTGTTCATATTCAGCCTTTGATGTGATTCTATCATGTGGAGGAGAATTCAGAAGGGCCCTAAACAGGGAAAAGGATCTATTCATTGCCACTGAGGCAGCTCTCCAACAGAAAAGCATTTCATGGGAGACATTGCTTTGACTGGATAAGCCTGGAATGATTAAATCAGTGCATATTATTTCAGTGTTGTCTATTGCATACTAGGACCTTGACTACACTTTTTGTAAGAGTTTTAAATTATTGTGCATTACTTCACAACTGGAAAGGGGTGTTGACAACATTCTGGAAGGCAGTTAAAAGATCAGCTGAAATATACTGACTTGGTTACAGTCAATGATAGAGCACTAACTTAAAATGCACAGCTTGGATTTTGTTCAGTTTCTCAGGACCATCATGGAGCCAGGATGCACAGCTCTGCATTGTTTATCTGCAAGCTTTAAAGTGCTTATCAATACATACATGTTAAATGATCTTCTTCCAAATCCTGAACACTCAAATCGATACCAAGTTCTTCAAGAGGCCGTAACTCTGAAATTCACTGTACCTAACTTGCTGCAGGCCTATGCAAAACTCAGTCACTGGCTTCTGCTCTTGAGGACCAGGAGACTGTCACAGCATCTTTATGAGCTCTCACACAGCAGTAAAGCACAATAGCACTGTGCAATGCAGTAGGAACACTCAACACAGTTGTTTTCCATAAAATAAATCTCAAGATGTCATTGTTGTATCGCTGCAACACATATTCTAATTTGATGATGTAGCTGGAAGCCCCTACAACTGTTGTCTTCTGTTCTGTCAAACACGTATGCATTATCCTTCCTGATCTGTGCAGGGGAACATGGCAGAGTCCTTTTAGTTATCTGAAACATTTGTAGTCTGAGTTTCCAGTGAGTGCTCTTGACAATTACAAGTTTTCTCTTTTGCTTAGTTCCTCTAAGCAATGAGTAATTCTCCTTCGCATGATAAACTCTATTGTCCCCTAAAATTAGTCCCCTGTGAAGAAACCACGTCAACGCAGTGATCTAATGTCAAAAACACCTCTGGCTCTTGAAATCAGAGCAAACATGAGAGAAGAAAAAAAAATTAAAAACACCTTCCTTGGCAGTTTGGAGGAGAATTTATTTCTTCCTACAGAGCGCATGATGAGTAATTCCTCTGCAAATGCTAAATTCCCTCAGAAAGCGTTTTGGAGTAATATTGTTGAAGTCTCATGCTTTCAGTATTGCAGTCAATAAAATGAAAACGTCCCTCACTTAAAAATATGATTTAGGAAAGAAAAAAAGCAGGTGCTCAAATAAGAAAGAAATATTGCAAATGGTGGATTAGTGATTATAAATCACCCGCCTCTCTCCCTCAATGGTTCCTGACAAAGTTCAGGTGCAGACCTGGTTGACCAGGGCAGGAGTGCTGCCATGGCACTCACAGGGCAGACACGGTCCAGGAGTTTTCCAGACAGTGTCTGCTCCACATCAAAGGAATTTGTATCTCTCAAACTTTAAATCTTTTTCTCTACATGAATTATTTTTATTTAATCATAGAAGGGATTAATTTTGACCACATTGACTGGCTTTCTGTTTACCACAGACCAAACAAATTTCCTGCGTGTACTGTATTTCTGAAAGATATACAGAAACAGACTGACTTAAGATCAGAGTGATTTAAGAAGTTCAGTGATGTATACTCAATCCAAGCTCTGACTCATTTCTAGATGTCAGGTCTCTGCTTTGCTATTGAACTAGCCTGAAACAGACAAAATTTTGTTTTCTCTAGTAATTTTTAACCATCTTTTGGTAACTAAATAAATAGACTCACTGAACAGTTTCGATCTCAACTCTCATTTAAGTTTTGCAGATTTTCTGAATGCTTTCCAGATACTCAACATTCCTTTTTGATTTTTGAGGATTTGAATGAGCCTTAGTAAAGCTGGAAATACCATCTACCTTCTGCCATTTGGTATTTCCAGCCTTACACAGCCAAAGATTGCTTCTCAGCCATAGGTCAAGTTCCCACCATGACACTTAGAGCATTTATTCAAAGAATTATCTACTACACTATTTCTGAGTTTCATTTACTGAGAGACAACATCAACTCGCAAGTGCCAAAAATCTCATGCTCAAACATATTTAAGGAAAAACACCAGCTGCAAGGGTTAAGACACATGGGAAGAGACAATGAGGAAGCATGTGGAAGAAGACGTCGTTGGGAAAATGGATGGAGATGCTCTTGGAAAGAGATGCTCTGCGCCAGAGAGGGTACTTTAGAGGGGACTGCAGCTGAGGGTGGCCCATGTTGGGGTATGATCCCCTCTGAGGATCTGTGGCCATCGGCCATTCACACAAGGACAGGGACAACCCTCAGGGACTGCATCTGGTAAAAGAGGTGTTTCACTAGGATTTTGTGTAATTTGCTGTGTTTTTCTCTTCTCTTCTCTTCTTATCTTGCTACCCAAAACAATAAACAAAAATTATTGTTAACTAGCAATGAATAAAATTAAATAAAATTCCTTAAATGGAGACTGCTTTGAATATGACAGGCTCTTCAGTATCATCAGTTGGAGCAATGCAGGTCTCTGTGTTCTCTGGACTCGCATCTGGGGAGGGCTGCTCCCATGACTATCTACATGCAGCCCAAGGGAACAATCTGACAGGGGGACAGAGGCTGTAGTGCAGTGGTGGACCTTTCTTTGAAGAGGGTGACCAAACCACAGTATCAAACACTCCAACTCACTAGGCCTTTGGGTACTTTTAAAGGTGAATTATTACGTTCTTCTGAACTTATTTCAGTTTGCTATTTATTACTCATAAGTCACTTTTCATTACATGGCTCAAATCTATCACTGAATCATTCAACTAGCCTTACCTCTGGCCTAGGAAAAATGATACCATTTTCAAAAATGAGAGGGCTGTATAGCACAGACAAAGCCAGGCACTTAGCAGTATTACAGTGTTGTATTTTCCTGCAATTTTAAAGCACTGCTGTTCTCCTGGCACCTCTGGCTCTGACTCTGCTGGGTGCTGAAGAAATCCCGTATCTCTGGATGTGAACTTGGTTCACAACTGTAGACCAGTGGAAAAAGCAACATTCCTAAACATTTTCAGGTTTTTAAGAGAGGGAAGGAGGAAAAGTGGGTTTCTGGTCAGCCTAGCTAATCCAAGTGCCGAATAGGTCTCCCTGGCTTAGCAGCTGCACTGATGTACAGCTTGAGTACTGCTGGTTACACTAGGCTATGTGTGGGTGCATTCAACAGCAGATAGTAAGACAGCTTGTGTTAGCAAAACTTTGAAATGGAAAACAGGCCTTAATCAGAGCACTGTCCTCTTGCTTTAGTATTAGTATTTTTTGCCATAGAGAAACATGGTTTTGAGGTTTGCATTAATGAGTACTATTAAAAATTAACAGTAAGTAGAGATAATATAATTTTTCCTGAAGACCTACTAAATTAGATTTGCATTTACAATAATTAATGAAAGGCGAATAATATTTATACATGGCAATGGAGGAATTTCAGTAGAATAGAAAACATTTTTTCTCTTAGGACAGAAAGCACAGAAATAGAAACAGAGAATGAAGTAAGTTGGGTTCCTTAAATTCTCCCCATATTTCACATTCCAGGCCGTGGTCTTCTTAATGGCTCTCTTCTGACCTCTCTCCAGTTTGATAATCTCTCTCTCTTGTAGGAGTAAATATTAAATATTTATAGTAAATTAAAAAATTAAAGCAATTACAGGAAACAGCAATTCCCAACAGCAAATTATGCACTTGAGGTAGAGAATCCATAGGATCAAAATAGAAGTTCATGGCTGAGATCATCATCTGGAATTCTTAATGGCCTGAAGATGAATAATCCATTCTCAGATGGTGTCCTTCTAAAGTCTACATTAACATTAGGTTAAATGACTTTGCATCATAGATCTCTTCACTGAACATAAAGAATCCAGGAATGACTGGCTCAGATGGAGGCACCACCACTGTAGGTATCTGAGGGTAGATGACAGGAATCCTCCCCCCATGACTGTATTTTGGTCTGTGCTGGGAGGTGAACACAAGACACACAGTTTTGCACTGGAAGCTGTGCAGGCAGCAGCAGCCCCCATACTCCAGGTATTAATCTTTGACCACAAGATACACAGAAACTGTTAACCCTGCTTTGCTTTTAGCATGGTGGAGAATGACAGGAACTTGGTCTTCTTGCAACTTATCAATTCACACCTAACTTAGAATATTTGAGTTTCCCTAACAAAAAATTTCCAGGAGAAATCCTTCCTGCTTGTATCTAGGCAGTGGTAGAACTGCAACAGCTGGGTTGCAAGCATCCCACTCTAAGGGAGACTTCTGAATTTACTGAAGACCACTGGGGTGAACTAACACACTTAAAATAATCAGCACATCACCTCTTACGTGTATTAAGCCTTAAATACTTGTGCTGCTTTAATCCTCACACGTTGTTTTGTAAAGATATGATCATCTTATAACTTCATGTTAACATTTAGTGTATTTAATTTTCTATGTTATTTAAAATAAAATAAATCCCTTGAAGTGACTTAAAAACTTATCCTGACAGTTTCTCTGTGGTTTTTTTTTTGGTTTGGTTTTTGTTGTTTTTGGGTTTTTGTTTGTTTTTTGTTTTGTTTCAGGTTTTTTTTGAGAATCTAATCTAGTTTTGTTCTTTTCTGTATTTGCATATAAATGACCTTGCAAACACTCCCATGTAAGTGTTCAGAAGGTTGCAGCTGGCAACTATTCTGCTTGGCAGCAGCAGTGTTCCCTTGAGAGCAATTCATGCCATGTCTGAGCAAGCCAAGAACTAGCCAAGTGGGACAGCTGGATTTGGCTTCTGTGCAGCTGGTTCTTGGTACTTTCTTTCTTCACTAGGCACCAGTTTCAGAGCAGCCATGTTCACTGAGCTTGGTGGATTTACCCTGGCTTGTGAAGTCCATCTCCTGCCGGAGGTGCTGGTGGCTATCCATTGGCTCTACTGGAAGGTCAGGTTATGTGTGCTGTAGAAAGTTACTCCAAAGATGCTATAAGCTAAAAGTCATATCAAAGCAGTGACAGACTTACAACCCACATGCCTGTAAAGTCTCCCTTAACTAGCTTCCATTTGATCATCCCTCGCCATACCTCCCTGATAAGCAAATATGGAATAACAGAATAATAGCATGGTTTGGGTTGGAAGAATCTAATCTAATCTAGTTTCAACCCTCCCTGCCATGGGCAGGGACACCTTTCACTGGATCAGGGTGCTCAAATCCCTATACAGCCAGGCCTTGAACATCTAGGACTTCTCTAGGCAACCTGTTCCAGTGCCTCAATACTATCCCAGTAAAAGGTTTCTTTTGTGGCAGTGGCCTTAAGGACACTGTAGGATTTCCCTGCCAGGCCTGTTTACCTCATCTTTATATGTCTGGCTCATTGCACCCTAGTGGATAACCTTTTCTCTACCCCACAACCAGCAGCATGGTTTCAAGTGTTGGAAAAAAAGGAAATTTAAGTAGTCTCTGGTAGAAAAGTGAGTTTATCTGGGGATATGGGCTAAATATAAGTATAGAAAGACCCTTGGTACTGCTGGGGAGAACGTACATCTGAGAGTTAAATTAAGAGAGAAAGAACTTGACATTCACCTGCTATTACAATTTCCTTGTCTGTTCTTGTATGAAACCATGCATTTCTCTCCACAGCCAGGAGTCCTTCTTTCAATAGGCTGATGTGCCTTCTGGAAAAGGCTTTTTTCTTTGTGCTTATGTCTGCTGGCTGAGAAGAGGTAGGGGGTTTCTAAATTGCTTTCTTTGAACCTGAGATGAAGTCACAGTCATTGCACTGATGTTTTGTCCCCCATTGCATGATATGAGTAGGGGTAGGCAGGAAAAAAAATGGAAGCAGGAAAGGTTACCAGCAGGGAAAGGTCTTTCTTTGATCTGAAAATGGAGATGCTCAGTGCATTTGCATATGGGAAGGACTGTCTCCTCTTCATGTCCAGCCAACCAATCCCTAGAATACTTCAGAAGCCCTCCAAGTTTTTTTGAAGGGCTGGAAATGCCACAGCCCGACACCTAACTCTGATTTTCATGTTGTTTTGCACTACAGATGTTTCTGTGCAAATAAAGAAAAAGCTTCTGAGTGAAAAACTTCAGGTCCATTGAAATCACTAGAGCTGTTATTTTAGTGTCCTCTCTTTTCACTTTTTCTCATTAGGTGTTAACTCCTTAGTTTATAGACCAGAAAGGCTTCTGCTGCTGTGTGACTTTATGTACCAGCAGCACTGCAGTGTTAATGGGGGGAGGCAGTTTCTACTGTGATGGACTGGATATGCTGCATGTTTACAAAACCTGTTACCAAAACACATGGAAGGAAGAAATAGCTTAATTTTGGCCCCAGTTAAGGAGACAACCAGTGGTGCTGGTTCCATTTGGACAAGAGACTTAGATGCATTTTGACCTGTTTGCCATCTCGATTCTCATCTTTTCCATCCTACTACTGATGTCATTCCATATCTCTAGCTTTGGATATTACAGAGGCAATAATTTTACATCATTTAGTCTTAAATATTCTCTGAACTAGACTTACTTGCTCTTATAATGCTCAGGCTACTTCTGCTGCCACAAATATTTCTCTGAGATTCTGCCAAAATCTATTGGTAATGGTGGAAAATAAAAAGAGCTCTTCTACAAGCAGAAATAGAAATAGAAAATTAAATAGGAAACTGGCTAAAGTAAGGTACTCATCCATGCTAGGAATAAAATAAAAAGGCATTCTTGAGAGAAGACGTTTCTAATGATGACTTGGTATTTTGCTTTTCCATAGCTTAAACTTCTGTTTCAAGGTTGTTGAGAAAGGGTATTTGTGCCCTGACTAGTGCTGATTGAAACACTGCTCTGAGTCCTTCATGTTTTAATGGGACACAGGCTGCTGGCAGGATCCCTCCTCCCCAGCAGCACGAGGAGTGCTCTTGGCTGTGTCATGGCAGGCTGTGAAAGGAGCTCTGGAAGGAGCATCTCCCTTTCTTCCTACATTGCAGCTGGGCTAGCCATACTTCAGTCCAGTCCAGCTAGGGCAGCTCGGGCTGCCGAGCTGAACGGACATCATGAAGGAGGACATTACTGAGTGCAACCCGCTGAGCAGACTGACTACCATGCTTTGCACAATGACACTGCTTTTTGGGGGCAGTGCTTACACAAGTAAGACTTTCCACTTGAATTTGTCCCAGCTGGTCCCACCTGGCAGTGCCATGCTGCTTGAGGATAGAGATGCTCATGGCAGGTGGCAAATCTGTCCTGGTGCACTGTGGAGTGGGCTGTTGCTTTACAAACCCGGTCCTAGTATTCCCACTAAGCAACTACCACAAGACAGGTGGATTGTCTCCTGAAATTGTCTCAGTCGATGGATCTCACTGTCTAGATGGCTACAGAATGTGATGATGCCTTTTGCACTATTTGAGGATGTGGATTTAATTGGGCAATTGCCTTAGCTTACAAACACCAGCTAAGCAACTCTTCAGTGTGCGCTGCAGTGCAAGTAGGGGCCCCTGTAGAGGAACTGCCGTGTAATAATGATATTAATTTGAAGAGTCCAAAAAGGTAAAATTTTCTGCAATCCTGTACACGGAGAGGCAATGAAATGCTACATTCCTTGCAGAACTGATGTGTCCTATCTTGTTCCCTCCTTTGAAAGTAGGAGAAAAATCAAGAAGCAGTCAACACAGCTGGGCTTTTCTTTTTGTTTACTTGGAAAACTTGTTTTAACCATCAACTTTAGCAAATTTTGGCAGTTACAAACCTGTACACTTTTTTTTGTTGTTTTGTTTTTATAGCAAAAGAACACAAGACAATACTGCCAACAGCAATGATGAAAGAACAATTAGTTTTCAGATGAAGGACTATACCCACTTGAAGTGATAAACCTTCCCTTTTGCATAAGGTTGAATTTGTTGTCATTAGAAAAATGACATCTTTTAATACCTACTTGAAATGGAATAAAAATCATATCTCTAGGTTTTTTGTGCAAAACACATTCATTTAAAAAAAGTCAATAAAAACCATCTTCTTAGAAACAGAAAGAAGTTAAAACAAAAAGAGCTGAACCCAAAGTTACAGTACATTTTGAAATGATTAAAAAGTTTTCAGATCTAAAACTTAGTTTTGTTTTTTGCTGTTATCTTAAAAGTTTAAACCAACTTTGATGACTCTTCAGAATTATATCAAACAAACAAACAAAAAAAAAATCAAAGCGACCTGATTGGCATCAAATATCTACAAAAGCCTGGTAATTTTAAACCATTATATACATTACTTTATAAACTTCTTTTTAAACACCAAAACATACATCTTTTACAAACCAGCCTGCTTGCGGCAGATAAAATTTACAAGACAATCTTTTCCAATACAGTGCTTTAAAGAGAACTGCTTTCACTTCTAAACATCTTTGTCATCTCCTGAAAAGTGGCAGTATGGGCTCATTGCATTGTTAAATAATAGTGTTTCAGGTATTCCTATGACAAAAGAATGCTACAGTTCTGAGGGCTCCAATCTCTTTCCATAATACAGTTCAAGTGCACTCTTAACACTGGTAAAGATTACTTATGGCCTTTGTGTAACACAACATATTTGCAATTATTGCTTTTCATTATTACATAGTGAAATGAATTTAATTTCATTTCCTCCCCATCCACCCATCCCTTGGATGATGCAGCTAAATTACTAACTGAATGGCCTTTCTGATAATGGAGATGTTAAATGTTAACACATGCTAAAATCCACGAGTAATGGGCAATGGTCTAAATTTCTAAGGCTCAAATCACAGTTTGGCATATTAAGAGGAACAGAGATGCAAACAGGCAAAAAGCACAGTTCTACTGTATGGTAAATGACAGTAAACCACCAGGGAATGAACCTGAAGATGTATCTCTCTTCTTGAAAACTGATGGAATGTCCATTATTACTCAGCAAATAGCTCCAAACATTACCAACAAAGCACAGATGTACTTTCAGTAGTGGTTTTAAAGAGCTGGTTTCCTCCATTATTAAGGGTGTTTCCTTTTCAAATGAAGCTTAGCAGAACTGGTTGAGGGCACCTTCAACTCCCTCTCCTATGACTGCAATTATTATGGGCAATAAGGACATACTATAGCACCCATTTACCTTTTTCAAGCAGGAGCTCAATCAGGAGTAAAGCTGTGTTCTTAAACGTTTTTCTTGTCCAGCCCACATTTCTCTTTACAATGGAATTTGTATGAGCCAAGAGCAACAATTTTTATGTCATATTCTAAAAATCTCCCACCTGCCTGGCTCGCAGAGACAACAGGCTGCTGCTTCCCCATTAATCAGCATTTCTGTGAGGTGTTTTTAAAATGTGCTGCACCAAGTCTGAGTTTCTGGAGGGTACTGATATGTCGAGGCTATCACTACTTCAGACTACACTGAAGAATTTAGAGAACGGAAGAAAAAATTCTGAGGACCAAAACTGAGGTTCTTTGTGGGACATGCAGGTGGGGAGAGCCTGCTTGAGAGATGGAGCACACACCTTTCTGATTCAGGAAACCCATGGGAGAGTTCAGGATCAAAGACAGCACTGAGCTTAAGGAAAACAGCTTGACTGACAGGAAATGACAGTTCTGCAGTGAATTTCTGCATTCTAAAGTCCTCCTGGTTGCCTTCACATGCTGCATCCTATAGGAGGGTTCAAAAGGAAGGCAACTTTATGGTGGTCTTCTAGTGGAGTTGTCCATTTCCCCCTATTGAAGAAAAGTGATTTTGCAGCTCCTCAGTGTCACATTTGGCCCTTTACTCTGCTATAAGATACTGGCCCAGGACAGCAACCACATCCAGTATCTACGGTTTTGTGGGGAACTTTTTGCCACCTCCCCTTTTTTTTTTTTTCAGAATGTTTGTAATACAAAGGCAAAATAATTAACATATTTAAGAAAGGTACATAAGCCTGATTTTTCCTTTTGCACAAGGCCACTTAATGTGGTATTGGCAACATAAATCATGTTGTCTGCCTCTTTCTGTTGCCAGAATTATCAAAAGGACTCTCAGGGTGCATGACATTCTCAGCTTGATCAAAATGCAGAGAACAAGCACCCTTTAACTCAGACTCATAAACCCCTGGCAAAGTCAGTGATTTCTGATACAAGTGAGTATTTGCATTTTAACAAGTTGCTTTTTCCTTTTGCTGTTTCTTTACCAAAAGCAAAGACTTCCTTGATTCTAAGAGTTATAAACCAATGATACTCAAAGTACTTTATTAAGCCTGTGAAATCATCTGCTACAGACGATTCCGAGAGAAAATACCATGTAGTGGAGCCATCTACAGGGATGTAGTTTGAAATACAGACACACAGGATAAGCAGAAATGGGAGGGGAGCTCTCCCAGAACCAGGGACTTGGCAATGACAGCAGCAGCCATAAAAAAATCACCATATGGGAGAAAAAAGAAATATATATTGGATGGGCTAATATGAACAATAATTCTGACATTAGGTTATGAATGTGTTGTTATCTTCCAGATTAGAAGATAGTGACTTGTCCATGTGGAGCAGTAATTAAAAAGAAAATAAAATGGTTTTGTTTAACAAGAGATGTTAATATGAAAATCTGACTCCCTAAGAGGTATTTCACCTTTAGAACTGCATTTGGGTTTTATCATTATCAAAAAGAGCCTGAACAAAACCAGAAAAGCCACAGAAGCACCATATTCACAGAAGGGAATCTGTTTAAAGATGGATTTGGAAGGGAGGAGATACTGAGGTATAGAAATCATGAGTAGGACAGAGAAGGCTGAATGGGTGATCCTTGGCACCTTCCCAACAGCACTTTAATAAGCAGGCGGTCAGTGAAATGAAATGGCAACAACATCAAACAGAAAAAGTACTATACATTGTATTTATGCATATTTTACCAGTAAAACTCACTACCAACAATATATTACTGAGGCAACAAGCTTGGTAAGAAACATTGATTTTTTTCTGTATGGCAATTACTAGGCTCCCATGGTGTTCTCCTTTGTGACACTTTTGATATGTCCAAGTAAAGGCTTGATATACGTTACGCAAGAGTTTTCACTACAGAAGACAGATGACAAGTACACCTAATAACTAGTTGGGGGCTCGAACAGAGTTAATTTCATAATGGATAAAAATGTCTCAAACTAAAACTGAGTAGGAGCACACCTCATGTAAACTGCAGTCCAATGCTAAGAGAGCATCACATTTCTCAGAAAGTCATACAAGATTTAAAAGTGCAGCTAAATTTGCAGCTTTGTTTTGCAAACTCTGATGTTCCTACTCTTGAAGAGACATCAGCCTAATTGCACTTTCTTTCCTGTAACATATACTTCATGAACAATGAGAGTTATCCTCTATCCATGCCTCTAGGCTTGCCAAACCATTTTATGGCTTTTTGGCAAATCCCTCAGTTCTTTGCAATCACGATACAAATTTCTGTATTTTTTTCTTCTTAAAATCACAGGAACATTAGCAGGGAAAAAGGGGTTGAAACGCACCATGAGCACATTCAGAATATATCACTGTTACAGAAGCATGTTTACTTTGAGAAGACCAAGTGACATCCATAAATTCAACAGACAGGACCTATTTGCAGATAAGTACTGGACAATACTTGTATATGCAGTACATTCTTTCTAGAAGTTCACTCAGTTTATTCATGTATCTGTATAATGAGCTGTTTTCTATGGAAGAATTGCTGCATCATCCCAAAGAAAATATCTACACCAATCTTTGACAGTTACATGAGCTATTGGAGGGAAGCAGCAACTCACTGTACCTACTCCAAGAATTTTAGAAATCCTGTTTTATTAAAAGTGTTACAAGCTGCAAATATTTAAATTACATTCTAGTAATAATTTCTTTGTGTTGGGGGCAGTTTCTGAATAAACAGTTTCTGAATAAACACTTCTTGTATGTCAAGAAATGACCCACAATTTCACTTTGGGTGAAACTCAAGTCAGTCAAGAACATGTCCTGGAATACAACTGCTGAAACTATCCAGTTAAGGTGGCTGACCAAGAGACATGACATGGAAAGCAGCATAGGAAACCCATTAATAAATTTGTTCACATATCACAACAATTTAGGTATTCAATAACTTTTCAGAATGACAGAATTATGTCATGGAAGGAATGGAGGAAAACCCAGCAGTAATGCAGACTTGTAGACACACATTCACTGATAAGGTGTATAGATGGTGTAAAATGCAGTGATAAAAACATTTTTCAGAGCACAAGCAACAGGCATGTATATTCTGTTTTAATACACTGAGTGAAAGTCCCGTATTTCCATACTGATGCTCAGGCTAAATTAGTGTAAATGGCCATTTTCTCCAATCAGCCTGAGGGAAGCGTAAAAGCAAACAGATGCCATGGTTTTCCTCATCTCACAACAATATTCTGAAGTCTGCAAACAACCTTTGGAAGTCCTCAAATCCTACCAAAACATGAATCCAGTGGAAATTCTAGGGCCAGATCTTTGGCCACAGTCCATCCATGTAGTTCCACTGCCTGAGTCAGTTTACAGTAGCTGAGAACTCATCCTGTAAACTCTAGGGATGGACATTTGCCAAATGAAGTTAAGCTAATAATTTGAGGTTACAGCAGCATTATATGCAAATTAATTGCAACTAATCCTATTGCAGTAACTGTAGCATAATGACTGCTGTTAAAGAGGCGATTGCCCAAGCAAGAAATTTCAAAAAATACGTGTAGTTAGTTAGGTTTCCCTGTGTTTTCAGATACACGTCTACACTGCATATAGAAGTCAAGGAATACTGCGCTTACACAGCTGGGACGAAACCAGGCCACTCCTGAGCCAAACTCTGACACTTCTAGAAGTCCTCACGGCTAAAGTTATGCACACGCACCTGACATCAGGTTTCAAAAAAAACAGCAACCAAAGTAGCCCAATTTGGAATAGATAGAAACCGTATGTATGTTAGTCTATATGCACACCAAGTAGAATGAAATGCTGTGTAACAAACAAAAGTATAGATAAATATTTATGGACAAGTAATTAGTTGCTTGTCTTTGACTGGTCAATCTGTTGCTTTTGTTCAGCCATCTGACATGTTGCACACAGTACCTTCTCCAATCGCTTTCACTCTTTGCTGACATAAAGTTTCACCCAACGGTGCATCTTAGAATGATCCATACCAGTTCCTTAATACTGTGTGGAGATCATAACACTATAAAACTTTTAATAATACAATGAAAAAAAATCAAACTTTAGGAAAGAAATTAGTTTGCAATTATTGTTTCCCCCTGCCTCAAAAGCTGAGTTTTATTCTTGGTAATAAATACAGGTACACACTCTCCAGATTGTCTGTAACAATTTTGTGATGTGTAATAGTTAACACAATTGGTCTCTTCATGTCTGCACATACAGTATCATTTCTGAACAAGTTAATAATGGGTTATACTGTACTTCTGCCTTGCCCAATATATATAGATACACCTCCAGCAAATTTTCTTCTCAATATTTATACTTTTAATTGGACCAAATGACAAAATTAAAAAACAGAAGAGGGGGAAGAAGAAGAAAGGAGCTTTGTTTACACTTGTGTCTGATGCTGGGTCTCCACAAATGGAATGTGAACATTTTCTAGGTTGAGTTCCTCCACACTTTCAAAATCACTCATGGCCACTTCGGAGTCATCAAAGCCGCAGCTGGCCGAGACATCAGAAGAGGAGGCATCTAGAGAGTTGTGCAAGGATAAGGGCATCTTACCTGCACTAACGTTTTCTGTGTTCTGGCTTGGGCCAACAGCAAAAGTACTGAACTCGTTCCCAGCCTGAGACCCTGTGGTGTCCGTCTCATTAGGGAACTGGTGAGGAGGGAGGTATTGGCTAGGGTGGAAGTGCGGCCGTCTCCTGCAATCAGGGCTGAGAGTACTTGCCATTGAGACTGGCTGTGAGGGTGGAAGAGTTTCATATTGGTCTGGATAATCCTCTGGAAGAGGAGGCGGTAACTGGTCCTGACTTAAAAACTCCTCTTCGTGAGGGGGAGGGTAGTCGCTGTCAATGTCGTAGCCACCAAGGTAGTAATCTGTTTCCAGTTCTCTGGTACTGCCATGATGAGCCGAGCCTCCATCTGTTGTCTCAAAATTGGGAACTTCCTCAATGTCAGACAAGCGAGCACTTGGCATCCAGTCAGAGGTATCCCAGTGATACGCTGCAGCAGGAAAGAGAATCATAGCGTTCTGTTAGCATGAGACCACAAATGAGAACGGTGCCCTGCATGCACTGAGTCTTCAGCACATTCAAATCACAGCATGCGCCACAGTCCATTGACACAGGTCAGCCATGCTCTGACCAGAGGGGGAGAGGAGGAGAATAAATTGCATTATGATGCTAATGCAAACAAGCAAGGAGACAAAGTATGGCCGCTCTCAGGCATTTTGGTTTTTAGAATGTTACTGGGTTGTATTAGGAACTATGAGCCCAAGAAATGAGAATGAAAAAAAATGTCTTAATTAATTACTGCTTTTCACACTTAATTGAAAGAATCTATAAATACAGTCAGCATGCTTATAAGCATCACATCTCGTCTCCCCTTCTACCTCCAATGACTTCATTTCAAGAAAGAAAGTGTGCAAGCAAATAATCTGACTGAAAACTGAATTTTGAAAAAAGTGGCTGACCATTCTCATGCAGCTTTTGAACCCAACATAATTCAAACAAAATAGTACACATGAAGCAGTTCAAGAAAAAAAAAATAGATCAAGTCAGTGCTCTGCCCACCCCAGCCCAGTTCGACAGGCAGAAGGTGTCCCAGAAAAATCACCTCTGTTGTAGTTCTGTCCTTGATCCATAACAGACACTGTCAGATACAAAGTGAAAAGTAAGAACTGGTAACTCGGAGCTCGTTACCAGCATTGTATTACATGTGAAAATACAAAACTTTGCATGCATATTTCTAAAGTACAGCTGCCTCAGTGTCATTTTAATAGGATTTTTAATTGTTCTTTATTTTAACGTACAAGATAAACTTGCCCGTCAAATGCAGACATACATAAAAAAATGTTTGTCAGTATTATATTCCTTTTCTATCTTATCTTAATTATTTACCCTCAACAAATATGGAATTACATTAGAGCTGCAATTCTTAATAAAAAAGGGTATCCACCATCTCTACGGTTTATAATTGCAAAGTACATTTTTTTTCTCACTTGTTCACTTTGAAACAGAAAAGTAAGAATCTACCATTCTCAGGGCCGGTTCAAACAAATCTGGGCCCACCTGGGCTCAGATACCATGGTGATGGGCACGGTATAAGAACCTGAATAGAATAGAATACAAAGCCATTTAATGGGGCCATCAGCTACAATGCTCCACAACCCCATACCCACCTCCCACCTGCACTGCCATGCTAGCCAGTGGGGAGGGAGGCATTCCGGTATGGAGAGGGTGCAGGGGTGGGGGAAAGAGCAAGGAAAGAGGTTTTATGTGAGACAAGAGCGGGGAATAAGCTGCAGCATTTTCTAGATGGATATGCTCTTGTTCAGCCACATGTTACTGGGCTTCATGCAAGAAGTCACTTGGCAAGGTCTCTGGATGGCACTGCTGGAAGAGATCTGGCAAGATAAATAGACCTTTATGGCATCACCTCTGGGGCTCGGACACAGACGAGGGCAGAGAAGACTGTTCTCCAGGCTTCCACCTACTAAGACCTCACTTGCCCTTGCTTATCACCACATAGTGCATGTGGTGATGGTGATTTCTTCATCAGCTCGTTAGCCAGACAGCAGCTCTCTACCTGCTCTGTGATATCCTGGCATGAGGAGGGTTGGGGCTACTGCAGGATTAGCAGCCATGTCTGAACCGGCCCTAACCACTCTTCTTCACTTCTTTTTTTGTAAAGTGGATTTTGCTGTATTTGGGTCTGTATAATGGCATTGCACCCAAGATGCTTCAGGGCCCTCTGAGTTGTGTGGCTCAGAATCCAGGAGAACCTCACTAATTTGCTGACTTGCACAACTCCTGGCAGGTCCCCAGGGCAGGAGCCCCATTCTCCCACGACTCTGTGGAAGTGATTTTACCTGCCAAGTGCCCAGAGCTCCAGTGTGGCTAATTATATATATTCATGACTTCCACCAGCTCCGCTGCAGAGCAGGCAAGAGTCATAAGTCTCATCTAAGGAACTTGAAGTGGACAAAGCATTTTCAGAGCAGCCCCTTGAAAACTGTGGCCAGACTGGCTTTTTATAAGCTGTAAAGCATGATGGGGAGCCAATGTGTTTGCTTAAGCTTTCCTTTAGGAAGGAAAGGACATTTACAGTGCCTGGGTTTCTTTTCAAGGTTTTCTTATTTTTTGAGTAGGACTTTGTTTTTGCATCAACCTTTGCTAGTTAACTTATTTGATAGAGAGAGGAATGGCACTCTTACACTTCAGGAAATCCATAAATATACTACAGACAAATACTTAAGTGCCATCACTATCTAGGAGTAAAAGTGTTTTTCAAAATTACTGTGAACTGGCTCAAGAAAAAAAAATCAATTGTGTCAGAAAAATAATTTACTTAATCATCTTTAAGTATTATGTAGACTAGATTAGTTGAAGTCTGCAAAATCTGATTTAAATTTGAGTTGATACTGACATTTTCCCAAGGATAGGATTTATGTTGTAAAAATAAATAATGTTTATCTGTGATACACCACATTTCCTCAGTGCTTAACGGAAAAGAAAAATAGTGATATTCCTGCTTTACAGGCAGGGAAAGCAGTTCATTTATAATATGGTGAGCCTGAGGTTACCCAGGAGGTCAGTGGAAGAGGTGAGTGTTGGGTCCTTGAACCACACTACCATGCTCTATTCAAAGGGCACATTAACCCCTGGGGAAAGTCAGGCTGCCTTTCTATATGGCATCCATGGAGCTGTGTCTACATATCTTCTGTCTGACAGGGGTATCTGGGAGAAACCAGCCACCTGCCTGACATCACATTGCTCCTCTCTGTGTGATCCCACTGGAGTGCATAACCCAGCTCTACTGCAGCATAGGACACTTCACAGCCTTCCTGTGTCATCTTCTGCTTCCCAGTCTCTGCAGCCAGGATAATCTCAATGACACGGTTCCATTATAAATCTAATTTTATCTGGAGGTAATGGGAGCAAACAAGCAAAAACATTGACTTGTACGGAAGAAGATGAAGGCTTGACACCTCTTCTACCACCTCTAATTATCCAGAGATATTTTGTGGTACGTTCTTCTGTCGTTCTCATGGTTGCTGGTGAACATGCTGATCTGCAAAACCCATTCCCTGCCACAGGTTTTCTGGTCAGTGTAGATTAGTGAGGTTCTGCTGGAATTTCTCACAATGAAAACAGGAAGCATTGTTGCATAACAAGAAATAAAAAAATTTAAATACCTTCATTTTCTATAGTGTCAACTACATTGTTGACAAGCTGTATGACAGTCACTATGGAAGCTTGCAGGGGAGGGAAAGCAGAAAATAAAGGGAGGGGAAGGACAGCTTCAGGTTAGTATTTAAAACACACATCATATGTTACCACAATAAATTCTCTCAAACAGACAGAACTGACATTGAAAAAAAAAAAAAGGCTGCCAACCAATGCATAATTTATACAATGTGTTGCAGGACATTTCATTTCAGATAATCCCATACATTTTCAGACTGGTGATAAATTCCAAACCAGCATTTCCAGAAAGGCACATGGGATGATGTGTATCACCTCATAAATTCAAGCAGATTGGCCAGCTGATTCATTTAACCAAAGCAGTATCTTGTCTATCTGACACTAATTTCTAATTCATTATTACTTAGAGGTCTCTAGAGATGGTGCCATGTGCTCCAGGGATCATTATCTTTTAGACCATCACACTATCAGAAACAGTGCTAAGCTCAATCTATTTCCTAAGAGGAATGTTTTACTTATTTACTGTTTGTGCTGTGCCATGTAATACCTCTGGGATGTTAAGCAGCACAGGAGCACACCTGCAAGTTGACAGAATAGTTTCACAAATGCTTAGTGTGTTCTCTGCAGGAGTTTTACCAAAACATACTTTCCCCTTGAAATAATTAATATAGACTTGCAGTTGGCACACTGGATCCATCCCTTTTCCTTTGTCTTTAGTTACGAAAAAAATAATTGCTTTGGAGCAGGCTAAGAAGAGGACCAGAAATACATACTTCTTTGTTTCACGAGGCCAACAGACTTAGAGGTCACAAGAAACGTGTTAGCAGTAACAGTGCAAATATATGTTGACTATTTGCACATATTTGCTAAATTTTGAGCATGGGATCAGGGATATCATCCAATTTCCTCAGTTCTTGTGAAGGCTTGGCAAAAAGAGCCTTGATAAACCAAAGCAGCCACATCCTATGTCTACGCCATCAACAGCATTGACAATTGTACAAAGAAAACTTGTACTGGCTAATGCATAATAAACATTATAGAAAAATAAGGGACTCCATGCAATTAGCTGCTGCATGGCTGTGAAAAGAGTTGGAGGGTAGCTGTAAACTCTAAGAGAACAACTGAGAGTGAAAAACAGAAGACCAAAAAATAGGGCCATCATAGTTTTTACTGCAGCTAAGGGTTGGGGCTCTGGTGGGAGCTGAGCAGAGCATGTTCACACAAAGAAGGGAAACTGCTCACAGTTCAGTGTAAGTCAACACCCAGATAAAACATTGCTCACATTTTTTGCTTTCTGATCACAAAAAATACTGCTAACTACTCTCAGCAAGACTAGAGGAGCTTAGCAATTTAAATGCAGTAGAAATAAGGTGAGGAAAAAAAGAAGGTAGGTTTAAAATCACACCCAAAAAGAGTTTTCATGGTAAGACAATCCCTATTTGATCCAGCAAGAGACGGCTCCAAGCATCCTGGAGAAGGTGAGTGGAGGCTGCCTGCACCTGATACAAACTGAAGAGCATAGGGCAGTCCACACCTTTGATGGGATGTGTCCCAAGGCTTCACTGGGAAGCACTGGTGCAAAACAGGTTTCCCCAGTCAGAAGCAATTACCCAGTTTCACAGGACAGTGTTGGCACAGCCACTTGTACAATGGCATGACACAAGCCTGTCCCCTCTGTTGGCCATTTGACAACCTGGCAGCATTGCTCTTGGCTGTGGAGGAAGGGGTTTCGTTTGGTTGTGGTTTCACTGACAACCTTTCAACCTTTGTAGGTAGGTGAAGTACAAAGAATTAAAATGACAGGAAGGATTTATGGCTTATGAACATGTATGTGCTTACTTATGCCTGAATTTGCATTTTAGGCTCTTTCACTGCAAACCTCCGCTGCTGCTTCAAGAAAACCAGAGCATGTGGTCTTGCACTGACCTCTGCAAATGACTCAGGTGATTTAAATTTCTTCCCTCGTTCTCCCTGAAGATATGGATTTGTTTGGACTCTGAACTAGAATTGTTATCTCTAAAGGCTGTATTTTAAATGCAGCTTTCACAAAAAATGAGTGGGCACAGAAGGTCCAATCCAGCTTCTGTGGGTACTGTGTCACTGAATTAAATGGAGGCAGGATCTGAAGCTCGAAATGTCTGATTGGAATTTGGGAGCTATAAGAAGGAACAATGTACAGTAAATGACCACTTGAATAGTTATTTGAAAGGTAATTGTAATGTAAGCATATATCATTAAAATAATACTTATTCTAAAAAAAAAAAAAACACTAAAGGGTTTTTTAGGATGCAGGGGCAGAAAAGCATTGAGAAGCTTAACAAAAGTAATTGTGATGCTTCAGCCACAGCTGAACCAAAAGGAACTGCAAGTGCACTTTGCTTTCAGTGCTTTTTCCAACATTTCAGAGTACCTAGAGAAGAGCTGCATGACATGACTGAGGAACTGAGTCTCCAGACAGTTCATTAACTGGTGGCTGAGCAAACCAAGTACAATTTCTTTGTGCTAGTCTTTCTCTGTGTATCTGAATGAGGCTTCCCTGACATCCACCATCCCTTCCCAGCAGAAACATCTTGCCTTTTCTCAGACCCACTGCTCAACACACATAGGCCATAGCAACAAAGGTTGGCTCTGACTTCTTGGGTCTCTTTCAGGCTGTGTATGACTCTGCCTGTGTCACCTACTGAGATAATGATGTAGGACATGAGGACAGGCACTGAGTATGCACTGAACAAGGATTTAATGGTGCTCTATTATTGTTTGCTGAGCTGTGATTACCAGGGAGAAGCCAAGCCACTGGGGACTGGCTCATCTGCTCACTGCTGCTGCTGAGCACCAGCAGAGTCTTGTTGGGACCATGAATGAAACCTGGCGAATGGCACAGAAATCCTTTTTATTTGACTGATGAAACATGAAAACCATGCTCTTCCACGAGGGAAAATGATAAAAATTCTACAGTTGCACTTGCAACCTATTAGTCAACATACATCTTGGCAATATGACTCTGCAGTATCATACCTCTAATTCACTGTAAAGCTTGGTCCTGATACAACAGCCCCAAGAATTGAGATTTTTATCATGTTCCTATAGATTTTTATTACATTCCTATAATTTAGAAAGTGGACACAAAATGAGGGTTTGATCCCAGGACTTTCTGACTTTCAGCATCATTAAAGGGTTTAAAGATGTCACATAAATGTTTTTAATAATATTAGAAAGAGAGCTAAATGGCTTTTCCCCCAGCATAATAAAGATAAAACCATTTCTTACCATTGTCATCTCCGGAATCAGACTGGAAGGAGCTGAGGGACTGTACTTCTGAGTTGCTGCCTTTATTACTTCCTGAAAAACAGGTCACTTCTTCAGCATCATCAACCCCTTTACCTTCATTGACAGCAAAAACAAAGCAAAATGGTACTCTCTAGGTACATTTGTCTGTTTATACCATGGACCATTTAAATCCTGCCTTCTATTATTTTTTTCAGAATAAAGTATTTCCTTCAGACAGAGGAAATGACCTATTCATCAGGAAGGCAGCTGCTGAAGATACCTAGACTTTTGAAGTGTTTGAAGCCCAAAGAGTCTTTCAAGTGGCTGACAGCACTTCAATCAAGGAAGAAACATCTGTATTCCATGTTGCCTTTTTAGATGACATGTAGACTCAACAGCAAAAAAAAAAGATGACTTAAAGAATGTGGTATAAACAGCTTATACAAGAGATTACAATTACATTTATCTTTACTGTTCATTTCCTAATTTGGGAGCCTCATTAAAGGCTCATTCAATGCTCAATAAAGTTATGGTGCATCTTATTATTCATACCAGTGGCCGTTGGATCAGATTTTAATAGCTCCATCATTGACATATAATAGATTATCCATCAATTTACATTGCTTTTCATCAGGGACACTCTGCCTTGACAACTGCACTGTTTAGAAATGTAACTGCAACCTATGGTATAAATTCTTCTGTAATTAAACACATACGAATAAATGCATTCAAGTACACATTATAAAAGCGATAATCAGGAACACAAAAAATTATCTTCTATAATAAGCACTGAGAGAGAGAGACCTCAGACAATTACAAAGGAGCTCAGGTGCTACAAAATGGAAATACAGCTCTCTACCCGCTAGCTGTAGATATTTCTAGCCAGCATGGCACACCTCCATACAGGAAGGGCTGATTTACTCCTGCTGAGAAGGAGGGTATGTAGAGAATGGTGTGAGTGCTGCTGTAACAAACATGCACTGCTTCCCACTCCTTGACAGGTGGTCTGTCTCCATGGTGTGGCCTGATGCTATGCAGAAATTCATAGAGATACCAGAAATGTCACTGGCTGAAACACACTGGTGAATACAGAACAGAGCAGGTATGGGGGCTGGCATGCTAATGCTTTCAATCAGTGTACTGTATTTAAAGGTTTAAAAGGTCAACTACAACACAACTCTAAATAAATAAACAAAATGAATTAAATAAATGAAAACAAATGAAAATTAATTCCCTGTTTTTTACCAGAAGACCTTAGCCTTAGATGAAAATGTACAGGTCAAGGAACACCATAGGATCATTAAGGTTGGAAAAGACCTCCAAGATTATCGAGTCCAACCTTTGACTGAACACCACCGTGCCAACTAAACCCTACTGCTAAGTGCCACATTCAGCTGTTTCTTGAACACTTCCAGGGATGGTGACTCCACCACCTGCCTGCACAGCCCATTCCAAGGCTTAACAACCCTTTCAGTGAAAAAATTCTTCTTGATGTCCAACCTGAACTTCCCCTGGCACATCTTGATGTTGTCCTCTTGTCCTGTTCCTAGTTGCCTGGGAGAAGATGCTGACTCCCATCTTGCTACAGTCTCCTTAAAGGTAGTGCCAGGTTCCTCTCTCTGTTCCTCAGTTCCTGTTGCTTAAAACTACAGGACTATCAAAATTTCTGGATCACCGAGTTTTATTTGACAATTTGGTTAAAACTGTGCTGCAGTAGGGTTGAAGATCATAGAATCATAGAACACTTTGGGTTGGAAGGGACCTTAAAGATCATCTGGTAACAACACCCCACTAGATCAGGTTGCTCAGTCCCATCCAATCTGGCCTTGAACACTTCCAGGGATGGGTCAGTCACAAACTCTCTGGGCAACCTGTTCCAGTACCTCAACATGCTCACAGTATAGAATTCCTTCCTAATATCTAATCTAAACCTATGCTCCCTCACCTTAAGGCCATTCTCCCTTATCCCCTCATTACATGACCTTTTGAAAAGTCCCTCTCCAGCTTTCTTGTAAGCCTCTAAGAATTGAAAGATACATTAGGAAAAACTCCTAATAAGAATAAACATCTTAAAAAAGTCCTATATAGTGAAGCAAACATCTCCCAGTCCATATGATGCTATGACGTGCAAGGATCGATGATGTAGGGCTATAATTCTGCCCCAGCAAACTCACATTTCCTACCATGACAGACTATGTGAATGTTGCAGTATCTCCAGCAACTTGTTCAGGAATGGAGGGAGCACTGCGTTATCAGGAGAGAAACCATCAGAGCACAGATAGGGTAAACATGGGGATTGGGAATTTTGCAGTGACTCCAATACTGAATGCAGATGGGAATGCAATGGACTGAAAAGGTGATCCTATAAGCAGTACATGATTTTCTGCTTTACTTCACAGACACTGGAAGTAGAGAATATTAGTTCATTTGTCCCTGTTACAAAACAGGATTGCTTCTTGCAGAAGGTTTTAATGTTTTTAACTCCCTTGGAAGACAAATGGCCTGAACCTAGCAGAACTTATATTTGAGAATTCTGCCACAACTTATTTTTTTCCAATGGAAAGATGATTGCATTGTATCACTTGAAGAACTAATGCTCAGAGCACTTACTCACATGTGCTTTCTGAACAAGTAAAATAAATGCATTTAGTCATACTTGATGCATAGAGGTAGAGCTCTTGTATGCCTAGTTTAATTATAACCTTTCAAAATTAAATCAAATCACTTGGAGAAATGTCATAACTCACATGTGTTAGGCTAGGGCATTATGAGTACCTGTGCCACTGTACCTGCTCCACCCTGAGAGCAACTCTTACCTATGACAGGGAAGGATGAGACTGGCACACAGCAGTACTTACTTTCCGTCCCAGCATCCCACGTGCTCTTCCTGATGGAGTCACAGTCGGAACGACAGGGAGACACAGCAGGCAAGTTTGGAGCTACACTGCACACCACCACCCCCCTCCTGGCTGTCAGTATTCGAGGGGACTCAGGATGAAACGTTGTCATCTCCTGGTGCTCTACACCAAGCCCATCCACTATCTTGTCCAGGTTATTCCGGGAGTCACTCTGGAAGCACGGGGTATAGGCCATTGGCCTCACTGGGACCTGTGGAGGTCCAACCTCTTGGTAGATATTTCTGCTGTCTCCACTGTTCCTGATGTTCTTGAACTGGATGCCATTGCTCTTGTTGAGCAGGGCTGCAGTAGCTGGGTCCTGTACGAGTGTGATGTTGTTGCGGGAATAGTTCTTCCTGAACACTTTCTTGCGAAAAATGATAAAAAGGATGATCAACACAAATATGACAAAGAGGACCACGGCTATTCCTATGAGCTCCTCCTTGCCAACATAAGAATGCCCAGCTTGTATATTGGGAACCACCACAGGGCGAAGACCACAGTATTGACCTACATAGCCAGGGGTGCAGTTACACAGAAATGAACCGAATATGTTGACACAGGAGCCACCATTTTCACATTCTTCTCTTTCACACTCATTGATGTCTTCTTCACACCTTAAAAGAAGAAAAGGAGAGTCTGGAGCTTGGAGAACACCTAGGAAACAGTCCTGCTTGTGCACAGTAACTCAAATCATCAAAGTGGTGCCATTAGTTAACACCTTTCTATTATTTAGCAAATGATCTTACTATTATCTTATTATTTAATGGTATTTAATTTTCCTACATCTGTGTTTTTTTAAGACAATAACATGGAAACATCAAGAAAGAAATAAGAGTTTAAAGCATCTGATAGGAAAAGGCTACTTGACTCTAATGAGGCTCACTGAACCTAACAGAGGATCTCTGCTTTTTTACATTGTTTTTGGACTATCCCATGGGGTTCAATACAAAATATTAGAGGAGGAGTCAAGGAGACAAGAGTCAAGAAAAAATATATTAAAAACATCAGAGTACTCATTTAAGAGAAGAGGATATAATGGCTGTGTAAAATTATTTAGGGCTGGAGATAAAATGAGTAAATAGTGGAGAGGCAGGGAAGAAAGGACAAGAACCCTAATGAGAGGGGCAAATTGGAAAGAACAAGGGGTGATAAAATGCAGAGCAAAAAGTACGCTGGACAAACCAGATGAGAAAAGAGTATGTTGATGGGCAGGTCAGGGGATTTTCTGTGTTTACACCAAGTATCAGATCAAGACAGGGATTTTAAAAAATGAATGCAATAAATTAACCCTTTTATGTGAGGGTTAGGACGACTAAATAATTGATCCATTTTCAAAACAAAGATTACATTCCACAGGTTTCACAGGATTGCTCAGAAAGCCACCAACACTTAGATAGGTATATCTCAGTGAAAACTGCCTCAAGATAACATCCTGAATCAACAGGAGGCTAAGTTCAGAAAAACATTTCTGAGCATTCAAGTCACATGTATTGCTCAGCTGTCATTAGCTCAGACTTGAAATAAGCACTACATTTGGGTTTATTTTTCACTAGGTGAATCATAGCTTTTGGGCACAAAATGTCTGAACAATAAGCAGGCCATCACTGAACTGAAAAACTCCTACTGCCCACCTAGGGAGGGACACTTACGTTACTCCCGTCAGGCCATTTTTGCAATTGCAGATGAAAGCGTTGCCAATGGGATCACACGAGCCCCCGTTCCGGCAGGGATTTGGGAAGCAGGCTGTGATCTCCGACTCGCAGTTCCTTCCTGTGAACTGGGAGAGGCAATTGCAATGGTACCCTGGGAAGTGAAGGACAGAGAAAGATAAATTAGAATCCTACCACTGAGTCTGTCTAGCAGCAAAAGGAACCATTTGTCTGCTTTACATAAAAAATATATTATACTGTGGGGATAAGGGGATGTTAATACTCATTCTGGTCTGTCTGTGTGGTGCACACTAATGCTAGTCAAGAATTCGTTTATGTGGGATGTCTGGACAATTGGAGCTCATGTCTACAAGGGACCAGAAGAATTGCTGCAGCCTAGACCATCCTAATTGTCATGATTCGGATAAGAATAAACATCATCCATGAACAACTTTGCTAACAAGAAATATTCTCAATTGAGGATGCATTTCCCAACATTTTTGAAAATACAGACCATATTTGCTGGTAGTGGCAGCCCACACTCCTTTTGGGTCTTCACTGATGAACAAATACACCATCTGAGAGCTTTTCCACATCTGCTCTTTACAAGGACAACACAGTAGGGATGTGACAGTCACAAAACACCGTTTTCACAAAGTGCATCATCCAGGAATTAACCATAAACTTCAAAATACCAGCTGACCCTGGGAAATGCCAGCCCTAATCAGAGCTGATTATGTTGAGTGTGTGCTGTCAAAAGTCTGATTAATGACTTGCTGCAAAACATCAGATGTAACAGCACTCAAGTGGATGGGGACCCTGTTGGGGATCAAAGTCCTAATCCTATGTTTTGTGCCAGTTTTTAAACTCATCAGTTCACCCCACCAAGTATCAAATGACAAACCTCATTTTTTTCCGCTCTCCTTCTGATTTCATATGGCACTATGCCATTAATAAAAGCTTTATTTAAGGTCACAAAGAAATCCAGAGACAGTGCATCTCTTTATGTTGTGAACTGGATATGGAAATCTGAGTGTTTTTTCATTTGAAAAGAGCAAGGAATACGTAGGCTGCAAAAGCCATGAGATGGCTAAGACAGTTCCTGGGATGGAAAGTCTGCCAGGTTAGAGTTGTTGAACCAGCTAAATTTTCTTGGACATCTGTAACAAAACTTTGGATGATCTTTTGAAAGACTCCTTACACAATCCAAATGTTCTAAACAGATGTGTAGGCAAGGTTCAAGGTCCATTTATGGGGTTCACATACTTACTGAATATAGCATATTAAGCAACTGGAACAAGGAACCTTCCTGCAATTAATACTGCTGGAATAAGAGCTGAAATGGTTGAGTGCAACTCAGTTCAGTGTTAAAATTATTGGAGATCAAGCTGATGTAGTGGAAATACCATCCCTCAGTGGTGAGCCTTTTAAATATATTTTAAAAAACTTTCAATATCTGTACATCTGGAAAAAAATACAATACTTATTTTAAAAGTTACTCTTTCAGTAAACATGGCAGGAATTTCCAGCACAGTTACAAGGAAAGGGATTTCATGGAAACAACATGGGAAAGCCCAATAGAGGCATAAGGTAAAAGCAATTCTGCATTAAGACTCCCACATCGTTTATGTCCTATCCGGTTCAGTTCGCCTTGTTCAGTTACTCTAATTGAATTCTTCCATGAGGACAGGCTTTTGAGAATAAACTTGGAACCAGACTTGCTGGCATACTCAGTCAACAGTCCAATCCTATTTAATTGAAGATAAATGAAATAGATACTCAAATATCATGCTGTTTCATTGTTCTGCTACAAGAAGGGAGACAGAACCACTGCTGTTTTCAAGGTTGCAGAGTTAAGAAGAGAAATTATTCAACTTTCAGGCTTCCTAAAAAGCATGTTTAGTTGACAACAGCAAAATGGGATTATTTCTTTTTGTGTCTTATCAATATCTCACTCAGACAATGTGAACAGCTTTCTGGACCTGCAGAAAAGATCTGTGTCTGAAAAATTACAAACCTGTGACTATAGGTAGAATACACAGCATAAATAAATAAGGCTGTTTCAGTGCTTCATTTTATGACTGAACAGTGACATCTATAGTCCAAAAATTTACAATAATATTTTATATGTTTTTTATGGTCTCAATGAGTTTAAGTGAAATGAAAATGTTCAATTCAAATATAAAACATTTTATTCATAATCATATCTGTTGCCTTATATAATAGCAGAATATATTATTCTGTTTGTTATCTGATATTTTAAACTTCCATAACTTTAAAGTGACTTAAAAAGTCAACTTTCTGTTTGTTTTTAATCGAGTTCCTGTGTGCCAATCATCTGCATGCATAACTTTTGAATCATTTTCTTTTCGTGCCCTGTGTTAGCTACAGCTGACTAAATTCTAGATTCTCTGTAACATATTCTATTTACATTTATTCATTACAGAAAATTTGAGAAGTATTGATTCGATTAAAGAAACCTCAAACTTTTACCACCAAGTATAAAAGGAACATGGATTTATGCATTTTATACTAAAAAGAGATAACACTGAATGCTCCAGATGGGTCAGAGCCCTGTTTGGCAATGTATGAACAGGACCGAAACGAAAACTGTGTTTCTGAAAGCCTACATTTTTCACTGAATTTGATTTAATGATGGTAGAACACAGTCAGATATTAGAAGACTGAAGCATTCAATATAGATTCTAAGTCTAAGAATCAAAAGTAGAAATAAAAAAGGCACTAAAACAAGACCATTACCATATTTATCACTGATGCTTCCTCTCATTGGATTCACTGCCAAGTCTAAGCCACTGGCAAAAGACACAGAACTTTTCTGTGACACACATGCTCAGAGCTGCAGAGCATTCACCTGGGAGGTCTCCAACACAGCAAAGCATATGTCAAAATTCACAGAGGAGGGAAGTGAAGAGCTGATACGATAGCTTAGTACACAGCATATAGGAGCTCAGCCAGCAGACTTGCCAGACCTTTAATCCTTTTCCAAGCCTCTCAGCAGAGGCTGTAATTTTGCCTGCTACTGCACATTTTAGCCACATGGTTGTAGACGAAGTTCAATTGTAAAGAAAACTGTTTTGGTCAGGAGTACATCTTCTGTCTAACAAAAAATTTTGATTATACTTTTAATTTAATATTCTGGTACTGTATCATGCACTTCATGCCTCCCGTTTAGCACAAGAATAAAAAGCAAACTTCTCACATCCAAGGCTAACAGAGCTAGAAAAAAGGCTCACTGCCATGTCCTCTCAGCACAGGATGAAAAAACTTTTTTAAGCAATGTAGGGCTTGATCCTGTTCACAATGAAGGCACTGAAGTCTTAGAAATTCACCAGTATTTAAGGCCATACAGTCCATCTGAGTTTCTTCCAAGAGATATGAATATTTTATTTTGCACATGGATGCTGGAAAATGTTGATCTGCATTGTCCAAGACAGCAAACTTTGTGATTTCACCACTGTATTTTTTCAGAGGGAACCAGTGGAAAAAGATAAGAAAGCTCTGAAAAACACCTCTGCAATGCTGCTAGGGTGGAGCCACAACACTCTCAGCATTTGCCACAGCAGCCTGTACCAACAGCTGACCTAAGAGCAACAACAAGCTGTGAGCAACAATACAGCCTTTTTAGGCTGTATCTACACTAATAAGCCCTGTGGAGCAACGTCAGTGGGTCTGTGGAGCAAAACACTCAGTGCTGAGGACCCAGCACTGTCACTGCATGTGTCTCTGGGCTTTGGGAGCAGTTGGCTGCACAGCTGGTGCTTGTCTTCCAACTCAGCCTGGTCCTGCCCACCTCTCCTCTCCACAGAGGGAACCAAAGAGCATTCACGATCTATTGCATTACGCAGATGTAGTCCTTTCCTGCTTAATCATAGCCTTGGGCTTACTGGTTGTTTTCTCAGGCTTCTCTCATGCTCCTCTACTAATCTGAGTTCTCTCTACGCAGGTGATTCTCACCTTTTCACTGTTGACTCCAACAGCTTCTCTTACTGGTCTCTTGGCATGTCCTGATCCAGAGGAGAAGGTCTTTTTCATCCCAGACTTTACTGAAGAGCAACATGCTGTAAGTGAGGACACTACAAGGCTTCCTGCCTATACCTGTGTTTGTTCGGCACTTAAGAAGCAGAGACAGTGGCAAAAGGCAGGCACGGTGCCATCAGCAGATGGGGTGCCGTTATGTAGCAAACATCTCTGTTGGTAGCATTCCCAGCCTGAGCATCTGAATGTCTGTCTCTCCTAAAGTTTACTTGGCTTTATTAAAGAGGATGCTCTGAACTGCTGCCAATTCTTTTTTTGAACACGTGTATGCTCCTGTTTCTATCTATACCATGCAAGAGAGGCTGGCTTTTTTCTGTTATGTGCTTTGACTTTTCCATTTGATCTCTCCATGTAGTTTCTTTCCCTGCTGTGCAGCCAGACCTGACAATGTCCAGAAACAGCCCTGCCCTTGGCATTGCTCACATAGCATTTCATGGCAAGTTAACTGATGAGACAACTGAAGGTGAAGAGGACCTCTCCCAGCACTTTTTTTTTTGGTATGTTTACAGTCAAACCAGGCCACCTTCAAGAAGTGTGTGTTCTTCAGCAATACTTATTCCTGCCACTTCAGATATAACTTATCTGTCTCTAAACAGATGATTGTCTCTTGCCACTTGTTGGTATGAAAATGAAACTCGGCCTTTGCTGAACCAGTGCTTTCTATGAAAGGATTGGCATGCATGTGCTTTTGAACTGGGAATTTAAATCCAGATGCCTAAAAGCAGAACTATAAAAAAAGATTAATCCTCCCCAAATATTTCTAAAAAGCTTTGAAAAATTAATTCCTGTGCATTTGGTACACTCACATTACAGTGTGCCAGGTTGTTTGTGCGTGTGAAAAAGCAAGACCAAGAACATTAGTAAGACCAGGCCAGTTCATGACTATGGTATTATTACACCCAGTTGTCCCTGATTTCATTCTTAAAAGTACCCAATCCTCAGCCGTAAGTCAATGTTGCCAACATCATTTAAAACATGTATTGAAACCATCACCCAAGTGCTGTGTTGCATTTTCCCCTCCCTTTGGATTTTAACTCTGTTCATGAAAAAAGAAGAAAAAGAAAAAATGAAGAGGGGAAAGTAATGACTTTCTGTCCACACCCTCTGCTCACAGTCCTTGACTCAGTGGATATTTCTGCTCAAATGCTTCATATTCAAATAAAATCACCTACTCATATAATCCATTTACTTTAATCAAAACCAGATGTATATAGGACTGATCAAATTAAAAGGAAGTAACTATACTTATAATTGCAGGCTTTACAAGCATGAAGTTACTCTCTGTGGCTGAAAATCTTGGTGCACTGTTTGCATTTGGTTACAGTAAAAATTTCTATTGCTGAGATTGCTCATGCTGCTACTTATGCAGATAAACATACATTTACTATTGGTAGCCCTGCTAGCACCACACTATTATTAAGGTTGTGTGACATTTCCCATTTTAAGACCTCATATTCAGCAGCTTATAGCTTAACCACACTCTAAACACTTGGTTGAATTTTCTTGGGAAATTTCAGTTCAAAGAGCCAAGCTGTTTCTGAAAGTCACACTGTCATGTTTCAAAATGCTAACTTTCTTTAAAAGTAGCTTTACTGACCCATACTTCTGGATAGGGACTGAAAAGTCTGGAAGAATGTGGCCTGTATTTTAGGGCGGTGGTTTGCACTGTCTCCCAAGAAAACTGTCCTAACACTGTGTACGTCTCTTTCTGCTACTATTCTCTTGAGCTGTCAGACCCAGTGAGTGCTCATCCTCCTCTGCCAGCCCCATTTAAGCATGCATGGGATCTCCCTGGGGGGGTCTCTGTACACACAGTACCTTCCCTTTAACCACTGACATCACTGGACATTAACTGTTGGCTCAGGACATGATTCAGACCTGTGGGAAGAGAGAGTGCAAGCAAAGGTTCATGCCATGGTCACTTTCTGCTGGTTCAGAAACCAGACTTTAAAAGCAGAGAGGCTTTTCTGCACTCTGGGAGTACTCCTCTGAGTTGTCTGTGCTTTCTCCTGCAGGCTGAGATCCCCATTCTGTCCTATTCCATATGCAGAGAGGTCAGACAGAAACAGCCAGTGTGGGTCAGCTTAGCCCCATGCCAGCTCTCCTTTGAGGCAATACCTCTGCGGTCAGTCCCGAACTCTGTGCACATACACAGAACTGCCCTGCACCAGGGACTTCGAAGCTGCTGGGAAATTATCCATCCAAACCCCAACAGCAGTCGCATGGACACACTCCTAGTGCTTATAAAGCATCTCTTCAGCTGTTCCCCAAACAAGGTCATAATATTACCCTATTCCCATAACTGCAGGATGAAGTGAAAGGTAAACAGAGGCTGCTTTTCATTAATGGTGAACAGGGCAGTAGCATTTCTATTGAATGGAAGATCTCACAACAGGAATGCCATTATGGAGGTTTGTGTTGTAGATGTTCAATTTATGCAAATTATATGCAAATTAGACACAGCCCCTTTGACTCCTGGTACGTAGGCAGCAACTCTTTCATGTTATAGTGTTCAGTAACCTTTGCTTGACTGTTTTCTTCTAAAGTTAGCTATAAATCTCAGCTTTCTTTTTGTCTCTTCTAATTTTCTTGTAAAGCACAGTAGGCTGTTTATAAGAAAAAGGATGTTAACAGTATATGAAACCTGCTTTGTAAAATTAAAATCAGAGAAATTATTTATTAAAAGAAATCTTATCACTATGCCAAGTGCTCTCTGTTTAGGAAAAGGAACACTATTCTCCAAAAACTTTAACAGAAGGGTAGTATCATAGAAAATATTATTCCAGAGATCCTGATGCTACTGAATGCCCTGAGACTGGGAAAAGAACCTTTGCGTGGTATATTTTTGAATGATTCCCCTCACCAAAAGGAAGAAAGATGTCATTTTCATTCTCAAGAATATTCTTAAGAGTTATTTTTTTCTATTTCAAATGGAAGTTAGCTGCTGACATCTATGTCAGCAAATACAATTGCTGATGGCTCTTAAATGCATACCACAATTTGTGGCTCTGCAACTAGCATTTGCAATGCTGTTGGTCTCTCCGCTCTTAGAATTTAGTTACATGGCCTTTTTGCATATGGAGGACACTAACAACAGAATTGCTTTACCTAGTGGAAGCAAAAATGCCCACGCCTCCTCCTTATGGGCTGGGTTGTAGAACCACCGATGTACAGTCAGGGCCCATTGCACTGGAATTATGGCTTTATAACAATCCCCTATTTACATACACTGCTGTGGCAGTAAAAACAGCAAACAGATTTTTTAACGGCAGGCAGCCAAAACATCCCTGCAGGGCACATGCCCCTCACAGAGGCAGGAACACAGGCAAGTTAAATCAGTTCTGTGACTGCTTCGCAGCAGTGAATTTTGTTGACATGAAAATGGTGTATGTCACTCCAGCAATAAGATGGGTCCAACCTTCAGTGCCTCTTGTTTCTCCCCCACCCCATATCTCCCCTCAGTTTGAACTGGCATACACATGGCACTGGGAAGAAAAGAATTACTGTAAAGCATTTTGTTAGACAGGTTTCAATTTACTCATCACAAGATTGCTGAGCAATACTGCAAATAGACTCAATCAATTCAAGGAGCTGTTCTCATGCTTCCTAGGACGTGAGGCAAGTGGTTAACCTCATTTATTAAGTATGGGGTCTGAATCAAAGGCATGTTACATTCATGTACATACTACAGCCATATTTCCTAGGGATTTAAATAATCATGTTTCACAATTAGGACAATTTCCTCTTGCCCTTGTTGTGCAGCCCTCATCTTCTCTCCTTCCCTTGGTAAACAAAGACCCTTAAAGACACACACAAGCAGCAACAATTGTCTTCATGCTATACAACACATCCTGGATTGCCAGGGCTGTGCTTTATTTCTCCTGTCCTCCCAGCTCTTTTCATCAATAGCAAAGTTGATAGCATCCCTGAATCATCATCTGCCATGGCATGGGAGAAGAGGTGGCTGAATCAAGGCCAAAGATCCAGAGGGGATGCTAGTTGGGACAGCCCAGCATGGACAAATCCATATTGTCAGGAGTTACTTTATAAGGGTGGGGCTATCTAACTGAGAAACTTGTGACAATTTTGCTCAGATCTCACCACATGTCAGTCTTGAACAGATTTCAAGTTCAGGCCTAAAGTTTAGAAAAATCCATGTGGTGGAGTCAGAAAGGAAATACGAGAACAAGGTTTAAACTAATGAAAACCAGAAATAGTAACTATAGATGCAAGGGAACTGCACAGACACATTAAAGCATAAAGCCCTGGGACAGTGGTTAAATGCTCCATAAAACAACAGTTTAGTGGGAACTTCCCTAGGGAACCATGACCAAAATCACTGACAATAAACTGAATGGAAAGCTCTGAACTTGCAGAAAATCTCTCTCTTGAGCAACCTCCTTTTCAAAGCAGGTTTTAGTCTGTCAGAAAAGGTGTGCAATGCTGCATGTGGATGCAATATGGGGAACTGGAAGGAAAATCTGTATACTGCAGAGAATTCCTAGAAGGAATGTCCTACACTTGTGCCATTTATCTTCCTCCTGCTGAGATGCTGGCTGCTCTGGTAACTTGTGCACTGCACCAAGTCACTGGCACCAAATCACACAAACCACCACATAAGCACTGGATAGGATAATATAACACGAGAACAATATAAACTTTGGATAATATTACTTAGACCTTAAAGCACTCAGGGCCCTGAGGAAGCCATAAAATACAGTTCAGGGGGAGTTTATAATGGGACCAGCTTGCTATTTCCATGCAGACATGTAATCAAATTACTCACAAAAGGATGAAGGTGTTTGAGGATAGCTCAGTAATTATTTGTGACAGCTCTGGAAACAGAGTAGGGCAAAAGTGCTGTTGCATCTATGATGGACATTTGAAATCACCATCTTTGTGTACAGCCTTCGATACTGTAAGGATTCTGTAAATGGATCCTGAAAAATCCAGCTGAGCATTACAGTAATTGTAATTCTATTGGTTTCTATAGAAATAGGATTATCCTAACAGCCAATAAATCAATTTCCTCCTGGAACACTAATGCAATAAGAAGGGGCACCATTTCACTGTTAGTTATAGAGCAAACAGCTTTTACCCAATTTGCAATACCTATCAGGGTTTTATGGAGTTCATGAGATTTTTCAAGCACGTTGCTGTATAAAACCATCTCTGGCAATAAATTACGGAGGAAAACAGGGAGGGGGAAACCCATAAAGTAATGAAAATATTTACCACCAGATGGCACGGCAGTACAGGTGCCGCCGTTCTGGCAGGGATGTCTCTCGCAGGCATCAGGGTAAAGGATGCAGCCAAGCTTCAATTCCGTCAGGCCAACCACTTCTGCGAAGCTGCTGCGCTTGTTCTGGAGTGGCAGTTCATTGTTATTTAGGACAACTGAATCCAGGCAGCCCTGAAAGCCACTCAAGACCTGTGTTGTCCTCTTGTCAGTCAGGCTGCGGACATTATCCACTTGGACCTGGGCGCCGAAGTAGACGGAGCTGTCTGTGCTGAGAGTCTGAAAATAGAGGGGGGCTTTGCGGCGCTCCACATAGCTGTCATCCAGGGACAAGCTCGTGAAATTGCGATTCAGCTCCAGGAAGACCGAATGCCAGCTTCCATCATTAACGGCCCTGCCAGAAATTCCCAGGATTCCTGGGCCACTGCCGCAATCCAACTGGAACCAGAGTTTGCCATCGACAATCTGCATGAGAAAAGCAGAAATCAGACTGCTTCAGGCACTCAGCTGCCTCACAATACACTCTCACAGAGAATCTAGAAACATAGGAGACTTCTAGACAGTCTCTACACAGTTTTAAAGCTGCTCTCCCACATGACACTAGAATAGCAAAAAGCTGTGACTTTATCATCAGCAAAAAAATACAATGTGATAAATATCAGCTTACTTTGAATTTACCCAAAGCCAATTATTGCAGGAAAACTGCAAATGTAGGAAAAAATACAGATGCTGAACAGCAGCAAAAACTGGGATAATAGTATGTTTTACTGAACTGGGTATGGACTGAAGGACCCATGTTCTGCTCATGGCTCTGCTGCTGAACAGCTGTGTCTCTGTCAGCAATGCCCATCACTTGCCCATGAGCTGCATTTCTTCTCCCAGTGGTTGATGATACCAAAAGGATAGTCAGGGTACGGGATCACCTCTGAGTGTTTTAAAGAGGCTTGTGCTAAAGTCAGTGGCCAGTACTTTCAGCTAGTGATGTTAGGTACTCTGCTCATGCACACATCCTATGCTTCTGTAACCTTTCAGAGCATCTCAGCGAGATGTGGATTCGTCCTGAAGTGTCCTAAGTTCAATTTCACTCACTACAACAGTAAGATTCTGGTTGACCAGGAGTCAGTTAATTTCCAAAGAAGCTACACTACCTGCTCTGTGTATACCTCACAGATGACGTAAGACAGCTCTTACTTTTTTTTTGCCTTGTGTTTGTGTTGGGTTCATGGCTTTAGAGAGATGGTTGAGGATTTCTCACCACTCTCCCTCCTGTCCCTCACCCATCTGAAATCCTCATAAAGGGAAAATCTGTACTAGTCTTCTAGGGCAGGCGAAGTACAGAGTAAAGGAATAGGTATGAAGTGCTGCTTTTCTGATTAGCAGTTCACCCAAAGATTTTAGGTTTCTCTAACAGATGGCAGAGAACTTTAAAATGGCTGACAAGGCCAGAAATAATTTCTTATGATACATTAATTGAATTCAAGCTCTCCGAAAGCTCTTGCAAGTATTTTACCTTTATGTCATGCTTTAGGAAGTATTTATTTCTGCAAAGCCCACTTCAAGACAGTTCTGTCCCATTATTTATCACACTGAAAAGTTCAGGCACTGTGTCCTTTTACATCCTTCCCTGCAGCACACAGCATCCTCTCACTGGTGTGTCCATAACAGAGCCTGACTGCTGCCCACCATCAAAGCAGAGTTGCCATAGCTATCAATGCAAGAACCCCCACAGAGGTGGTCTGCTAAACTGGCATGGCTAATGCAGATGTCAGGATGTTACATCGTGTTCATCTGCCTTTAGCCATTTTTGGCTATTCCTAGCATGAACAGTCATTTAAAACCATGTTAGCTACAGACATTCCTTGGCATGTCTCAACTGTGGGACCAAACATCTCTCTGCCAGGCTCTCTGATGTGGCTTCAAGGTAAATGGGAAACTGTTAATCTACAGAAGCAGACTGTGCTGTCATGTTATTATCAGCATTTTATGTCCTTGGAGGTTGACAAAACTACTTGGAGAAAAGCTAAGAGTAAAATCTTGAGATCTGCAGATCTCTAGACTTCCTTCTCCTTTCCAAACCCTCAGTCTCTTGACCAGCTGAATTTGAACTGACCATCAAGCAAAGACACACTGGGCAATTGGGGTATAAACCACACCACTCCACCAGTTGGCAATCACTTGGACAGCGTGGACACACGTGCTAAGCATGTGGCAAGCTCCCTATCAATGCCAGCTACCTACTTACTCTGCATGGTATGAGGAAGTAGAGGGATGAACGCACATGTAGAAGGAGCCAAAGGAAGGAGATAGAATTAGCCCACGTTACAAGCAGTTCGCTATTTCAAAGTCCCTGACCTCCAGGATGCAATGAAACTGAGAAGTAGTCAGATCTATGACTGTAACACAACATGCTTAAGGGATGTATGCTGCATGGTACTCCTACAGCTCAATCAAAAATGGCTAATGGATGTACAGAAAAATGAGTCTGGATCATTTTTCATTAAAAAAATCTTTTCTTGCAGGACTTAAAGCTCAGGCATAAAATACTGCTGCATAAAATAGATTGAAATTGGGCCTGTTAAAGCACATTCTCCAGAGCAATCTCAGTAAACAAGATGACCTGATAAACTGAGATTTTTCTCCCCAGAGAGGGAGCAGTAGTTTCTTTTCTCCCTGTGCAACAAAACAGTCCATAAACCTTGAAGATGCTGCTCAGAAAGTGAAAGATCTGCCTCAACAGCAATACAAATCAAACAGAAAAATACATGCCAGCATTTTACACTTTGAAAAACAGCCATCATTGGATAAGCAGCTAACTTGCTGCTTATTCAAAAGGCTTTTTCCTATGAAAACTCTTCTGCTGATTGTGTATAACATACATATACCTCCCCTAAGACTATTTATGCCCTGAAGGACCTACTGCTTACATGTCTATTACCCTTACTCACAGAACATGTTTTTCGAATTATGTTTATAAATACAACACCACATATGAGCACCTGGAATAAATATTACACCATTTGTACACAGGAAATGATGATCTAAAAGATTTGCCACTAAAATATGTTTTATACATCTTTCTCATCTACTTTTACTTCTTTTTACCAGCAGATGATCTGACATACACCGTAAATATACAGTCACAAAGGTTAAGTTTCCTTCCTTTTATTGAAGAAACACTAGTAACCTCTACCTCAGGCTAGAATGGAAGGTGGAAAAAATGGTCTGACATTTACAGTACCAGTGTAAGACATGATAGATTTGCATGGGAATCCACACTCTGCAACACTCTTCCTCTGGGATCTCAAGCAAGTCATTAGTTTCAGGGCTCCATCAGTAAGAGGGGTAACGTCATTTCCCTATCTCACACCACTGCTTTACAGATACAAACACTAAAGACCATGACATGCCCAGATATCCCTAACAAAGAGACCATAACATTGCTTTCATTAGTCAGGCAAATCACAGGCCTTGCTGCAGACAGGTCAGGAAGAAATATTTGTCCCTTGATGGCCTGGTGCCTCAAGGAGCAGAAGGAGGAAGAACAGGAAGAGCTGGCAAGGAGCAGATGCTGCAAAGGACTCCTGTCCTGATTACTTTAGCAGCTAGGCTGGCCGGGCAGGTAAAATTGCTGTCTCCACTCCTAAGCACAGAGAATTCAAGCATCATTCATCAATTATTCCACGGTGTTCCTGTGATTCCTTGTAATCACTGTGATGTCAGGATCACTGCTCAGTCCAAGCAAATAGTATGGAAATTCAATGAACAACCAATGCTCTTGTCCAGGCTCAGCAGTTATCCAGACAATAACCTCAGTGGGATGGCTGGTCTGGTTGAGAGTCAATAGCATCAGACTATCAGTTCAGGACTGAATGTGTGGCATTGCTTTTTTACCCTCCATCTACGTAGTGCAACACAGCAGAGAGCTTGCTTGAGTTACTCCATTTCGCAGCAGAGATACGCAAACTTTGCAATCCCTCACCAGTGCAGCCCATGGCACCAGCAGAGATCCTCTGCACCATGAAAGGAGAGAGACGCTGCTTCATCCTAGCTGGGCTGAAAATTCCCACCAAGCTTCCACTTCTCAGAGCTTTATAAGCTCAGGGCTTAGTTACAGTCTCAGTTATAACAACTAGGACAGGGAGGTTAATGCATACTCAAGCCATATATGCCTTAAAGCCACAAAATTGCTCACCTGTAGAGAAGTAAAAAGAACAGAGAAGATTCCAAGAGCTGATGCAATTCCTTACATTTCAACAATTTCATTCAATGTGCAAAATGGACTCAGACACATATTGTAAATTATATTAGAATATCAGCCTGGCTAAGATGTTTGGCTAACATCCATATTTGTGTGTCAACATACATAATAAAATGATCAAATGGTTCTTCTGAGACCACCTCCAGCTCACACAGTCCATCTGCAGTCAAACACCATGGATACAGCATGCTGCCTCCTAATCTATCTGGGGAAATACTTCGTTAGCTGATTGCGTTTCAGGTTCGTTTGCCTAAACCAGTATATTTAATTAAAATATTACTTGTTTCAGCTCCAGCCAGAACTGGGACCATATCCAAGCTTCAGTCCTACCCAGCATAAGCCATGCAACAGTAATGTGCTAAAACGTATAATATACACTTAACTAAACGATGCAAAAAGTTTCACATTAACTGCCTGGACAGAAGAACATATGCTTGCCTTTTACCATTTAGCAACTATATTTCTGGCATGACGGGAAAGTCTTTCTTTACCTATTTTTAATCCTTTAAATGTCACAAAAAAACCCACTGAATCTCCATTATATTCCTTGGAAAAAAGAGATAAATTATGGAATTCCCTTCTGCAATAGTCTTGTAATGCTTTAAGTGGTTCAATCTTACCTTTCCCAGACAGATGCCACTTAGGTAAAAAGGAAATGGTTGTACTGGTTTTAACACATACAATCTTCTCAAAGGAGAAAAAAAAAAAAAGGCCATTGACCTGCACCTCATTTTGCTCCAATTGTCTTAAAAGCAAGAGCACACAACAAAAAAAATGGCCAACCTCTCAAAATCAATGGATGAGATGCTTTATTTGAAACAGCTGAATAAATAACACTCTTATTATATTGTATCAATGCAGTGTAGCTGGTAGGCTTTCAGCAAAGTAGTAGACAAGCAGTTTGCTCTATGGAATTGATTATTCATCCAAAAAGGACACTGCGTTATGATTATGAAATATTTCCATCCCTGGAGTTATAACAAATGTATGAGCTCCCAAAATTAGGCTGATCATTTAAACACCAAAAACCATATTGCAGCATAAATTTTTAAACAGACTGCAATGGGAGAGACTTACTTCAAAACAATCAATGCCACTGTATGCCCCAACAGCAGTGGTGTTTTCTGCCTGTCCTCCCATGGGCTCTTATGTTGTGGGTCTAAATTTCTTCTACCTCTGCCTTTGTTTGGAACTCAGTGATGGTGCTGGGCTCTCTGGTACTAATCCAGCAGATACTTAAGTACATGCTTAAAATTAAGGTATATGAGTAGTTCCAATTGCCTTCATATATAGGAAGTTAAGCAAATGATTAAGTGCTTTGCTGGAGTGATGCCAGAGCGCTCAAAAGAGCACAGGATTCCATCCTTTATCCTCTATTTAGAAAGCTTCTCCTCATGTTTAATTTAATTGAAAGCAATGCTCAAATGATAACAACTTCCCATTTACAGACCTCTAATTAATCTACTTAATGGCCTCATTTCTGAGTGCCTCCCTATCTCACATATGTACCTGGTTAAAGAAAAAAAAAATCTTACCTCTGGTTTACAAATGAAAAAACACATGCTTAGAAAGTCTAAGCATAACTTACTCAAACACATTTGAATTAGGGATCCCCAAAGTGAAGTTCATCAGTCAGCTGCCATCCTGAAGAGATCTGATCCGGCTAAATCCTGTGAGCATGATGCCATTTGTCTGACACAGAGCACTTTTGCAAGACCTTAGCCTGATATTCCCCTGCTAAAAGACCTTCACAAACAAAACTCTGACAATTCCTGATCTTTGAAGTGGTACCATTTCATTAAAAATGATGCCAATTATGCATACACAAGCCAAGGGCCAAACCTGTGAAAAGGATTTGTACAAACTGCAAGCATGAATCCTGCCCTACCTGGAAGCCAAGCATAAGGTGCTGGGAAGGTAATTACCCATATCCTTCCCTGCTCAGTGCATAGGAGAAAGCAGAGTCTTCACATCCATACACAACCCTAGACCCTACTCATCAGATATGTGAGGTGGCAACTGCATCTGAAGCTCTCTACTAAGTACTGAGTACTGCATGAAATGGGTTCAGAGCTGAGAAACAAAACAGAACTTGACATAGAGGTTAGCCTCTGAGAGTGAAGCAGAACAGCCACAGGTCTTGTTGCTGCTTCTTGAAGTATAGCTTTTAACTCTCAACATCTTTCAAATAAAAGTAATTAGGTGATTGTGTGTGAAGTGGTGACTGAAAACACATGCTTCCTACCTTACAACTAAAGACTCAATTCAGGTGATTGCAATGAAAGGTTCTATTACCTTTTTTTTTTTTTTTACAAGCATCAACTTGTCTCTTTTGGTGGCAAAATTTCCCAGCTTCAGCTGAAGATTTTTACTCAGTTGCCTATGACCTGGACATGCTGTACTTCTTAATAACACGAGCATTATAGACTAAAGTCTAAGGAAATTAATTCTCCTATTACCATTTTAACTTCATTTCAGTCCATCTCTGTATTATCTCTCATTGTTTTCAAATGGCACCTTCCACTAGAACCATTTGTTTTTACCAAATATTCTTCAAAATTACAGAATTGCAAGCATTACGTACTGACATATGCTAAGAGTGACCATGATGAAAACTTCAAAGAAGGTCTTCCAACCTGCAGTTTTGTTTGGTTTTCTTTAAGCAAAAACATATACTTCAAAGTTCAATCTGCATTTCCATGTGTCTAAAAGCAGTGCTTAAATGTCTTGTAGAAGTCTGAACAATACTGAGAGTTCCCAGTGAATGACTGACAGTACTGTTGCTCATGATATATTTCAGTCTAACAGATATAAAATTATTTTTTGCCCATTAATAACTCATCTAGCCACTTCAACATTACCTAAGCATTCAGCCAAAAGTACTCTGAAGATTGCAAATACAGACACAAAAGGCTCTGTGCCATTTCTTCCACTGCTGAATGACAGAACATGGCAGGGTTACAAATGTCAGCATCTTCATTTTGTACCCTAGAGACTATAGCAGAAATACTGTACATGCAGGGTCTTGGGTGAGCCTAGCACCCTCTTTTCATACAGCATCTATTTGCCATTTCATAGAAACAGAAAAAAGGACAAAAATGCATGGAGAGCTTATCAATTGAATATTGATTTGGTATCAATCTCCAGTGACCTCATGACTCTCTCAACAAATGATCTCAATCCACAGAGTGCAGAGATTTTCAGATTCAGTAGGAGACATGTTCTAATCAGTTGGTTTCTGGAATTAATTCGGTAACAGTGAGGGCATATCCTCTAACCACAGACATGGACAGAAGGGAAGAACAGCAATTTCAGCATGCTTAGTTTTGACTATATAGTGATATAAATGGCCAAATTTTACATCGTGTACAGACTGGCTCCTGCATGCAGACACACATAATGTTCTTGTAATGAACAGCACTCAGTAGGGAATTTTCCAAGTAAAGTACCACTAACAAGCTGCTTTTCTGATTGTTGTTGTTGCTGCTGTTGTTGAAATTGTTTTTCCCTATAAGAATCAGACTTCATCTTCTAAATCTATAGCTGAAATGAGAACAGCATTCCCCAACTCAAGAGCCAAGAGAAAGAACAGAATCAAAAAAAACAACTGCAGAAAAGATAAGTTATTTTAATTACCTTCAGAATTATACAGGGATTCGCTCTGGTGTACATTATAATCCCATTGCTTTGCAGGGTTCGCAGACGGAGAGCCAACTTGAATTCCTCTTTCTTGCTATTTTCAGAAACCCGATATTTAATGTAGCTATTCCCAGCAAAGCTAAGGGAAGTGTGGCCTGAAATAACCAGTTTGAAAAGACACATGTGCTTTTAGTGACACATGAAATAATTCCTCAACTGTCAAGTTAATTAAAGAATTTATAAAGTTAATGAGACTGTCTTGGAAGAAATAAATAAGACCTATTTTTTTTGAGAAAAAAAGCTGGCACCTACTACAAAATATATTGTTTTTCTTTTTTTTCAAAAAAAATATTTTTCAGGGGATGGAGAAAGTTCTATTTCTCCATACTTAAAAAAGAGAAAAAAAAAAAAGAGGTTTCTCCAAGCATTCAGCAGTTTTCAGTTTATACGCCCCTGGAGGCACCTATCTTGCCTCACTGATAACAGAGAGAGTTGAAGATGCCCATACGTGTACATCAGGCAGTTGAGTTATGAGTACAATGTTAGGTGCAGGCAGATGTCAGCCAAACCCTTGCAATGAGCTCCCTGCAACCACTGCCCAGGACCACAGTTCAGTATCTGCTGTACTTTCATTAGGCAAATAGCACAAATCCTCTGTCATGCAGCCTGGGATCCACTGAAGTCAACAGAAAGCTCCACTTCACTGGCTTTCCACCTGGCTCTTTATATCCCAGGGAACAACACAGCTGCAGAGAACTAACAAATGTCTTCAAACTTCCATTTTGGGATGGTGTAGTGTTTTCATTAATAAAGACTGGAATTTTGGTAAACTAAATAGTAAGCAGAAGACTTAATTATAGAGCTTTGCCCATGGCAGGAAAACATCTGGCATAACATTCTCTAGGAAAAACCCTGTTTTCTCAGCAGCCTGTTTTACTGATCTGGTATTTAAGCAAGTCAGTGGGAATTTCTGTCTACACACAGCCCCATAGCTATAAAGACAAGTATTTACAGGGCTTATAAACAGATACACCAAGTGCAGTGCCAGTGCTGAGATGGTTTAAGCAGTACATTTTCTGTTGACTTCAGTGGCACCTCTACCTACAGTATGAGAATGGTAGCACTTTATTGTTCAAGTATATCCCCCTTTATGGCTGTGACATTCACCTGAACATTCGCCAAGCTTTCCTGGGGGGCACTGGCAGATGAACGGTCTCCGATTAGCTTCATACCCCACACACTGCATGTCCCCTGGACATGGTTTCTCCAGACAGGGATCATTGGACCCTGGGCAGAGTCCTCCTGCAATAAGTGAAAATGCTGTTAGGGATACACATTGGAAAGCATGATCTGCTGCAATACAAGAGTAATGAAAAACAATTATTGATCTCACACTTCAGTACAAGCAAAAATTGGCTTATTAATAATAACAAAAAAAACCCAACAAACCTTCAAAGAGGAGAGAAGTAATTTTTGAAGAAGTACGCAGCCAAACTGTAATAGCTCTTTTTTCAAAGACTGCCCTAAACACCATGGGAATGCATTATAAAAACAAACTCTTATGAGCAGTAACTGGTTTACGGTTGGTGTTGTAATTCTCAGGACATCAATTTTCTCACAAACCTTCCTGTGCAGGGGTTTTATAGAGATATGAGAAAAACAATTACTTGAAACTCTGTATTCCTTTTGCCCCAGCACACCCCTGAGAAGAAAATTCAAGGAGGTAGAAATAGTCACAGCACCAAACCTTCCATAGTTCAAGAAGAATTTGGACAATGTTCTCAGGTACAAGGTGGTCCTGTGGTGTGGTCCTGTGCAGGGCCAGGAGGTGGACTTCCACGATCCTTGTGGGATCCTTCCAACTCAGGATATCCTATGATTCTAAGCTATACTTGGGCAACAGACTGATAGCTGATAGACTTTTCATCCTCATACTACACATGACATGGTGTGAGCTTCGTCACACAGCACAGGCAAACTTGTCGTCTCCCTATGTTCCTCTCGACATTTCTGAAATCTCACATCCTATCCAGCTTGCCCAGGCTTCCAATACCTATCCTCCTTTATTCTAATCTGAAGGGACACAACAATGCTGAGGTTTAAATTTGCTTAAAATACCTGAGCAACAAAATTACATGAAGGTTCTTCAAAACCACCTAAACTTTTTACATCTATCAAGCTGAGTGTGTCAAGGAATTACTTTAAAGCCTGTCAATGTCAAAGAAACTTTCTGCATTTCATAGTTTCGCTAAAACTTGTATATAACTTCTAAAAGTGTCTAAATAAATCTGTTTTCATTGCCCTAATCTTAAAAGATTTGCAAACACAATAATGCAAAACAAAATACAACTATTGCTGCTGAATATATGAATTTTCAGGAATATGTGACTTCCACAAAAGCTAGGCTTTTCTTAGTTGTAGTAAGGTAGTTGGTGGATGCAGGGTCAGTTCCTACATATGGGCATCTATGTGTGGCTGCTATGAAAGTAGAATTCAAGTGAAGGAAAAAAGGCCCTTGCTTCTGTTGACTGGCAACCATAGCCTGAGAGGAGTGAAAGCCAGTTGCTCAGAATGGACAGACTCCTCTTCTTTTGCTTATCAAGTTTATTTACTTAAGACGTGGTGGCGATGAATTTAATGCTAAAACACACCTTCCTACCCATCACTTTCTGAATACTGGCAGTCCTTGTATATTGCAGGATCCTTATTATAATCAAAAACTAGTTTATTTTTGAGCATATTATTTTGCTTACAATGTATAAAGTAAGAAATCAACCTGTCATACAGTACATCTCTAAAAGTAATGAAAGAAAGAATCTTATTGCTCTCCCACTTTTGTACAAGCCAAGCAGGGCTCATAGTAAGCACAGCTGAAATTACCTGACACTGTAAGTATTTTCTGGGAAAAGAAAAATTACTACTGTAGGTTTCAAAGTGGACATGGGGTGACTACAAATATGGCAATTACTGTAAATGTCTTCCTTGATGTACAGCACAGTCAATTTAACATTTAACATCCTCCCCTCCTTTATCAAACATTTGTTTGAGAGGTCTACACAGTAAACGATTTACAGTACTGCCTGTAGCACTGTTAGAAAATGATGCATGGCAATCTTTATTAATCACATTAGTATGTAATGTTAACAGGAGTAACAGCTGCAATATAAAGTTACACTCTAAGACTTATAGATCAAGAAACAAATGTAATTTAATATTTAATAGCGTTCTGCAGCACAGAACTATATTGTATTTAAAAGTAAGGTCTGCAGAATTTAACTGAGAATATGATGCTTTTCTATGGTTGTTTTTTTTTTCTTTTTCTTAGAATAAACCCCCACATTTCTTAGAATTCAATGGCAAGTAACAATTATTTCTGTAATTATAACAGGTTGTTAAATATTCTATAGGCCACCTCGAATTTTCTCCTTGGTTGTTTCACCTATTTGAACTCATTCTTACGTGACGAATACACAGCATTCTGGTGTACACAGAGTATATCCCTCCTCTGAAAAAACTTAAACCTTTTGTGAGGCTGCAATTCAAGTGAGCCTCTGTGTAGCTGACAGACAAGCCATTTGGACAAAAGCCCCACAGCTCATCAGTGTGCAGCAGAAAGGGGCACTGAGGTTTTCAAATGTGGCTCTGCAAATTTTCACATTCCCTAACCTATGACTTTATCTTTGACATGAGGCAATAAAGCAACAGCTTACTTTGTTATCCATCTCTGCCGAGTTTTTCAGCTGAAAAACTCTGAGTTGTACTTCAGAGTCATCCTTCCACATTTAAAAAATAGTTGGAAAAGATCTAATGTACTTAGTGCAACTGTGGAGATGCACTAAAGAACTGCTTATCCTGAATGGCCAAGAATAGTTCTTCTGGTAAACGACAAGAAAATCAAATTTTTATTCATACTGCTGCAGCAGGATTTCATAGCTGTCACAAAATTTTTAAAATATTCAGACTTGGGAGTAGTGCTTTATGCCTGTCTGTATGGTTATAAGTACATAAGCTACAAATCTGCATTATTGCATTGCCCCAGCTAACACACATTTTCAGGCTGATTTCACAACTATGTGGAGCAAAATTGCAAAATTGTTCAAGGTTACGTTGTCCACATCAAAGATTTACAGCCTGAGTTTAAATAAAATTATTCTAATGTTGCATTTCCACTCCAAAGAGCAGTCTATTTACCATCCAGTAAGAGATTCAAGAAATATTGTTTGAACTGATCTTTTTTCTTCTAGGCAACTCCAGACAATCCACAGCATTCTCTTGAAACTCACATTAGTATTAATAAAACTGTTCTCTACAAGGTATCAGAGAAACACATGAGCTAGCATCAACCAGTGCGTGGCAGGAGAAGGTGGAATAGACCCACTTGATTTTGACAGATCATCTTCAGCTTAATTCTCTAAAAGAAGATAAAAGTATTTCAATCTCCTTACCAGTACACTGAGGAAGAAAACGCTCTTCCATTGGAAAGTGAGACATGCATTAAATTCCTATTCTTTCAAAAAAAGGAGAACAACTACAATTGTAAATATATTTTGAAAATTGAGTGCTTCAATCATTTTAACTTATGCCTTGTGATATTTTGTAGTTTTCTATCAGCCCATTCTCCTGAATCTGTATGAGTATTAAAAGAGTGCTTCTCTGACTTGCAGAAGAAAGCTTGAAAAATGGGAGATTATACGGGCTAGAGATGCAGGAAGCTTGCAAAGCAAACTCCACAGTGCCACTTTAAGTAATAATTAGTTTAGTGGGGAGGGAAGATTGGCAACTCAAGACTGCAATCTTTTTTTTTACTTTTAGAGCATGGTGACTAGGCATTGTAGGCAATGATTATTCCATACATGTCAGTGCAGACACCACACAATTGTTTCTGCACAAGCCAGCAGAGGGGTTTAGTTAGCTCAGGTGCCCCTGGAAAACTTTGTGTCACACAGTATGTCCTAGTGAAACAAGACACTTGACCTTCTCCATCTGCTCCTTGATGACAACTTCCCTTAGGAATCCTTAATAGATACCAATTCCCACTCACCCTGATTCTACAGTCATGCCCCCACTTCACACTTCAACTTTCCCACATTTTATACGAGACTGTGAATTCTCAGCACGGGCCTTAATATCACAGGGAGAAACATTCCTTACACAAGTGTGACCTTAAAAGGACTGTGGCCAGATCAAATCTATCAAAGTTATCTGCAGTTCTTTGTTCCCAAGCACAAACAGGACACCTTGTTCCTCAATCTTCCTTGCCAGAAGAATTCCAGGCTCATTAGTACATACGTGTGTGCTTCCTGAAAATGGGAAAAGTGGTGTTGTACATGTAAGAATTGGGTTCTTGATGTCCAGTCCGTCAGAACACCCAGGACTCTTTAAGAGGCAATATGTGCTCTGTGGAGCTGAGGACAAAAACCACCTCTAAAGAATAGGTCCCATATTAATAGCAGATCCTCACAGTCCATGATTTCCTTTTGTCAGAGCATTCACAAAATGCTAGAAGGGGCTTCATAAAGTCTGCATTGTCTTGTTTCATGAGAAAGTGGTCAAAGACTGCTATTCTCTTGATTAAATAATGTGGATATAAGTGTCTGCACTTTAGTTAAGCACTTCTGCATCTATTAGAAAAATTCTTTCAAACTGTTAGGCCAGAACCATATCAAACATTTGAAATTGAATTCATCTCATCTAACTTTAGGGCATGATTCATCTGACTGATTTTAGACATTTAGGGAGAGATGTATCACATCATTAAAAACACCTCATTCTTTTCAGTGTCTGCAAATGGGGCCTGGAGTGACCAGCACGGATGTAGATATATACCCACATTTGTCAAGATTATTTAAATCCAGATCTCTCCTATAAAAATAATAACGTAACCTCACTTTTGGCAGATTATAATGCAGACCAACTCTATAGCAATATAGTTCCAACAAGACCTGCTTCTTCCCTGCATCTTTGTCTCAACACAAAAGAATTACTTTACATCATGAAAAAAATACAGATTTTTGCTTCTGAAAAATGAGAATGCCATGCAAACTGTTTTATGTGAATATATTTATTCCCTTCCTCCTATCATTATTTCCCCCACCACTGACGGATGTTTGCATACCTCACATCATGTGATGGGAGATTGGTAAGCATAGCCCCTATGGTCACACCAAAACAAACCTCAGTTTGTGACAATATTTTTCATACAAACACAAAAGGATAAGGCAGAAATCTAAGGAGAAAGTCTGTTATTGAAAAACCCTTTAGTTAAATTTTATTGATTTTAAAGACAAAGATTGATGCATGTGAACTTTCGAAATCCTTTCAGAGCTGAGGTGCTGAACCTCTGAAGTTCATCCACTGCCTGCTTTACAGTCTCCCAGCATTTTCACATTAGATAACTCTGTTTGCTCACAAAGGTAATCTAGGTAAGTTATGCACAGCTGGCATGCATAAATTGTGCATATCTGTGACATCTGCCAGTGGGAAAAACACTCCAAGTATGATACATATTTCAGGAATGAGTGAATTATTTCAAACTCAAGCTTTCTGGGTCATAATTGAATCAGATCTCTGGAAACATATGCAATATTTTAATGGCTTTGTCATAATGCAAGTTATTAATATTTACTGAATGTGAAACCATCTTAGTAACAAAGGAAGTATAATACTTTTATTATACTGATAATAACTTGCTAATGCTGCCTTCTTAAACAAGACAAAATAAATATGTGCACTCTTTCCTGACTTGCTGCATTTATGTGCACGTACAAGAATCACTGATCTAAGAAGCATTTGCATTTTTCTTACTCTTTAATCTTTAGCCTTCTAAAAGCAAAACTATCCATATGTTCTCTCTAATACACCCTCAGAAGTCTGTGTTACCTCCTACGTGAGAAAACAGTTGTGTGTGTGTCTGTGTATTTACCTAAATACCAAGCTAATTTTTGTGGCTCCTAGAATTAAAAACCAGTAGAAGAGGCTGAAGCATTAACTGATGAGGAGAAGGCCGAAGCATGAATTCCCACCAAGGTCTCTTATCTCTGTGAAAATAATATGCACAAAGGTTTTCACCTCTTTGACAGTTATACCTAAATTGGCAGCTTTGTACACTTTTTTACTACAGGTTGGATGATAGGCTGAGTAGGCACTGCAAATCATGTGGATCATCCATGGGAAATCATCATATAGTGGCTTGAAGGGGAGCAGTGGGAAACCCTCCAGCTTTTCAGCTGGACCAAGACAGGCTGCCTGTTGCAACTGTTCCCATGCAGCAGTCTTTAAGGCCATGATAAATGGTCCAGAGGCTGGGGACCACAGACCGTCTCAGAACCACACTGCCTTTCCAGCAGCCTGCCATCCATTTCCAAAAATTTGGAAATTGCTGTCCCGGCTGAATTTCTGTGCTTCCACTGCAAACCTGCTGTGCCGGGAGAAAAAGGGAGAGCTGCTGGATCAGAAATGTACTGCACTGCAAAGTCCCTTTTTTAGAGTAAGCTAAGGGATTACGAGGCAGAGGGAACAAATACATCATTATTGACTTTAATAAGTAGTGAAATGAAATTATAAACAGTGAAAATTTTGGCTGCCAGAAAACCAGTTTCTGACACTGAGGACTATCACTATACCCAAGGAGATGAGGATTTGTGATTTCTTGATACAAAAATGAGACTAAGCTATGACTGAGAGAATATAAAAATGTTTTGCAGACAGTGTTCCTGCACTGGCTCTTGGACTTGACTGGAGGATATTGCAGCATTGTCCCTTTAAAACCTGTGAAAATCCTTTATTTCAGAGCCTTTCATGTGTAACAAAATGCTGACTATTTTTATAATAGATATGTCTATTTGAAACCTAAAACACTATTACTTAAAAATTGACCAGATAGTCTGCTCTTGAATGTACCTCAGATACAGAGTTATGGTATTTTTTACAGACTTGAACTTCTATGGCATTATTATTCATGTGCCGCAGGAAAAATGATTTCTGGTTAAGTTTTATGCAATTTATGCCTATTTTCATCCCCACTGAGGTCAATGGTAAAATGTGAAGCCCTGCTGACTGCTGCAGAAACAAAGCTTGGTTATGGCTGCCGAATTCTTGTCCTGATCTGTGCGTGTGTGTGTGTGCGCGTAAGATGAAGGAGACTTAGATGTATTGATTTTACAGCAGCTTTTTTCTCTGCTCTTAAATGAAGTGGAATGAGGAGCAAATAGCCTGGCAAACAGAAGAAACAGAGCTAGTATTATAACTGCTTAAGGTTTTAAAATCCAAGTGCAGAATCATACGGAAGACTGGCTCTTGAGTCTATTTGTCATATGCCCATGTGAAATATCTGCCATAATGTGGAGCAGCCTGAAATTCACCCTGTATCCTACTGCAGCATTGAAGGTCAGGAATAGCGCTTGCTAATAAAACACTTCATTGCTTACCATGCCTCTCTGCAGAAATGGAACTGGAAATGGCCTTTCCACCTGCCCAGCTTAAGTAAGGGGTGCTTTTCCTTAGAGACTGCTGGTGCATTGCTGCAGTCCAGGCTGCTCTGCTACTGTCACACTCCAAGTTTATGCCAGTGATGGCATCAACTGGGTGGGAAACCACAACACTCCCTCTTCTCTCCCTTCCTCTCCCATTTCTTCCCCTCCCCTGGAAGCTTGTTGCTGAGCTTGTAGCTCTGACTACGGAGCCTCCAGGAAAGAGGTCTTTGTCGTAAAAGGCCAAAGTTCATAAACTTCCATTTACATCAGTAAACATGAACAATTCTTCCCGAGCCTGAGAAATCAATTCCCACAGCGCATCAGCCAGTCATGCTTTAGTGGACTGAATTGAAATGCCCCTTCTAATCTGTGTCAGAGGAATAAAATGGATCCTATCACATAATATGCAACGATGGGAGGGAAAGAGGGAGCGGTACTCACCATTGCACATGCATCGCACATTCCTGAAAAAGCGGGGACACACAAAACTAATTCGTGCCGTGCTATAGGTCATCAGGGAATGTGAATCAATGGACAGACTTTCCTCACAGTGTTGTTCCTGACAATCCAGTCCAGAGCAATTCTTTTCCAAGATAGCAGAAATACGAATCACATTTTCCAAGTGTCTCCTTGCATTGGTAAGCTTCTGAATCAAATAGGCAGGCTTATAGAAACCACCGCTGTGCATCTGAACTGCAAACAGCATGTCGAGCTGATTGCTGCCTGCTACCGGCTGAATACTGATGATATGTAGGCTGTCTTGTTTTTGGGACAGCACTGCATTTCGCAAGGTACGCCTGAACCCATGCATGTGAAGACCCACGAAGTCTTCAGGGGAAACATTCTCAAAACGGATTGTGACTGTGTTCTGCAGCATTTCTTGTAGCAATTGCTCCACGTGGACCACAACATCGATGGGTACCTGGAACCGGCCATCACTGACAGAGACATTTAGGACATACTTGCCATTATCGAGCCCTCCAAGGGCAATGATCTTTCCATCGTGGCTGTTGACCTTGAACAAACTTTTCTGCTCTGATTTTAGTGTGTATGTGAGGACATCATACACATCCTGATCTGTGGCATGAATTTTCCCAATGACTCCCCCAGGAAAATCATCTTCCATGGTGACAATGAAAATCTCCAGTGGAATGGCAGTTGGTTTGTGAATGCTTTCTTCAATAACCTTCACCTGAACATAGGTGTGGGAAACCTGCTGAGGCTTCCCAGAGTCCTTTGCCTAATGTAATTTAGAAAAAATAAAAGAAATAAATCCAGAAATAAAACACACATAGAACACACCCTACAACCATAACTTCTTGCTATGTATATTTTCACAGCATCAGTAATTCTGAAGACCTCTCAAAAGAACTTCCCAAATGTATTTGCAAAATACATATGTAAAGAAATATCTCAGCCATTTCTAGCAGAGGAACTTAGAAACTCTTTAGGGAAGCAGAGATCTCTAAGTGGATTGCAGAGAGAAATGTGTCAGTAGAATGTCTCATTACTCAAACTGAAATGTTCCCAGGATCCCATAGCTATCACTTGCCATCCTCACAACAGCGAATATACCAACATTGTAGTATATTTTGCACCAAATGGAGTTTGGCCTCACTTCTACCCTGGAAAAGAGACTGAAGTCCAGTGAAATACCAGCTTTCTGCATTACTTGGTGTGCCTCAAAGCACTTCAGACCCTGCTTAGCTTGTGATGCGGATATGAGCGAGTTCAGAATTTTTCTACAGGACTCTGTACTACTTTACCTGAAGCGATCAAGAAACATGCTTGAAATAAATAAAATTTATCATCCTCCAAAAATGAAATAGGTGCTTCTGCTGTTACTAACGATAAAATATGAGAGCAGCATTACACTGGGACAGATGACTGTATGACCTCGAGCACATATAATAGCATCATTTGCACTGTTTTTTATAGAGAGCAAAAGAGCAAGTATGACAAAAAACACAAGGCCATCTTGACAGAAAGGTGTGCAAATTTGAATCAGTGTCCTGTCCTACCCTAAGAAAAAATGTTTCATTGAATTCACTATTAAGATATACTGCTTCACATATTTACTTGCTCCAGAGAAGAACAGAAAACTACCACTGGGCACAGGCGTAGCACACGTCCACAGATCTTTGTATTTGGACGTGTGGAGGAAAATTTACAAGAAACAGAAAATGGCAGGTTGACAAAAGTAATATGGGCATTACAATGCATTGATTAATAACTCTAAGACACTCTAAAATTCATTCATTTTCACTCCTTTAAATACATTGAGTATTTAAAAATAGATGTTTTATATATCTGTGCAAATACATACATACATGCACAGATATGACACACCATTCCACTTTCCATTTTAACATTACTTCTTTATAAACCTAACACAGAGAAGGAACCTGATGGTGGACGGGAGAAAGCAGCACTCTGGCACATATGAATGGAAAGAAAAACTTCTATGGTTTATACAAAACAGGAAACTATAAAGTATGTTTTCACTGCAGAAATCCCTAAAGAAAATAATACCAGGAGAAATTATGTCTCCACAATCCAACAGTGTGGTTTTCTGAGCACCATCTCAGACATGGTGGTCTGTCTAATATTTCATATATATGAAATACTTGAATCTCTAAAGCTAGATGCTGCTGCTTAGATTTAACTCTCATGCTCAGTTTTGGCTATACTAGAACTTTGGCTTGAAAATTACCCTGAAAGCAGGGTATTTTAGGATGAAGGCATGGTAAGAAAGAAAGGTGAGGATTTTTTATTTTGTTACAAGGCTAGAAAATAGGTTCCAGGATTATTAAATGGCAAACTTGTAAAACTTTGATTTGAACTGTTAATTAGCATCAGAGCTTACATATTTTGAATTGTAACTAACAATTTTAACTAAGGATGCTACTGCTATGAAGAACATTAAATGTACTTGTAAAGAAGCAGATAGGCTGTATTTAGAGACATCAACCCCAGCAAGGCAACTGGAGGAAGAATGCACTTCAGATGAAGACTATAGGACCATGACTCATTTCAGTGAAGAGGTGTAATTCATTCTCTAGACTTGCATATTTACCAAACCCTAGTACATCTTCTCTGTCAGGCCTGCGAAATGTGGACAAATTACTTTTGGATTTATGGGTTTTGGTAATCAAAATTACCCTGGTTACAAAGCTTCTCAACAATTACTCTAAAGCTAAGTTTGAGCTGGACTTCTATTGCATGTCTTATTTTGACATTCTTTAAAGGCTAAGTTGACCTTGGAAATGTGATTTCATGAATTCCTGGAAGGCTCCCAAAAATTTATGATTAAATTTATGACTTAAAAGCAGAAGTGATTTTCCCTCCTAGAGCAGTCTTTTGCTGTTACTTGTTCTGTGATGTATTTATATGTTTATAATGCATTTTTGCTTATTTTCCTTGCTTAGCTACAGAAAAAAATGATGAAATCTTAAACCATAATGGTCGCTGCTCAGGAAATTCATTTTATGCTGAGGAAATTGGAGAGGTGGCTGGCTACCTATTTATATTTATATGAAATCAGGTTTAAGAACACCAAAGGAAATGTATTGTGCATTTGTAAACTGGAATGTGTGGTATTTACTCAGAGAACACAGTCAATTAAAACCAACCTATAGAGGCAATGCACAGGTTACCTACAAGTATGAGGTTTGTTTTTGTTTCTGTGCAGATACAAAAATCAAGCCATACCTGCACACAGAGCACATATTCAGTTGAGACCATGTGCTTGAAGATGACTGCAGACCTCAAAACGCCATGAGGGTCCAGTGTAAACTCCTCCTCTTCATTGCCAGTGAGGATGGTGAAGGTAAAAGGGGGGCCATTGTGAAAAGAGTCTTTGTCTGTCACTACCAGCTGCAAAATGCTTGTGCCCACTGGTTTATTTTCCTTTACACATATACACAGTGTATAAAGAAAAGGATTAAAATGATACATATTGCAATTATAAAATACCACATTTTGCTATCCAGAATATTCAACTGAATGCTCTTTGCCCAAGATGGCATTTTACAAGTCATGTTTATTTGACACCGTTTATGCCCCAGGGACCAGTAGCAGAGATGAAGGTACCCACCACACCACCAGGGACTGGTGAGCTCTGCCTTATACTCTGTCTGATCAGGACTGACCAACAGTTAAGGCTCACACCCAGAAGAAGGTGCAAAGAAGCGTGAATTTATCCCAGAGCAGACATTTTGAGGATAGAGAACCTGGTGCAACAGGGAGGAATGGTAAAATGTGTGGCAGATGCTGTGGTTAAGGAACCTCAGCAAACAGAAACTTACCAAAGACTTAAGAAAGATTTGTTTATACTTTCTTTTAGATAAGATCACTCAATACATCTTTTGCAGATAGATCATCAAAAGCTACTTAACTGAAACCAAATGCTCCTGCATTTTAGAAGTCAGAGAAGTTTTTGATGTTCAGGATAAACTTACTTGAATTACAGCTGTGTAGTTAGCTGGAGTAAATACAGGGCTGTTATCATTCACATCAGAAATGTCCACATTGACCGTCACAGATGAAGACAAAGGAGGGGTGCCGCTGTCTCTTGCCTGGATAACTAATGAATAACCAGATATCTGCAAAAAGGTGAAAACATTAAATCATTGTGAAAGAGGTCCTAAATTTTAACCCAGTTTCTTTACATCCAATGCATCACCTTCCATATTCTAAGGAAAGTCATTTGGCCTCATTACCTTCCTGCCCTTAGAACAACATTATCCTGTTTATTGCCACACTGCATCCCAACTTCTGTTTTATAAGGCTATCAATAAACATAACAACTTCATTGTATTAAAATTACTCTATCTGACAATGTATTCCTGAAACAAAGGGGCAGACAGAAAATAAACAACAGATAATATCTGAACTCAGCCGTTAGTACTGTAGCCTATACTGTCATCTCTCCTAGGTGTCAGCTGGGATATGTGACCTGTTTCTATTTATCTTATGGTCGGTTTCCAGGATATTATATAAATTGCTTATTGGAGCCAGAATCAGTTTGACACACACTGCTTCTAATGCAGTGATGGAGAGCCAAGAAAAAGTTCACAGGCAGTTGGCTTAAACACACTGGGAAACATTTGGGAGTACTAGGGGCAGCAGTCTCTGTAGTAGAAGATAAGGGGGCTTGTTTGTAACCAACACAAACTAGTCAGCATAGTGCGGACAGTTCAGTGCATTATCCATGGGCCCTCTGCACACATATGTGCCCATGAGTGAGGTGTGAGCATATGTGACAACTTGCAAAAGCTCTGTCTAGCCATAGTTCATGAATGACACTTGGATTTTCTGAACTGCATCCTTATGTTGGCCTCTGTAGGTCTTACAGCTGCTTTTTACTGTATATTGCTCCCTGCTCCCCAGGGAAAGCTGCTGACACATTGGCCTCTGAACCCTTCTACAGGAGAGCAAGCAAAGGGCCAAAAGTGCCAGATACAACACTCTGCTCCACCCTCTTGATGGACTGGAGAGGGGAAAAACATGGCCCTGCAGAAGGGAACAAGAAAATGTCAATGGGGCTTTTTCTGGCGGAGGTGTGGGGAAGGAAATCCAAATCCAATTTAAAAATAAAAACTTTAGCGGTAGTAGGGAGGAGTGCAGACTAAGCATACAAAATAAGGGGGCCCTTCTGGGATGTGGGACCAACATAAAGGAAATGGGAACATGTTTTTTGGGGGGTTGTGTGGAGGAGAAAGACTGTGAATTTGTGGGGGCATAGTGATACAGGATGGAAGAGGAATCCTGATCTAAGGAAAGTCAAGAAAACTATGGCAGAGAATTAGTTTTTATTGATTTTTTTGACTGTTATTTCTACCACTAGCTAAAGACAAGATGGCCAGTTTTGTATGATCTTTGCCATTTTTTTTGCTGTGTTTGCTTTCAATTCAGTGTATCCCAGAAAGGTAGATGGCAAAAGTCATGGTCTCTATGTGATTACAGCTCTAGAAATGAGTTTCCTTAAACCACTGAAACCTGGGAGTCAGCACTGCCTTTGGGAATCTACAGCAGATGGGGCATCATGAATCATTTTCCCTGAAGGGGTCAGAAACACCTGTGTCTAGGAAATGTGCCAAGGAAGTAAAGAAAAAGACAATATCACAGCTTATTTTAACTGAGGGAAACTTTGGAAAATGCAGATCTAACAGAGCTGGCATTAAAATTGCTCATGCTGTTGAGGGTGTGTGTATCTGAATGAAGCTGTACATGAGTGTGCCTCAGAAACTAAAAGATGTCGTATTAAGAAATTAAGCTTGTGCTTTTATTACAGCCAATCTGTAACAGTCTCTGGTAAAGTCATTCTGCAGCCGAACACTGACAATTTAATACTGTCTCTGTGATAACAGAGAAAGGATATTTGCCACTGTTTTAAGCAGTAGCCTTGCTTCCAGAAAAGAGCTTTTCCAGCTGAGCCCATATTTTGAGGGTAGCAATCTCTTTCCTCAGTAGTGTGGATGCATTTCTGGGAGGCAGAAGGCACGGATTTCTTTATGTTGCAAGATTTCTGAAGCCATTTAGCACTCTCCTGCCCTGCTAGTAGCACAGGCAACTGCATTTGTTTGTTTTTTCCAAAAGCTGCTAATTGCTAGCTATGGCAAAATGGTGATAAATAATCCTGAATGAATAATGGAGTGAGCAAACAAAGCAGTGGAATCTGTTAATGAAGCACTCTTTCACTTTTGGTACAGCCGGGCCACTTCATAACATCCCCTCCCCAGTGACATGTTTTGCAGAGCACTAATTAATGGCTGAGGTCTCAGCTTTGTGCTCAGTGCCACAATCTGGAGTATGCTGTGGTCTCTCTGTTGCATATACAGATGTATGTGTTTGTTTGCATGTGCAGGAGAGACAGGAGGCACCAACAGCTGCCAGTGGCACCACAGGAGAAATCCAGTGTTGCTTTCTTCCCCTAATCTGACCTCAGCTGCTCTCCTGGTGTGGGATGGGAATGGTAGCAGAATAGCTGGCTTGTAGTTAGGATTAGAGACAAGGCTGGCATGGAAAGAAGTGGGAAAACATTAGAAAGAACTGTTGGAGCATCTTAGGCTGATTGCTGCTGATTGCTACAAAAGAAACTCCTTCCATACAAGCTAGCAGCAGAGTGAAGATTGATGCACATCTGTAAGTTATTGCAAGTTAAGAAGTTCCACATGACTTACCCTTTCTCTATCCAATTTCTTTTTAACCTTCACGAGTCCCAAAACAGGATCAACTGAAAATTCATTGTCTTGATCCCCATTCACTATGGAAAAGTGAATTTGACCATTGGGAGGACTGTCCAGATCTTCTGCTATCAACTTTTTTTGAGAGAAGAGTAAAAATTAGCAAAACACATATTAAGTGATCTGTACGATACACTAATTGCTCAACACTCCAGAAAGTAAGACTTCATAGTTCACCAGCCTAGTTACACCTGAACTGCACACCTCTACAGCAACAAGCATCAAGACAATCGGTTCCCGATAGGAGGTTCCCTTTGGACTTTCCCAAAATTCTAGCTTTAAAAATTACAGAATATTTCAGTCTTAACATTCCATATAACACTCTCTCTCTGGATCCACAAATTGCAAGATGAGAGTATTGGGAGGTTTGGGTATGGCACACTGCATGTCAAGACTACATAAATACTATGTTTTTGGAGCTGTGAGCAACCTGGTGCAGTGAAGGGTGTTCCCACTCACAGTAAGGGGGTTGGAACTATATGATGTTTAAGGTCCCTTCCAACCCTGGCCATTTGATGATTTTATTATTCTATTTTGCTGAAAAGTTGAATTCTGGCTTTCCATTAAAACCCATTTGTTTCTAGCTGACTCATGAAATGCAATGCCTTAAAAATATGCCATTGCTCTTTCACAGCATATAGGGTTAAAAAAAATGTAGTATTACTACTGCTGTCTTTTGGGTAGAAACTGGCAGCAACCTGGAAAGTAGTAGTAGATGCAGAGCATGGGCTGGAGAACAGTGTGGGGATTCAAGATGCTGTAATTATTGTTATTAACCAGTGCAGCAGTATTTCATTAAGGGTGATGTGGCAGAGGGCTTCACCCCACCTAAATGCCGCACACGACCTCACTCACCATCATCACCGAGTCCCCGACGGCCGCGTCCTCGCTGATGACCGCACTGTAGACCTCCTGGCTAAATTTTGGGGCGTTGTCATTGACATCTGTCACGTTTACATTTACAGTTGTAACAGCACTCAGGGCTGGAGTCCCTCCATCTTTTGCTTCCACTACTAAGTAGAAATCCTTACACGATTCAAAATCCAAAGCTTCAAAAATGGAAATCGCTCCTTTGAAGCAAAGGAGGGAAAGTCAACAGACAGCAAAAAACAAATAACACCATGGAATAAGGGATTTGACTGTAGTAAACAGTACAGCATGTTATTTATCACCATGACACACATACAACACTAACTGTAGGACTGCCCAATCCAATAAAAATGTTTATTTAGGTTTCTACTGCTGTCATTTGATTAAAGAATGATGCCAATTGCATTTGGGTTGCCTCTACAGGAAGGACCTTTACAAGGCATGAAGCAATGAATGGTTCCTCATGAAAACAGCTTTCATTATACAAATATCATAGATGAAGAAGTGGGGGCCATATCCACCCATACCATCTCATGCATAGAGCCTTTGGGAGAACTGGATGCCCATTCTGGAAATTAGCCCTGACAAGTCAACAGGCATTCACTCCCACACAATTAACTACTCACAAATTAAATACAAATGAATGGGATATGAATACCTTTGAGAAATCAGCTGTCTATCATTTATGGGATTAAATAGAGACTTCCCCACTCAGCTAGGTTTATAAATTTTGGGTTACTTTGCCACACAACCAAAATTAAGATTCTCTGTAACTTCATTCACTCCATGCACCCAAAACCCCTCTAGGTTAGAAAGTGTTTCTATGCAAGCTCTCCACTTGTTTCCCATAACCTGAACACAAAGGTGGTAGTCAGTTGTGCACAAATTACTAGTGATGCCTTGAAGGAGGTAATACCAGGCATGGCAGGAAGGACTTAAAAGCAAATCCTGAACCTTGATAAGCCAAATACTTTTCAACATAGACCCATCAGGACCAGGAATGTGTGGGACTTAAAGGCCATTTAGTCCAACTGCTGCCCAACACAGGTAAGCTAAATCTTATCATTCTTCACTGTATTCATCTCTAATATTCTTATAAACCTCCAGCAACATCAGTTTCCTAACCTTCTTATGAAATGTATTTCAATACTTAATAATCATTACAGTTAGGAATTTCTTCCTATCATTTAAACAAAAAAATCCAAATGCAGTTTAAGCCCATTCACAACTTCTTTTCTCATGACTGGGCATGGAGAATAGTTTATTCTCATCCCCTCCACAGGTACTTTTCACAGGCCTGAATACTAACAGCATGTCTTCTCTTTTCTAGCTTAAACAACCTCCGTTCCTTCATCCTTTCCTGGTAAGTCACATTTTACAGACCTCAGATCATTTCTCTTAATCTTGTCTGGGCTCTCTCCAAATGAATTCTACCTTTCAGCATGACTTGCTGAAAGCAGGAGCCCTAAAGAGAAGCTTCCAAGTGGCTAGCAGAGAGCTCCCACTGATAAATGGTGTGAAGGACATTATTTTTCAAGCTCTGATCAGGCATGCTACATCACCACCCAGCTGTTTAGAAACTGAGCTCCTTCCTCTAAACTGATAATAACAGAGCTGTCTCACATTAATGAATAATATACAGTTTTAGGGGGGTTTTTTTTGTGGGTTTTTTTTCCCCCTGTGTGATTAAGCTTCATTATGGGTTTTCCTTGATTTATTTCCCTGGCTTCCTTGTCAAGTGTGAAGTTAAGTATCGCTATCTAGGCATATTTATATTTAAATTTTGTTAGCACTAATCAACATTATGCAGATGACAGACAACACAGAGTTATGTTAAGTCCCTTGCATGTGAGGCAGCGGTCTCTGCAGAGAAGAGTGATTTTTGCACACAATTATATAAATGACACAATGCATCATTTTGAGATTTTCTGGGTTACTGGTTATTACAGCTGCACTCAAGAGCTACCTTCAGCTTTCAAAATCAGGATTGCTTTGCTCTGCAACTCTGATGGTAGATTTGTACTGGTCATCCTGAACGTTATGAGAATAAGGGGATCCACTACAGGAAGCACAGAAGAACCATGGCTTACTGCTGATGGATTAAAACCTCAATAAGGATAAAAGATACACCCCACTAAGGAAATTCCAAGAAAATGAGCCATTTGCACCGAATATGATAGCTTTTCTTGGTATTTCTTAAAGAGAAGCAGCAGTGTATTTTTAAAATTTGTGATGAACGAAAAAGACCATAACCCAAACCAGGGCTGAAGTCAACTGTCAGAAAAGACAAGTCAGAGCAACCTATGTCAGGGAAGTTGCCTACACTTACATAAACAGCAATCACATGTTAGAACTGACACCTATTAGGTCCTGGGTAGTCCTGTTTGATGCTTTCTGAAGTGCAGGCAGTTGAGGCTGCAGTCAGCTGGTAAGGAGGTAAATATTGCAAGTATTCAGAACCGTAAGGGTTGCACAGTTTGGCTAATGGGTTGTCATATCTACATGGGCTTCCACAGACATACGAATGGAGAAAAGTATTTTCCACTTGAGCTGGGGCATCTAAGTGTGTAATTAACATCACTCTCCAACTGAAAATTGTTTTCTAACTGTGTAGCTAATTCAACATTCCAAATCTTTCAGTTCAGGAGCTTTCCAGAAGCATTTATGTTTTTCTGATGCTTTCATTTAGCATTACAAGTAAGACCCACTCTACAAACCTGTTTTTGAGTTAATCCTGAACTTCCCTTTCTCATTCCCCGATCGGATGAGATAGGCAATCTCAGCATTAGTACCAATGTCTTGGCTTGTAGCAAAAACAGAAAGGACCTCCGTGCCAGGTGAGGTGTCTTCAGGTACTGTAACAAGATAATCTCTTCTTTCAAACACAGGAGGGTTGTCATTAATGTCTAGCACTGTAATAGTCACGATGGCAAACGAGGACAAGGTCAGCACAATGCTCTGATCTGAGGCCTTTACAGTGATGTTATAGGAAGACTGAAGCTCTCTATCAAGGGGATGCTCCAAAATAATGATTCCCGATGACTGGTCGACTGAGAAGTAACCATCTGCAGAGTCTGCCAGGGAATAGCTGACTTTTCTGTTCACACCTGAGAGAGAATCAAATGAGAAAATGATAGAGTGAAATAAAGAAAACAAAAACTTCTTCCCATCTAACAAAAACTCTAAGCAAAATCTGCCGTCACACTGACCATTTCCAACAGGGGTGGAGCACATGGAGGTAGGAGTGCCCAAGGTTATGGTATTGCTGAAAGTTTGGGAGATCAAGATTTGTCATGCTCTGCTCACGTGACAAAGCCTCGTGGAGAAGTTAAGTTTCTTCCCCCATCATGATACTTTTTTAAAAAGATCACTTTGCAGACTTCTACATCACGAAACTTGAAAGCAGAATCCAGATATGGTCCTTGCTCAGAACAGTTTACAATTGAATTAGATGAGACAGGCAGAATGCTGAAACTGAAAATGTCTCAGAGCACATCTTGAAGGAATAGAAATATACATAAGGGAAAAACAAACCCATAAAAATACATCAGGTGGCACAGAATATATTTGTTACCAGTGCTGCCTTTATTCCACTGTTGAGAAGCAAAATATTATCAGAAGACGATACCTGTTAGACGAAAGCTGCATCCAAAAACTCCTGGCAGAATATGAACATTTTAGAAAGGGAAGTCCCTCAGTCCCCCAACTTCAGAGCAAAAATTGAGTTGTATGAAATATATCCTATGTTTTTAAAATCCTGCCTGTATTTCCCAATACAAAACACCTATCCACCCGGCTGCTGAATATGCAGATCTATGCTAAGGTTGTTGTCAGTAATAAGGCCTGAGGGGATGGTACTGACTTGCTTTCTGCACTACAGTGGGAAAGGCATTTCAGATCTAATTAAAAGTGAACACAGATTTAAGCTAATTCAAGTCCCTTGATGCCAGATGATTTTGTGATTTGGTCCTGGGTGCGTCAGTAAGAGATTATAACTAAAACACAAAGATCCACCAAAATGGAGAGTCTCTGTTTTTAACATCTCTCACTTGAGCATTTGCTGCCATTTTTGTAGCAGAACAGACTTTACAAGTCTGACATTAATCAGATGAACAAGAGCTACCAATCCCTTCTAGGCATATTTTGTTAATTTAAAATTTGTGACAGTATTATTCTGCTTTCCAGCAGCAAAGCATTGTAGAAATGTCTGATCAAAAGCAGCACAAATCACAGCTGTTTTCTGCTTGACATAGCAGGAGTAGAGCATCCACACAAGGGGGAGCTGGGAGACTCTTCAATCACATGCACATAAAAGCTAGAGCAACTACAAAGTCCCAGACCCTACTTGAAGGGCATTAGGAATTACTATTTGGCCTCTTCAGAGAAAAAAAATTTTGATGCAGTGCTTAAGACACCAGAGTATATTTCGAATGTTCAAATGTCTTTAAAATAAGGAACAAATTAAATGGTAATACTGCAATGAACCAGACTGCTACTTTTTCTTTTCTATTTTTTTCTAAATTACCACTGAACCTCTCTATTCACCATGGCATCTTGAACAGGAGAAATAAAAAGTCCCTACTGCAGCAAAACAGTAAGGCAGTAAAGGAGGTGACTCCTGCCCTAGAGATAAGGAACTGAGAACTTGTCAGAGATTCCTTCATGTGTTGAAATGCCCAGTCTCTGAATACTCTACAGCTGCTGAAGAGGATGCTCACCTCTACCCTTAGCTTCTTGATACATGCACCTAAATACTATGTCAGCTGACAACCAACCTGACAAACATGAAAAAGGAGTAAAACCTTCTGGGAAGTGGAAGGTTTTCGGGATCTGAATGGATGGAGGTGTGCCTGCATTTCCAGCTGGGGAGGATCTCTTTCTGCTAGAAATCCTCCATGAACTTCCACTTACAAAAAGGGACAGACCTGACTAGAACAATTAATGAGTTACTAATTAGAGCCTTGGGAATGCTGGAAAATGGGATTTTCCCCCCTGATTCAGAGCATGCAGTTGAACACCTGAGCTACACATGAGTTTTAACTGTAAAACTATTTAGTATTCTGTACCAGCTGCTCTTGGTATCTGCCAGTTTCTACATAGTATTAAACACTTCTCTGAGACTTCTACACATATATGTCTGTGACTGCAGGACAGCCTTAGTCTGGTTTGCATTTTTCTCTGGCACAAAACCCTTGTCTGATACTCACTACAGCACACCTGGGCACAAGACAGAAGGCAGAAGATTAGGTCAGAAGACCTGAGTTGGAATAGGGATACCAACCCTTGGTGGCTCTTGGCCTGAATGCTGAAAGGACAAAAAAAGATGGAGAAATATAGAGGCAGATCTTAGCTGTCTGCTGACCTTGAAGAGTATTTTGTGAGGTGGAATTTAATACTTGTTTCTTACGACAAAAATTAATTAAATGAAAACCTGTGGCAAAAACAGCACTTTGAAGAAAGTGTTGTGTTACATCAATAGCTGTTTCCACTCAGCTTCCTGACCCAAGGCTGGAAAAAAAAGTGGGCATGAGGCAAAGGCGAAGTAGGAAGTTCTTTCTACTGAAATTCAAAATGATTTAGTCCAGAGGCTTCTCTCTGTGCTAAGAGAGAAATGTCCATCAGTGCGTGTCAGCAGCATCCCTGCCATAAAGGCGATAATAGGTTCTGCTGTGACTATAAAGGAGGTGCTTTCTGTGAGAAGGAAACAACTGCTTCAACACCATGGTTCCTGCACTAGTAAAGAGAACAATCCTCCCACACTGCTTGCCCACAGCTGTTGGGGGATTAATGTTTGCAAACTGTGTTGTGTCAGCTCACTAATTCACTTAAACTTCTCAAATTTCTAAGGTGTCAATCACGAACATAAGCTTTTTGAACATGGAAAGCCTTTGCAGGAATCACTATTACTGTAAGAGGATTGTAATACTTTTTTTTTTTTTTAAATAAAGGAATAACCAAGCACATTTTCTATTTAGATTTGTATTAGCATATGATGGAATATTGCCCTTTTCCAAATCTCTGGTGTGGCAAGCTTGTAAAACATACAGCCATCTAGTACCTTCAAGTAGGTTTTTTTCTTGGTTTCTTCCATACTAAAACAAAGAAGCGTACATTGAATGACACATCATGCCAACTTCTATGTCATTATGACTTTAAATAGCATCAGAGATATAAAATAACTTATCTTCATAATTCAGGACTATCAATATCCTCCTTGCCTAAAGGATGGAATCACAGAATCATTCAGGTTGGAAAGGACCTTTCAGATCATCGAGTCCCACCATTAACCCAGCACTACCAAGCTCACTGCTAAACCATGTCCTTAAGTGCCACTTCTACGTGTCTTTTAAATACTTTCAGAGATGGTGACTCAACCACTTCTCTGGGCCTCAATGTCTTTCTTGTAGTGAGGGGCCCAAAACTGAACATAGGATTTGAGGTGCAACTCAACTGAAAATCGTGGAGTTACAACACAGTTTGATTTATTTATCAATTTAACAGTGTTTCACAAGCATGGTATCTGATTACTGTGCTTCCTCTGCCTTTGTCTTTCACTGGTATGTACCTCTGGCCTTTCCTGAGTACCCAGATGTTAACTACAAGGCCAATTATTGGGAGATAAAAGTCCACAATTTCATTAACAGCAAACAAGACAACAGAGGAATTCTAAACCAGATTTTATAGTACTCTACTCCATCATTTTGAGATGACAGAGAAAAATCTAGCCAGAAGTATGTTGCTGAACTGCAGAAGAATATATAGCCCCATAGGGAAACTATTTCAAGTGTTTTTAACAACTTAACCAGAAAACCTGGCTGAGTTCAATGCATAAAGCTGCTACCCAGATAGGCTTTCACCGCTTTGTCCCTTTCCTGTGAGGAAATGATAGCCTTAACCCCAAAGGCCTTTTATTCACACCACTGCTCCAATGGAGTCACAATACCATGGGATGAAGGCAGGGCCACAGAGGGTAGAGATGAAGATAACTAACCCCTTTATTGAAGGGAAATAGTGGACAGAAATGGGAGGCATGAACTGTTAGTGGTATGATACCATCCATGGGTGTCTAAATCCCTACTTTCCATTTCAGCTGGTTCAGGTGTTGTCATTTTGGTGGGAAGTTGAGATCTAGATGGTTGGCTCACCCTCCCCCTCTTTTCTATACAACATTTATGTATCCCTGGGTACTGGCTTACATCACTTCACATGAATATTTGTTTCCATCAGTGATCCTGAATCATTCACTTCCTCGTGCTGATCAGACCTAAGTTTGATGACTTTCCTGAAGTGGGGAAGGCCATTTTGGATACACCTAATTTAGGGTTACACATTGCAGCTGACAACATAGGAAAAACATAGCCTGAGGCAGTGGAACGCAAATGTAGAGAGAGAGAGAAAAAAAACATATATATGTGTATCTAAGTATGCATAGAATCATTAAGGTTCGCAAAGACCCCTAAGATCATTGAGTCCAACTGCTGACCCAGCCCCACTGTGTTCACCACTAAACCATGTCCCCAAGTGGCACATCCACACACTTTTGAACACTTCCAGAGATTACACCCTGGGCATCCTATTCCAATGACTGACCAACCTTTGAGTGAAGAAATTTTTCCAAATATCCCATGTAAACCTCCCCTAGCACAGCTTGAGGTCATTTCCTCTTGTCCTCTCACTTGTTATCTGGGAGATGAGACCGATCACTACCTCGCTACAAGCTCCTCTTAGGCTGAGAGCGAGAAGGTCCCTTCTGAGTCCCCTTTTCTTCAGGATAAACAACCCCAGCTTCCTCAACCATTCCTCATAAGACTTGTGCTCAAACAGTTTGTATTATATATATATATAGACCATTTATATACAAATATACTGACTATATATATAGATATATGTGCTCAAATGTGTCTATATACATATATATGTATCTATACAAACATGCACACACACATATATATATATGTTTCAGCGACTCAATTTAAATACAGGGTTTATTCAATCAACATAATGCAAAAGTTACAATTATCCTAGTCTTATTCTTTGCCTCCATGTTAACAATGTCTTGGAAATCTCAAAAATTGAAGAAGTTACTAGAGTATAAAGAGAGCAGGAATCTTGTGAGGTCATCTAATTTATCCCTGCACAAAGAAAAGTTGGATGCAATTTATCCCTAAAAACAAGACTAGCCTTTGATCATAAACTTAGATAACACATCACAGTGCCTCACTTTTCTTACAACTAAAAAACTTGTTATGACTTTTTGCTGATTGAATAAAATTAATAAAAGACAATAGAAAAAAAAAAGAACAAGGGTTGACTTCCTTCCTCAGAGCTACTTCTGACAGCTCAAGACTATTAAACTTTATCATCTAAGTTCTCTTTTCCCTGGCAGACCCTCTCAACTGTTTTAGTATTTCCTGACATTTTTTTCCAGACTTGTGATCTTTCTTGTAAATCTCCAGGTAGCCCACATCTTCCTCGAAATGCTATACTCCAAACAACACAGTCTTCAGGTCAGCATTTGCCAACACCAAATAAACAGAAATAACTACTGCTGTTTTCCAGCACTACTCTTGTTTACCCATCTCATTAAAGTATTTGCTTTTTCACACCAGTATGAAAGTGTAAACAGACATTTGGCCTGTGAGTCACATTCATACAGCTGCCCCTTTGCAGTTCTGCTGCCCAGTCATTACCCAGACAATACCGGTGCACTTGGTTATTCTAGCCTAAGCACAGGATGTCACATTTATCTTGATGACTTGCATTGTGATTTCCATACCACTTTTTCAACCGTTAAATCCCACAACTGCAACTTTGACACTATCCAGGGTACTTGCAGCACCATTCTGCCTTCTGACATTTAGCAATACAGTCCCTATGCCCACCTGTCCATTCAGGAATGAAAATAAGAGAACTGCTGCACCCTGTACCTTTCTTAACTTATCCCTCCAGTGTAACAGGTACTACAAAACCACCTGATAACAGTTTAGTGCAGACCACGTTTCCCTAGCTTGCTTATAAAAATATCATGTGGTACAATGTCAAAAAACTCATTAAACCGAGGCTGTAACACCCATATTTATTTCTACATGGCCTCTTCACATGTTGCAGAAGGAAACGAGATTGGTTTGATGACTCCTGCTTGCTGAACACAGACTAGCTCTAAAAGTCATCCTGATAACACATGCTCATTATTTTAATGCAAGTTGGGTAACTGCGTTTCCCTGACTACCTACCTGCAGCTTTAGAAATCTGACCCTTTGACAGATTCAACAGGGTCATACCGACTGACTACTTACAAGATTAGGTCTCATGAGTGCCTAGTCATGGAAATCAAAATCAACAGCATGAAAGAAGGCTTGTTTAGGCAGAAACCTAAGTTTTCTATCAGAATCCCCAAACACCTTGTTTACTTACCTCCTAACACTAGGTACTTCTAAACTCTACAGAGCTATTATTTTTTATTTGGCACTTTTTCAGGGGTCCAGTGTGCATACCTCTGCATTCCTATTAGTGCTTCTGCCTTTATTAAGAAGGCGAAAGTGAGGTTTTCTCCTGAACAACTCCCTGAGTGAACTTGGACCTGCAGGTCAGGACTGGCCAGCCAACTGGAGAATGTGGGGCATTGCCCTTCCACTGCCCTTATGGAAGACCAGACAGAATTCTTATGGTAAGGACACCATTTCAGGAGGGAGGAGTACACAGCTACATCGTCATGGACTATTACTTTTCATTGAATAAGCTCTGAGGAAGAGAGCCCAGAACCAAATCGCAGGCTACAGAGCAATGCTCAGTTGTGCCTACTGTTTCGTTTTCTTTTCCTTTTTTCTTCCTGTGGCAGATTCATGAATTCTTTTTGAAAACAGCTTCAGTGACAATGGAAAGGCCCTCCACTTCAACTCTACCCCTTATTTATGTAATGCTCTTTTGAATTTTTAGAGAAAAAGAAATTAATAATTCAGGTCTTCCACATTCTCCATTAGTGCGCTAACCCCAGTACTATTTTAAAAGTCAATGAAGCAAAGATAATGAAGAAAAGATGTGGGTAAAAATATAGGAAGCACCATGTATCTTTTGAAGAGAACAAGTTGTCCTCTGGAAAGTATCCTGTAATATTTATTATACAAAACCTCAGACAGTATCCAGAAATGCCATCTAACTGTCATAATTGCCAAAGGTAACAACATATTAGCTGTTGGGTTTTAGTAAATCTTCTGTCCTATAATCTGTTATTCTTCTTGTTCATGTTTCAATTCCTGCTTTCTTCTTTTTCAGGTCCTGAATGCCCCAGAAGTTCCTAGATCCATTTCAAAGGACATGCCCAACATAAAAAACCCCCATGCAAAGTAGATGTTTGCTGTATACTGGCTTTTCCAGAAAATGCCAAAATCAGTACCTATTTCTATTATTTTGTTACTTACCATTACACGTGATTCAGAGAACTGCTCTCTAATCAAGCTGTGACTATCTTGCACTTCTCTCTAACACTTCTTCAGTCTCACCTGGCAGCACTTTACTCTTCCCCAAGCCCAGCTCTGTGTGCACCAGGCTCTGTTGCCCTAATTCCTTAAAGAGCAAAGCCCACTGTTGATAAAGCTGAAGTCTGTACTCTAGTTCCATGCATGTATTCTTGAAAGTGGTGACCCACTGAACAACCTCACCAACTGACTTTTTTCTGTGCTGGGCTTACCAGCATTTTTACACCACTTTCATTTTACATCATTTTTCTACTAGTGATAAACCTCAGAGAACTATCTATGCTCCCTGGTTGCTAGTTCTGATAGATATTTCATTTTTGTAGTTTTAAAAACTTTCTTCATTTTTCTCATTGACACAAGGAGAGGGCAGGAAGAAAAAGATAATACATGCTTACTTCCCCACCCTCCTGGAGGTAGGTACACTCCAGACTGGACTGATTGAAACCTAAAGCAGGAGTCATATTACCATTCTTCCCTAGAAAAAATATTTCTTATTTCCTGTGCACCTGCCTTGTGAGTACACATGGGAAAGGGACTGGGTTTGGGCTTTTTTTGGACAAACCAAGTCTTTACTGAAACATGAAAATCAGTAAGGTCAAACCTTGCAGGAAAAATACCAGTTTTGTCACAGGTTTGTTCGAAATCCAAGATAAAATTTCCCATCAGAAGCTGAAAGAAAATGGCACTGCTTCCCCCAGTTCTCTCGTTTTCTCAGCTGCTCACCCCTATACTTCTTGGTGGAGAAGCCTGGGGTTAGGAAGCAGATGTCTCCTAATGAGAAGGTCAAACGGCTTCCCCCAGAAGGGTCGAGTCTCTTCTGCTGCAGGTCTTCCATTTTGTGTAAAGAGGTGAATAATTAGTTCCCCATACCAAGCATCAGACTGATTAGAGACTGGATTGATTTAAACTCTCCAGATTAAACACAATTGCACTAATCAGATGATGACAGAATCCTTCTCATAAATCCTTGTCAAATAATATTTAACTCTATACAACTGCCTAAAGAATACAACCAAATTCAACCACAATTGACCCGTATAACCTAGTTGTATAAACATATCTATGGTAACAGCTCAAATCTTATCCTGCCTCCCTGAATTAGGCTTTCAACACCCATTTTTTCTCTCACACCCTTCAAAGTATTAAAGCTTCAAATACAGAGAACAACAAACAGACATCCAGGCTCATCATTCAAATCTCTCCATCCCCAAAATAGGTGGATGTTTTTTTCAGAATTGATGAATTAAATCTCAGAATGTTCTGCTTGTGAGGCTACAAGCCCTGCAGAAGCTGGGACACACCTTGAACTCTGGACAACATATACACAAAAGTGAGAAGATGCCTTGAACAAAGTAGCACACTGCTTATTATTTTTCTGAGTCAGAGGGACAGCTAAGGACAGAGCAGGGCAGTTTGCACACTGCAGGGAACTCTGCAACCAAATAAAGGCCACTCCTGCCAATTTTTTACTTACATGCCTGTATTTTCCTGCACATTGACTGCATGCAATACACGGTGCTGGCTCCAAGACAACCTAGTCCATCTGTACTGGCTGGTTGTGCAGGGAATGGGGGAGAACCTGCTTGATGACTACCATCCATGGCTTTAACCATAGGCTAATGCAGAGGCTGGAAGGCAGCAGTTGCAGGTAAGACAGAGTTGGCTGACAAGGCTGTTCCCATACTGAGCAAAATTAGAACCCCATATTCATCATAAATCCAGGGAAAAAAAATCAATTGGTCAGTGAAATGACTAAACTGACTACAGATCTGGATGGCTGATGCCCCAGTGGTGATGAAGAAGACTGCAGAAGGATGGATAACGCACTGTTCATTTTTAGTACAGTAAGTTCTTCTGCCTTTGGTAGACTACACCATCAATCATCACAGAAACAGGCCTGAGCACGGAGGTCATTCACAAAGCAAAGCAGCTGCAAGTAAGGCAGGATTTAACCACCACTTAAAGCACAGCTGAGCTTGGACGATGTCATTTACTCTTGCACAGGGCAAGCGAGGCTGCAACACTGTGTGCATGCAGAAAAGGCAAGCAGCAGTGGAAATGAACATGCACCTGCAGGTTCAGGCTTCAGCTTTATTCTGAAGTTTATCAATTTAACATCATGCTTGCCACAAAGTCCCATGTAGGTTTGCTCGATGTTGCTGCTCCAGCATGACCCTAATTCCTTTGAAACAAGCTGGTACTGTAGTTGTCTGATGGCGTTACTCAGATAATTACACCTCAGCATTCACTTCAGCTCTTCTTGTGTCTTAATTTGAACAGAATGGAGTAATTTGGCGCTTTGATTTGGAGACAGTGGGAGGTGGAAAATACACTGCTCTCTGTGAATGTCTCTAAACAGATGTAAACACAGCATTTCTCTTTCATTTCTTAGTTTGAACACTTCCAAACCTGATGGTGGTGAGTAAATAGCAAATATCATATTGTGGAAATATTGAAAATTTTCTATCACAGCAGGATGGGAGAGAGAATTGTTTTAGATTAAAACTACTAAAATGCCATAGCAAATGGACTTATGTATATTCTCTTTTCAAGCGATCATTTAAGATCCCCAGCTATATGGAGGTTATGGAAAACGAAAATGTATTCTACTAAACAATTAAACCCATCTTCTTCTAATGAATACTGTGAAGAAGAATCACATCTCTTCTTCATTGTGTTCAGCTGGCACAGCTAGTTTCTAAGGATGTATCAAATTATAAAAATATTAAACAACAACTCATGGTCCAGTCCTGTAATTTCACAGAATATTATGGGATCAGGAACTTCAAGGGATACCAAAGGCAAAAGGTCGATAAAACACTACTTTCCTGTTACCTGGAAATTGTCTTAATTATCCAACAGTGTCTGACCACAGTATTTTCAGGTTTCTGTTAAATTGTGTTTAGTTGCAGACCACAAATGGACTCCTCTCAAGTTATCTCAGTGGCTTCAATACTTGTGCTTCTATCCTTACAGTACATGACTCTTCAGAGCCCAAAGCAGAAGAACGAGCAAATTCTAAGACTGATTGCAAGATGTGTCCTGAATGCTAAAAATTGATTTGTATGATGATTACTGGGCTCCACTGATGCTTTCAGGAAAACACTTCACAAAACCTTACAGGAATATCATAGTCCATCAGGAATATTAATAATACTAACAGAACAGTAATTAAAACAGAATCCAGTTTTAGGGCCCTTTTTTTAGTTACTAGTATACATATACCATACAATAGATGGTTTGATTTTCAGGTCTAATCGTTAAGGAAGGACATAATTCCTTCCTATTCATCATATACATCCCTCTCTTTAACTAGTCTAGTTTCAGAAGAAAGGTATAGCAACTAGCTCATGCTTTGATTTTTTTTCCACTGCTAACCATCTTATTATGAAATTTGGTACCAGCAAGAACTTCTATTGACAACTTTTTATTCTAATTCTTTCTGTGTCCCCTCTCTCCTTGAATGTCATCTCACCTACAAGAAAAATGGTAATTAAGACAGTGAAAAACAACAACACTGTCTCTTCAGATGGTTCAGTAGTTTACTACCAGTAATTGGCTTTTCACAGCAGGACAGTGTCATAATTTTAATTGTCATTTTTCAACTCAGACATATAATGCAGCTCTTCATAGGTACATTAATGAATGTTTGCTGCTCCTTTATGGATTCCTGTATATTTACACTATCAGCCTCAGTAGAAACTGAGACTTCCAGCATGCACTGTACTTAAAAAAAAAAAAAAAAAAAGTGACATGAAATACTTTTTCATTGAATGAAAGATCTGCTTTTTATGTGAAACTACTCAGGCCACAATTTTTACAAAACACCTCCAAATACAAGAAGAAAAAAATAAACTAAGAGATTTATTTATTCCAACTCAAATGAATGATCTAAAAAAATTCTGATATTCCATAGGTTTTACCACTGTGTTATGAACCCCCCCACCACCTTTAAATATTTATACTTGCACCCGGATTTCAAGGTTAAGGTCATCATATAATAAACTATTACACTTTCAAAGAGCCTGCAGTTAAATAACCAGAACACTTATAATGTACATTCACAGTCTACAATAGTTTTATGCTAAAGTAACCAGCTGGAACAAATGGGAGCTATAGCAGTATAAAACTCTAGAAAAGCTGTGATTAATCAGGTATAGGTCCCTATGGCATGCAACTATATTATTTGCATAAATAGAGGCATGGGTATTCAAAATCACAGGTTAATAAAAGAGGTGAGACCACTAGAGGAAGAAAGTTGAAATTTACCCCCAAAATGACCATTTACCCCTAAACACAGCTACTGCTGATCAAGAAAATAAAAGATTACATGCTTCTGTGGCTGCTGCAATGCTTTTGTGTTTGTAACACCATTATGTCAAGCTCAGCCACAAGCATTTTGATGTAAAGAAACAGAAGAGAGAGAAAAAGGAATAAAGAAGAAAAAGGAGGAGAAAATGTAGAAAGGAAGCATTAGAAAAATTCATCTGTATTGCAATTCCACCAATCCACAGAGTTTTCCTGAATGTTAGTTATTGTTTGCAACATTACTCACTTACCGACATCAGGATCAGTGGCTTGGACTCTTGTTAACAAAGCTTTAGTGGCTGTATTCTCATAGACACACGCAGTGTAGTGATCAGATGAAAACACTGGTGGATTATCATTAACATCTTCTAAAATAAGATGGATTTCTGATTGGCAAAACCTGCCACCACCATCAGTGGCTCGGGCAATCAAGTTGTATGCAGGGATTTTCTCTCGGTCAAGAGGGGCCAAAGATTTCAGTTCACCTAAAATTGGTTAAAAGCAGCAGCTATCATTATTATTGTAGCAACATCACCAATTCTAGATAGCTTACGTGTCTCAAAAACATGTGTTTCACAGGAATAGCAAAGAGAAAACAAAACTAACCTTGCTTATTCCAATTAATGGATTAAAAGCTCACAGCAGTGTCATTTCCCCCTCCTCTGTCCCCAAAAAAAAGAGGTACCAGTATGAGGGCAGGGATGACAAGCCACTCATGATGGCCTGCAACAGCCTACAGCTTCAACTATATGAACACCACTGCATTTTTCCAAGTCTGTATTTTTGTTACTCTCAAGATTTATAGACTCCTAGACAAAAAAACACATCCTTTTTAGCAGGGCCTGTTGCTATAGGACAAAGGGTAGTGGGTTTAAGCTGAAAAGAGGGTAGATTTAGACTAGATATAAGGAAGAAATTTTTTATGAGAATGGTGAAACACTGAAACAGGTTGCCCTGGAAACATAACTGGATGGGTCTCTGAGCAACATGATCTAGCTGAAGATAATCTTCTGTATGGCAGAGGGCTTGGATTAGATGACCTTCAAAGTCCCCTCCAAACCCAAACTGTTCTATGGTTCTATGATAGATCTCTGACCTAACTTGAATTCTGCAGGGAAACAAAAGCATTGGTATCGACTGTTCTGGTTATAACATCCAATCTGGCCAACAAAGATGTCCCTCTTTCTCGCTCCTACTACCACCACTTCAAGTGGCCAGCCCCTCCTGCCATAACTGGAACAACTGGCACATAGCCAAGTGTAACCTGACTCTCGATAAGGAAATGAGCACCCACTAATGTCAAGGAATTAAGGCTATTCAGAAACATTTGGTTGTCATCTTACCATTTTCTGGATCTAAGAAAAATTTATTGTTCCCAGCACCATAAAGAGAATAGCGAATTTCACCATTGGATCCAATGTCAGCATCTTTAGCACTGATTTTAAGAATGACTTTGTTTGATGGAATGTCTTCAGGGAACAGTGCTGTGTATGCAACCTAGAGTCAAAAACAGAAATGTAAGCCATTCTGTAATAGTATTTTGCAGTCTTCGCACAACTATTTTTTAAACAATTTGTAGTGCATCTTTCTATATAGGGAACAATTTTCCTTTATGCAACACATTCCTAGAAATTCAAATCACTATTAAGCTTTCACCTGCCACAGAAACAATGCCAAATTATGACACTGAATAGGGCTCATCTTAGGCGTTTAACGCAATACCGATTTCTGTCTTCTATTTACTCCATTGACATCCATGAAATGAAAATTCTGATGAGTTTGCTAATAAAAACAACTGTTTTTATCACGTCATCAAGCAGTTTTGAGGGAAATACAGACTGATTGCCCACAGTGGTTCTTGCAATGACAGTAGTCCATCAGTGATAATGTAATGATGGGAATTACACAAGTATATACATACATGCACACACATATACATATGTATATTCTGTGAGCAGTACCATTAAGGAACTCTGGGTTTTACTGTGTTTTTTTCTTTCACATAGACCTTTCTATTGCACTAACATCAGTTCCCTGTATTACCTTTCCACAGAATAAAAGACAGCTAGCACTCTGAAAGCTGTGGTCAGGCCACACTGTGTGCATTCCTGACAACATGAGAATGTGCTACATTCTTCTGCCTTTTCCACTGGATCTCTGGTACCAGGAGGGTTCAGGAAAGCTGGACTTAAAGTGGATTGGAGACATTTCCACATAGGTTGTGCAAAAGGGAAATGTATTTTTTTTTCTGCAGAGGAGGAGTGGCTGCCCAGTGCCACCTCACAACGCATCATTTGTTCTAAAGCCAACTAAGGCCACTGAGTACAATGCTCCTTTGATAGTTTTATCAGACTATTATCCCTCAATCTTGGCTTCACAGGAATGCTTTATCCTGCTCCTCTCCCAGATCACTCCAGATTCAACTAAGACCTTAAGGATGAAAATCATCATTGCCTGTGAATGCCTGTAAATAGCCAGGGACGCTCATAGGGAACTCATTGCTCTCAACAGAGTGGCTGACTGCCATGGGTGTTGTTAACTCACCTGTTCACAAACTGGATTATTGTCATTAACGTCAGTGACGGTCACTTCCACAGCAGCTTGGGTTACAAAGAGGCCATCTGTGGCAGTGATGTTCAGATAATAAACGTCTTGCTCTTCACGATCTAGAGGCCTTTTAACATAAACCTTCCACTCATTCTGAACCAGTCCCAGGGCAAACTTCCCTTTGGGATTCCCTCCTGCAACAAGACAAGCAACACACAATGGATAGGGGTGTCCCTTCAGAGCTCCCACCTGGTTTAAACACACATTGCAGAACCTGAGGACCTGAACTAAGCAGCCATCATTTGTTTCACAGTGATTGGTGCTTCCAAACTCGCAGACTCAGGAAATCTGCAATGAGATTACACTGCCTGTGTTTATTGTCCCCTGAATGCCTTGTATGAAAGTGAACCAATAACTTTCAGTGGAAACAAAATCCATTTAGCAGAGCTGAAGATGATCTCTTGTTTAGTTCCACGTAAGGGTAATCAAATTCAAACTGTGAACAATCAATAGTCCTTTCGGGCTGGCACAATTGTCTTTCCACTTAGTCTCAGGAGAGGATGTAATACACCGTAGCTCTTGCTACCACGACAATTTCATTAGCTGTTGATTATGCAATCAAGGACTGGAAGTGGGTTTTATTAAGGAATCCTCTAATGAAAGCTTTATCATACAGCTGTGCCATTCTTGTGCTTATTAAAACTCCAGTTTTTAAAAAAGTTTACATGACACAGGAAGACACATTACTATTAAACAGTCCTAACAAGAGGTCATTTGAGGAACAGCTGGAAGATAAGCAGCAGTATTAGATCAAATGTATCCAAGAGTCGAAGCTTGTGAAAAGAGTCCAGGAGATAAAGCAGAAGAGTTTTTTACCCTGATGCAACACTGACACTGAACCTGGCAATGTTGTTCTTCCACATCATCAAATTGCCTGGTGACAAAAGTATGTTGGCAGAGGGAAAGTTTTGGTCCATACCATCCTCAGGAAGGAAGGAAGGACATATCACATGCAAAAGCGTACAATAATTAAGGTGGGCACAGTCATTAATGTTTCCAACAGTTATTCACTCTTCTATCTGAAATGCTACAGTCCCCTGCCTGGTCCATGAAGAAACTCCTTCAATCACCTCTCTCTGAATCTGATCCAAAACCTCTGTCAGACCAGACAGTAAAATCTTTTAAACCAATGTTATGACCCAACTCCACTAGTCAGCCCAGCCCTGCACAACCACTTGCTCATTTCCTCCCCAGTGGGAATGAGAAGAGAATCCAAAGGGTAAAAGTGAGAAAACCCATGGGTGAGACAAAGCCAGCATAACAGGAAAACCAAAAGCTGTGTGTATAAGCATAAAAAGGAATTCAGGGCAGATGTTCAGCCATCTACAGGAGAGCAGGGCTCTGTCACCTCGACAGTTACTTGGGAAGACAAGCACCATAACTCTGAACATCCCCCCCTTCTTCCTTCTTCTCTCAGATTTTATTGCTGAGCATGACGCCATATGGTCTGGAACATCCCTGTGGTCGGCTGGGGTCAGCTGTCCCCTCCCATCTCCTTGTACATCCCCAGCCTCCTCGCTGGTGGGGTGCAGTGAGGAGCCGAAAAGGCCTTGGCACTGTGTAAGTGCTGATCAGCAGTAACTAAAACACCCCTGTGGTCCAACACTGTTTTGAGCACAAATCCAAATCATAGCCACATAGCAGATGCTATTCAGAAAATTAATCCTACCCCAGCCAAAGCCAGTAAAATCGACTACTCAGTTTCCTGTGCCCAGTGTCTAACATAACCTTGCTCTGCAAAAATATATCTGCACATTTAATAATTTAGGATAGAGCACTATAGTCATAGCAAACTCATGTACCACAGAAACTGAGTGAGGACATACTAAAAAGCATCATGCTGCTGCACTGGGTGAACTTCACTTGCAGCTAACCTGCTACTAGCTCTTTGCCCACTGTATTAAGCTTTCTTCTGTGCTCTCCATTCAGGAATGCAATCTGAGAACTACTTTCCATGCTGCTCATGTTTAAAAGTGGTATAAAACTATTAAGGGAATGCTTATTCTTTTTTGTAACAAGTTCAAGAATGTCAAACATGCTAGTGTACATTTGCTTACCAATTAATTAGGGTTCTGACATGTGTCATGGGATCTGTCCAAGCTCAGTGGAAAGACCAGGTTCCTAAACCTTCCTGTCTAGTACTTACATGGAATGATTGCATAACTAAGTATTAGATTAAAAAAAAAAAAAATCCAAGGCTGAATTTATTTGCACGGACTCTGCTGTCAGGCAATTAGTGTCTCTGATGTTGCTTCTGCTATCACAATTCTGTCAGTTCTCAGGAACCTTTTGGAAAATAACAAAGCAGAGAAGGTCTGAACTTGAAGTTGTGCTTAAGACCAAGCAAAAAAAGCCTAATGTCCATTTCATACCTACTTTTTACAGAAAAAAGCAGAAAAGAGGTCACAGGCTGTAATCTATGCTTTCTTCATTAGCTACCGGTGACAAGATTGACTGGTCTCTATTTAATATGAAAACTAAGTCATTTGAGTCAAGCTGAGCAAATCTCTCTTGTTAAGCACCACCATTTGTGCTAGCCCTGATTGTGCCAAAAAAAAGCAAGTTGTAATGAATAAGATTTCCAGAAAATTAGTCAGATAGGCATTACAATTATAAAAGGCCCTTGAATCATACAGAGCACTTAACTGAATTATCAAATGCAGATATTTTCTGTTGATAGAAAACCACTCTTTTTGATCACAAAACCAAACATTTTTCCCACTGATTTCTATGACAGTCTGGAACAATCACCAGAGGACACATTGCTTAATCTGTTGTGTCATATAAACACATATTTCTCCTAAAGAGGGTTACACAGAGTGTTGATGTGTACTACAGTCCACATCTGAATACAATCCAAGGAAATGAGAATCTGTTCACTGACTTGAGTCTGAATGTGACTTCAAAGGAGGTAGGCCCCTAGTAATTGACATTAAATTCCCTCTATTCAGTTCAACATCAGCATAAAAAAAGCTTAACTCTCCTTTAAAAAAGGCTGTAATCCTGTCACAGTGAGTTTAACATTGTAAACCATTAATAAAAATGGTCTTCAATATTCTTATTTTGCTTCATGATATTAATCAGGGCTTTCCTGCACATTAGTCCTTTTGTAAAAGGAAAAGATTAACTATCCTGACCAACTAGAAAGCAATACACTCAAGGTATGGGCATCCCATTGCTAGGAAAAGAGGAAAGTAAAATGTAATTAAAATCAGCTGGTGCTTTTTAGGGCTAGCAGTAACAGTGCCTTGGAGCAATTTTAAAATCTCTATTGCTTTGCTGCTGATGGAATGGCTTTTAAATCATACCTAGGAATTTGGGGAATATGTCTAAAATAATGGTCCTTGGGACCCCTTTTCTTCCCCTTTACTTCACTAGAAAAGGATCACTCTGAATGATCAAGAAACCTGTGCAATAAGCAGCAAACGTGTAACAGTTCATCTGCATGCTTTTTTCATTAGTTCTTTAACTTTTTTTTTTTTTTGCTTCTCAGGACTGGCTTTGTTGATGGAAGGCAAAGGTGGACTGCAAAGTCTAACAGAAATAATGAGATGTAGGCACTAAAATACCACCAAGGAAATATTCTTAAAAATGGAAAGGCAAAAAAAATCCACACTGTGGCCCAGGAAACATTTCCTAGTACTTATACATATGTCTTGATGCAGATCCCATTCTGCAGTGATTAATTAACTTTTTCACTAATATATGCAAGCAGATTCATTTTCCTAGGGGCATTCTAATTAATTAGTTTTTCACTCTGAATAATGTAGCTTTTTTAAACGGAAGCCTCCTGACTACATGTATTAATGGATTCTTTAAAATCTTTTGGCAGTTTTCTTATGTTCTACTTTGAATGTCACAACAGTGAAGTGCTAGCTACAAAAAACACTCCAGCAACTTTTTAGAAAGGCTTTGAGGCTTAAAGAATCAGCAGTATCTTTTATCTTTTGTTACTTGAAGTTTAAATAATGCTCTCTCTCCCTCCCTCCCTAGCCAGCAAATAGTACAAAGCCAAATCAAGCTCAAGTTTAAGTAAAGAAAACAGCCAGATACAAATGAAATGCAGAGACACAGTGATCCAAAATAAACAAATCCTGACACACATCATTACTAAAGCACACACAGAGGCCATTATAGCGGCTAAAAGGGAATGGAAAACTAGAAGTCAACAGTATCAGTTTTCACTGCAATGTCATCATCTGGGAGGGGGAACTGAGTATTTACTAACTTATTTATTTAGTTTCTGTCTTACATTTATGCATTTATTTAAGTATTTTCAATTCCCAGATAGAACTCTAGACATTTGCATCACACAAAATCAATAGGTTTACCCTTCACTTCCAGTTTAGGATGTTGTGCATTTCTCGGGCTTCTGAAACAAACCCAATCCTCTTAGCTTTACTATCATAACATTGCAGACACTGTTCTTCAGCCTGAAGCAGAACACCTCCCCAAACACAGAAACAACCATTTCTCCAGAACTCCAATATCGCAAATATAAGATAAAAACAAACAGAAACCATCACTTTGCTCATACTGAGCAATCAACACAGCAGAAAGCCTGTGTACAATACCAGTTCTTTCTTCCAAAACACACTGTCCATCTTCCTTGAATGCATCCAAAACAAGTTTAAAACCTATTGACTGCCCTTAGATTTACATGCCTGATGAAGCCTAATTAACATCACTGAGGAACACAAAACACTTTACCAAAGTCTTGGCAAACAGCATTTTTCTCGTGGCTTTTCCTAGTTCGCCACTGTTAAATCTCAGTAATATCCGGCTGGGTGTAGGTCAGCTAGACATCAGAAGAGCCCTGGTTTTAGGCAAACTGCCTCAAATGATATCAGCAATGACCCCAAATGAGCCTTCAAAAGAAAACAACTGTGCTCCCTAAGTGCATTTGTGTCATCTGCATTTCCCATTGATTTTGTATTAAGATTTATATATATCACTTTTGCTTTGTGAACATCTCGAGCTGCTATTGAACTACAAATAACAAAGGGTAAATGCAAAATTTTTTTACCCCTCCATCAAATGCAAACAAAGGTGGATTTGAAAATGGCAATTACTTGATATTGGAAATCATGGAAAACAATCCTAAGCTGAAGGAATCCAAAACAGAAAATATATTTATACACCAGAATTCATCTATCCCTTTTCAAAGTCGACCAAGAGACTGCAATAAGCATTTGTATTTCTGAAAAGAGCATAAAGGACTCTTCAGTGATCACATCTGACCCCCAGAACATTTATTTCTTTCATCTTTGAAATGATAATTTCTTCCATCTATTTTCTATGTGCTACTTTTCTCCTGGTGCTTTTTCACAAAGCTGTTTTTTGTGGATCTGCATGTAATTTTCATAATTTGTTTTCTTCTTTTTTTTTTTGTCAATACCTTGTTTTTCCTCAGAGTTTGTTTATTGTATTCACAGAAGTTTCTATGGCTCAAAATGCCTCCAGAAAGCCACAGCATTTGAATAACCATCTAGCTAATCTGATTCCATGAAATATTCAAGTGCAGTTCCTGAGATCAACTTGAGGTAAAGTCTGAATAGACTATTTTGTTAGTGAAACTATACTTTAATATGTTTTGACGTTTTAATCAAAAGAACATAATTTCTCCTTGTGCATTTCCCAAGCTCAAATCATACAGTCAAAGGCTGTGGAATTTTTGAGCCCATATGCGCCAGTAATTGTACAGCAGGAATTAAAGAAAGTTTTGGGCTTTGACAACTAATGTTTTCAGAAGCTAAGAGAACAGAAAAATATCTGACATATTTTGAACTGTGATAGAAATTAAGGTACAGAATGATCTATAATTTTTGAGTCAAATTGATAGTTGCTCTTCAGTTTTTACTAAATTAACAGCACAGGGATGTGAAGAAAAAGCATCATTATGTAACTAAAGGCAAAATTAATTACAAGAGATGATTGAAAGATTTCAGAATATAGCTAATGATCATGGTGCACTAACATATCTTTGCTACAAACGTAAGGGTTTTAATTTCCCACAGTACTTTCTAAACTGGGATTCTCAAACTCCTTCAAATATCCTCAAATCTCTAGGATGAGGCAGTACTTATTTACTTTCATGTATGTGGGAACTTGGGTACTGGAAGCTAATGCATCTTGCCCAAAGCCTCTAAATCTTGACCTTCACCCACAAGACTACCTTTGTACCTACTTCTAATATCCTACAGGATGTCATACTATAAACACATAGTCCTTGCAAACCTTTAAAGGAAATCCAAACTTTCAAGTAAACGGTCAGAATGAATTTCCGGTTGCTTTGAAAATGATAGTTCTAACGTCTAACACAGGCAATCTATGGCTACCTGGAGTATCACAGCTCTTCCTACACACCATCCCACAGCAATTTGCAATTTGATAGCTAACACAGGGGTAGAAGCCTTACCCTCCTGTCTTCTCATTATTTGTCATTTTTGCCCACAGCCTGCTACCTACATGCAGTCTCATACAGGTCTAATCTCATCCACTGAGAGAAATGTGAATTTATCCCATAATTTGGTTATTAATAGGTAGTTAATATTATCTCTTGAACTGCTAAGGCTGAAGGGAGTGACAAAGTTGTTTCCTAACAAAATCTATTGGTCAATAAAAGATGGAGGCAGAAAAAGAACTGCAGTACCCCATCACTCATAACATACTCACACAAAAGCCAGACTGAATCTCGGAGAAAAGAATGATAATAAATATAACACAGTAAGAAAGAGCAATGTTACCATACTTTGAAAAATGTGTTAACAATGTAATCAAAATTGCCTTATGCTGTATATAACAATACATGGCAGCTAAACAATGCTTCTAAGTATATTACTATTTCTCTGGCCAGAAATCTGTGCTGATAAGAAATGGCATCCCCTCACTCCATAATGTAAAATTCATTCATACCCCTGCCGCTCCCTGCCCCAAACAGTGGTATTTCAAAATGGCTCCTGCATGCACCTTCCTATCTCAGAAACATGATTTCAAAAAAATTTAAATGCTTGGAAGTATAAGGATTTTCTCCTTTAGAATAAAATTTTCCTTTTCCCTGTGTTGGAAAATTAAGTCATGATGGTTTTCAAACTGACAGATCAATTAGGATGGGTTGACACTACATTGCACTGCAGCAAGTCACAAAGCATTTATCCTGGAAATTTGAGAGAGAATAAAAGAGACACACACATACACACTCCCTTTCTCTCTTTTCAGTTTTGCAGCAAATTCTGTCCAAAATAAGAAAAAACCCAAACAACAACAAAAAAAAGAGCAATGTAATTGTCTCACTCAGTGTGACAATTCAGCAGGAACCCTGCTAACATTCACCTAAAACTGGACACATTCACAGTTCTTCAGTAAAGCTGGTTATGGGAAGAAATCATGCAAGTTGTTTCTTACCTGTAATATGGTAGCTAACCTGCCGATTGACATCAGACGTGTCTTCATCCCAGGTGCTAAGAACAGCCACAACTTCCCCTGGAGGGTCACTCTCCTTCACTGATCCTCTATACACCTCGTGCTCAAAGACAGGTGCATTATCATTTATATCTGTCACAGTAACTGAGACCAAGGTGGTTGATGACAAGGACAAAGCTTCCCCCAGATCTGAGGCCACCACTGCAAATGTGAAAGCAGAATCCTTTTCATGGTCCAGATCCTTCAGTGTACTGATCCAGCCACTGTTGCTATCAATGGTGAATGCTTCTGTGATCTTCCCAAGCTCCGATTCGAAGGCAAGCGAATAGGTGACCTGCCCATTTGCACTTGAGTCTGCATCAACTGCTTTAACTTGAGTAAGTTTTGTTCCTATAGGCATCCCTTCCATTATTATAGCATCATAGCTAGCTGTTTCAAACACAGGCTTGTTGTCATTTACATCCAACACCTTCACTTCCACATCCACAGTCAACACAATGTCTACTTTGTCTAACTGAATCGTGGCCGCAACTTTGAAGTGAAAAGCAGAATTTATTTCGTGGTCAAGTCTCTTATCCAATTTTATGAGTCCTGTGTCTTGCTCTATGATGAAAACCCCATCTTTGTTGTTTTCAGGTAGCTCACCATTAACTGTGCTATACAAAGCACCCTGATTGGGCAAAACATGCAGAATGTCAATAGTACTACCTATGAGGGTGTCTTCTGCTATGGTAAAAGAATACTGGGGTTGAGAAAAAGAAGGAAAAATAGTTTCTGGGGGTAAAACATGGATGTAGACAGGAATGAGGGAATGCTTTACAGGAATGCCACCATCAACTGCTTTGACAAAGAATGACAGAACTGTGCTTTTAAGCTGGTTAAAGCTACCCTTGGTGACCATCCAGCCATTATCTGGATCTATTTCAAGCAGATCAGCTACAGAAACTGAGGCTTCACTATAAAGAGAGTAGGTAATTCTGGAATTGGCTCCATCATCTGGATCTACTGCTTGCACTTGGGTGACCAAGTAACCTTTCCCAACATCTGCTTTGACACTTGCTCTGTATTCAACTGTCATAAATTGAGGAGCATTGTCGTTTTCATCCACTACTATCACTCTCACAGTGCAAAATGTAGTCCTGCCACCTCCATCAAGGGCTCTCAAAAATATACCAATATCACTTTCCAGCGGGCTCTCACGGTCTAACCTCTCAGTTGTCAGAATCTGCCCATTGCTATCAATCAAAAATCGGTCCTTGGCAAAGTCATTTATTATGGAGTAGCTGATCTGGCCATATACACCTGAATCCCCATCTGTTGCCTTCACATGGATTACCTTAGTTCCAGGAGCAGCGTTTTCTCTAACCTCTGCAACATAAACGCTCTGCGAAAATACAGGGCTGTAGAGGTTGGCCCCAAGGATCTGTATGTGCACCTGAGCTGTGCTGGTGAACAGCCCATCTGACACAGAGACATTTAGGCTGTACATGGGCTCCATTCTCTGTTTGCGATGATTGGAGAGGGTGATAACACCACTCTTGCTGTCCATAATAAAACTGGTCCGATCATTTCCTGATAGGATGCTGTACTCCAGCCTGTCAAAATCAGAGCTGTCAGCATCAGAAGCTTGGACACAAGTCACAAAATGACCCCGAGGTGCAAGTTCACTCACATACGATTCATATATTAACTGGTTAAAAACTGGAGGGTTGTCATTCATATCTGTTATTGAGATACTAACAAGAACCTCACTGCTTAATGGTGGGAACCCATTATCGGTTGCTCTGACTTTCAAGCTGCACTGTTGTATGAGTTCATGATCCAGCATCCGGGCTGTCAAAATTAGGCCACTGCTGCTGTCTATATGGAAATAGTCAGTGCTGTTAAAGGTGTCCTGGACTATCTGATACTGTACAATCTTGTTATTGTCAGAGTCAGCATCAGTAGCAACAACCTGCAGTACAGGAGTCCCAATCAAAGAAGCTTCGGACAAAGTAGCATTATAAGCTGACTGATCAAAAACTGGAGGATTATCGTTAACATCATTAATGATCAAGTCCACAGTGACCTCAGCTCGAGCACCAGTCAGGGCATCACTGGCTCGCACCATCAGCTTGAAGAGAGAATTCATTTCATAGTCCAGAGGGCTGATAACACTCAGAACTCCAGTATCAAAGTCGATATTAAACTGGTTGTAGGGATCTCCATCGACAATGATATAAATGATACCCTGGCCTTCTGGACTGGTTGCATTTATGCTTAAAATTGGCGTGTGCATTTCTATATCTTCATTCACGGAAGCTGTATAGAAGGGTTTGTCAAATACAGGCATTGCTTTGTTAACAATAGTAATGGGGAGCTCTACAGACACAGACAAGGAGGGGTTACCACCGTCTTTTGCAAGAATGACAACCAAGTATTCTATATTAGACAAATCAGAATTGAAGGTTTCTTTTAAAGTGACACTACCAGATCCTCTGTCAATTTCAAAATGTCCATAATCTTCCTTCAGAAGGTATGACACCTCACCATTTTCACCCTTGTCTTTATCAATAGCAGTCACTCGATATATCAGGGTACCAGGTTCAGCATCAACTTGCACAGCAGCATAGTATGGAAGCCCTACAAACACTGGGGCATTGTCATTTATGTCCTCAATGTAAACTCTCACCACTACTCGAGCAACGCGAAGGTGATCTAATTCACGACTTGCTTCCACCACCAACTCATACAGCTCCTGTTCCTCTCGGTCGAAGGGGATGCCAGTTGTCTGAATGACTCCTGAGGTGGATTTGATTTTAAATTTGTTTCCTGGGTTTAATATGCTGTATTTCAAAGGCTCATTGAGGCGGTTGCCAACAGCATTCACCACAGCGATCTTTGTGATATTGGTGCTGTTTTCTGAGATAGAAGTGGAATAAAAATTTTGTGTGAAATGGAGTCCACTATCCATGGCTTCTTTTACCATTATTGTCACCATTGCAGTGCTATAAAATTTCCCATCAGATACTCTTACTATTAGCATATAATGGTCTTTGGAGAGACTATTGTTTTTAATGGTAATAACTCCTGTGCTTGAATCAATTAAAAAATGGTCCATATTGCCTTCAATTATGCTAAATGTTAGCTCAGGAGGGATCTCTGAATCTGGGTCTGCAGCCTTAACTTTGAGAACCTCAACACCAATATATGTGGGCAGGAGCAAGACTGTCTCAAATACAGCCTGGCTGAAGACTGGTGGGTTGTCATTGACATCAGTTACCTCAATGGTCACTTCAACTGGGCTCTCTGCTGTAAGCTGGGGATTCCCACTGTCTCTAACATGAACATGGAAATGGAAATGGGCTATTGTTTCATGATCTAAATTTGCAATTGTTCTGATTGCACCTGTGCTGGAATCTACCGTGAAATACTTTTTTGCAGTAGATTCAACAATCTGGTAGACAAGCAAAGCATTCTGGTTGCTGTCAGCATCGGTGGCACGTATCACAAGGGGACTGTTACTCGCACTCCGGACTACGCTGTTTACAGGAGCGGCTTCGCTTATGCTGCCTGAGTACTGAGAGAAGAGAAAAACTGGTGGGTTATCATTTTCATCAAGAATCTGAATGTTCACAGTGGCATTTGATGCCATGCCTGCCATATTTGTTGCCTGTACAATGAGCTGATAGGAGGAAGCACGTTCATAATCAAGGGCCTTTTGACTGGTGATCACTCCAGAATACGGATTTATGGTGAAAACTCCATCAACATTGCCATCTTTAACCTCATAAACTAACGTGGACTGGCTGATTGCAGAGAGAGAGATGACAGAAGTACCAATATCCACATTTTCATTAACCTCCGCTTGGTATTCTTTTAGAGCGAACTTAGGGTGGGAGTTATCTGCCATCGTCACAGATATCCGTACAATTGCTGTTGCAGACAGCGCTGGAGAACCTTGATCAGTCACTTTGACTGACAAAACAAACTGTCCCATTGTGGTTAAGTCTGGCTCCTTGAGTAATGTAATGATGCCTAAAACTGGTTCAATCTTGAATGTGTTTCCTGTATTTCCTAAAACACAAATATTAGATTAGAAATGAAATATGACACTTAATGATAACTTAAACCAGGAGCAATTAGCTGAATTTTTTAAAGACAGTTATTAAAAACATACAACAAATCCAACATAAAGAGTTCTAAAGGCCCTTCCAGCCTTTCCTTACGAAGGTCAAATAACTCAGTATATGGTAAAGGTATTCAAAGCATCAGAAACTCAGGTGTTGCTGTCTATATCTTGATTCTGAGTATTAATATCTGAGCAAGAGCTGCATGTACATTACTCCTACTGAAGTAAGGAAAAGGATCCCTAAATTACAGGAATTAGTCAAATACATGTACACCTAAGGCAAAGAAATGAGATCAGAGGCTAACAAGCCAATTACATGACTAATGGATAACAACTCAGGCTCTTCATTGAATGGGATATTAAGCAACCACAGAGAAGATTACAGTAGTTCAAGACTCAAAGAACTGAATAGAAGAAGGTTAAAGTGGCATTTAGAAAAAATAAAACTGAGTAAATAGCATAGAAAAGAGATTCAAGTGTCTTTTAGCACAAAGGTTTATCATATGATCTCTGAGGAGGATGAATCCAGATGAATGAGATTTAGCAGAAAATGTCATGAAATGCCTGTTATAACATGAAAGCAGGGATATCACTGACTGCACAAAGGTGAAAACAGGGAGTTTGGATCAGTGACCTTCTTTGGGGTCCTTATTTCTTTCAGGTCTTTTTGCCAATCTCTTCTTCAGCAATACCGACTCAAAACTTTCTATATGTATCCTTACCCTATAATAAGAGATCACCTTTATTAGGCAATCCATATTTTGCTGGTTCTTTCAGTACCTGCTTAAAGTACAGGATGTCGTGTATGTATATGGCATGTATAAGCATACAGACTCTTTTTCTGAATTTGATTCTAAATACAAACAGCATATACTGAGTTACAGTGATTCCAATCATTATAACATGTCCCCTCTACTGCAATTCACATCTTAAAATCTAGAACTGCTTCTAATCTACAATCAAGTATCCATCCATGACCTGGAAAGAAATATATTTCAGGTGATAAACAAGATACTTTCTTTTAATAGTGATTGCTACAGGTGCTGTGCACAGAGCAGTAAATGCAAAAACTGTAGCTGGAATGCCAAATAGATGGAATCCTGAATGAAGTGAGGTAATGTGAACTATTTTTAAGATGTGATTCATTCTCTGCTGTAATTCTGGGGCATGGAGGCTCATTTAAGCTACATACTACTGAATGTAGTTCAATACTAGTAGTGGCTCCCTATATCCAGCCTTTCAGATCACTAAAGTTTACTTTACTGTCTAATCCAAAAACTGTGCTATTCATTGAGGAGCTGAGATTCTTCCAGAGCTACAAATTCTCATAAAAATCACAGTATCTGTCACATTTACAAACACTGTAAATGCTGCTGCAGTTACTTTGCCAGTGCTTGCTAATACAAATAAATTCTAGCCACTGACTGCCTCATGTAAGGCCAGAGCTCATTCTTTACCTTTAAGAATTTCTCATGAAATTACACAAAAACTACTTTCTTTACCAATTGCTTTCTTCAGATGTAAGATGAGCTGAGTAATTTCCCTGCATGACAGGGCTGTGTACAATCTGAATTCTGCAGTTAAAATCAATATCCTCAACTGCAGATTTTATGGATCATAGAAACTACAGGAGCAGAAGACTGAATTTTGATGTATATGAGATTGGGACATCCATAGATAATGAAACTGGAGGAGTGTGGGGATAACAGTAAATGGAGGTCTGAAGCCTGACACCACAGGAAGAGCTCATGATGAAACAGAAACAGGCTGTAATGAAAAGAGATTATCTAGAAACCATCTCATAGTTACAGCATCTCTTCTAATCACAATATTTTTCTTCCTGCATCATGACTCTATTACCACTGTAATAGGAACCATACTCTTAATATGTCAAGTTGCTCTTTACATTGTGGTGGCACCCCTAGATAATTGGGTTTGGAGCCCATAGGGTGTCAAGAAAAAGCTGTGAAAAGCATTGAAAAACGTTGCCCCAGGAGCCTGATCTGGTCTGCTCAGAGTGTGTTCCATAAAGGCAAAGTGTTGTTGTGCCTCCACACATGTAAAATTTCCCCTGATCTAAGTTAAAGGCCGCTGGAGAATACTGAGAAATAACTGGTAAGACCAAATACAGTGCATAAAGGAAATATTTGTTTTGGAGTGCAAACATCTTTGTTGGTCTTAATCCAATACTTTTAGCTGCAAAAGACTTCACCTTTTTGTTTGCTGAAGGTATTCTCCTTACACAGAGTATACAGGATAATGACAGAAAAAAAGTTTCTTGGGTCTTCTCTAAGTTTCAGGTTATATCAGCTTAATTTAAGGTATGAGCTTGAATTGTATGAAGTTTAATCAGTGCGAGATGGTTTAGATATTCCTGTTTCATTACTTTTTTTTTTTTTTTTCATTTAACCTGTTCGGACTTGACGCAATCCACCCTAACTATAAAGAAAAGTCTTCATAATAATATAGGGATAAATAGTGATCCAGTAGGATCAGAGCCTAATACTGGGAAAGACTTGTGATATGCTTAGTATAGAGAAAACTGAAAGTATTTGTGACTTGTTTTTAGGGCAATATAGGTTTCAAATTTTGCTTTTATTACAGTGAAAAGATTTTTATTACTAATAAAAACCTCAACCAACAGAGAAGGTGTCTCCTTTGTCCAGATGCACAGGAGAAGGTAGACCAAAATTTGAGTGTCAAGATGGACCAACATCAAGGCACTGCTTTGCATGTGGCATACATCATGATGCTTCATTTTCACCCTCTGTTCTAACCTGCTTCAATAGTGTAGATAAGCTCTGCATTTTCTCCTTTGTCTTTGTCCAAAGCCGTGACCTGCAAAACTGCTGATCCAACTGCTGCTGATTCAAACACCGAGGCTTCATACAACGGACTGGTAAAGTATGGACTGTGGTCATTTGAGTCTTCCACATTTATAATAACTCTGGCCAGGTTTCTTCTGTAAGGGAATTCTTGATCTCGGACCTACAGAACAAGCATGTAACACACACCTTGATATTAATCTAGTAAAATGTCACAAATATTACTCATCAGAGTGTGAGTACTACTTCAGTTCTATTTAATACAAAGTAATAAAAACATTCATTTGTCCCAAAGAACAGTCTAAAATATATTCACACACAAGATGGCAAACAGTAAAATTAAAGAAACAGGAAACAGCTTAAGTACTTTTTTTTTCACTCGGGAAAAAATGCATGGCAACTGACTATCAAGCCATGAATTTTGAAGAGGCAACAACGTGACATCTGAAATTTGGGTTAAGGTTTAACCAAGCAAGAAATACTTTTTTCTTTTTTTTTAATACATGCTAAGTGGTCATGCCTGTGCCTTGCTATTGTCTGCTTTACAGCATAGAGGCATGTCAGTTTAGTGCCTTTAGCTGCCAATGGACTTCATTATTATATAAGTACATGCCTTTTTGAAGATGATGATACCAAAACTAAGCAGAGTAGGAATTACCTGATGAAGTGCTGATAATTGCCAACAGAGGTGTAATTTATCACAACTGTCTCAACCCCATGCAAAATACCTCAGCACTGCTTCACTGATAATCCTGCCACCACTATGCCCAAAAGTTCAGTTCACCTTAAATAGAGCAAAACCCCTATCAGGTGGAGATCAAACCCAAGTACCAGGAAATTACCTCTGTCAGCCATGTCTCTCTATGATTCAGTTTATAGTAATTTCTTAGTCTGCTCACCAAAGGACTTGCAGCTTTTTACTCTGTGAGTTGAGATCCCCCTCAGCTCCTGCTTGCTGCATCTCACAGCAGCCTCTGCTTTCTAAGGTCCCCTGGCAAGATGCCCCTGGACCTAACATGTCATGCATTGTTCCATGAGTTTTAAGTGGTTAAAGAAAACAGTGGACTACAAAGCCTAAACTAACACTGATTTTTTTTTTTATTAAAGAATAAAAAAAAAAATATTTCTATCTCCATAATATACAATCTTCACTTGAAAAGAGACAGAGTTATGTTCTGTACCTTAGGCACACCAAGCAAAAATTGGTAATTAACTTTTTTCTGCATAGCCAAGATATGGAAATGTAGATAAAAGAAAGCTATTTTGTATATCAACAGTTTATGTACTGAAATAAGTCCATAAAACTAAGCTATAAATGAGGGTTGTATTCAGAAAGGCTGTAGCATTCTCCATGGCAAGAAAGCAGTTATCTCCCTGTGAATAACTTCTCAAATAACTTTAAGCCTCACTTCAGAAACTCTGAAAATTACCTTGAGGGAGAGGACCAGATGCCAAGAGATTAAATAATTTCCTGCTTGCTCTCCCTTGAGATAGCAAATCATACATTCTATACAATAAATTCACAATAAAGTTTCCCAAAAAGCTGAAATAAAAACTAAAATAAATACACAGCAGGGCAGGCAAGATGAAATTAGTGACTACTTACTGCACCAAGAGTTCTTTACTGATGCAAAGACTATGGGATGGATGTACCTGAAGCAGCAGTGATTGTGTCCTGACCCAAGCGAATATTGTGTTCTTACCATGACATTAAGGATGTGCTTATCTTGAGCTTCGTGGTCTAATCTCTCAGCTGTATAAAGCACTCCAGTGCTGGGATCAATTCTGAATTTTCTCATGCTGACTGTATCAATGCTGCTGTGAATAGTGTAGCTCAACTTATGCTTCTCATCTCTGTCTATAGCTTCAATTTGCAGAATTTCAGTATCAGGGAGGATGTCCTCTGAAATGGTGACATCATAACTCGGCTGAGAGAATTCTGGGCCATTATCATTGTTATCCAACACTTTAATCAGAACCTACAGTTAATAAAAGAAAAGGATTAAAAGTTATTAAAGTCTAGTTGAACTACTGAGTAACACCTAGAGAAATGCAATTTACTTTAGATGGTTGATGATGTTATGCTGCTGTTATGGTGAGACTGAGAAACATTACTTACTATTAAATGCTTACTGTTCAGATCAAAAGAAATACTAAGGACTTTGCAGATAAAATGTTCCTAATTGTAAGACCTATTCAGAGCCTGATAAAGAAATCTGTATTTTCAGTATCTACAGACTGGAAAATATTTCTACAATGGTCACAGAAAAGGCTTTGTCCTTCCTTGTAACTTTTCTAGTTACAAGAGGCTTCTATAGCTATTATGGAATTTTCCTTTCAGTATTAATAAGGCTATAAAAGGCTTTTCATGTTACTTAAATCTGTTTTTTATACAGTCAAGATTCCGCTGAATCCTGTGTTGCTTTCTGCCCAATACATTGCATTGGGACTTACTAGCAATGTCAAATTCTGACAGCAGTGGAGACTTCAAGTTGCTCTTAGACCTTAGACCATGCTAGAAACAGTGACATTTGAGCAGGAGACACAATCTCAATACCATGCAAGTCCACCCCACACAGATCTATACATACCATCAAGGACAGGTAATCTCAGGGCACTGGTGACAGGAAAGAATTTTTTTTTGTTTCTTTCTTGCTTTTCCTCTGGCAGTGATAGCTGTCTTTATTGCCAACTAATTCACTTTCCCCTCCAACACCTATTTGTTTCCTTTCTGTTGCAGTGTATTAATTGTAGAGCTGCTAAAAATGTGAATGAACGCTCTGCTGTTTGCTTCAAGTCTGTCTTTAAAAGCTTGGCATAGATCCTTAAATAAAGTTGGAGAGGGGGAAGACAGCCCAGGGTGCTGCTGTTGCTGCCTATTACACCCATTTCAATATATCAGAAGCTGACCCTGGCAACTAATAAGAATCACTGTTTTCCAAGCTTTGCCTTCCACAACTTATATGTGTGTGGTTTCGATGACATTTTGTAGTTTCCCCTATTGGAGAAGTCACTCCCTGGAGAAAATATGCTTTCCAGACTTTGTATGCCATTGATTGCTTTGGGCAGTGTGGCAGCAAACTCCCTGACAAACTGTGTAATACTGAAAGCTGAAATATAAAGAGTTGACTTTTTTTCAGTGCAGGAAACAAAAAGTATCTTTTGCAGAATATGTCTGTGAAAGCACATATCTAATTTTACAGTAAGTGAAACGGAACAATCTTTTTATTCAAAGGCTTTGAAATAAATAGTCGAATGAATGACATGGAAAAAGGCCATGTACAAAACCTTTTCCGTAGACTAGGAGACTTGAGCCATCACTCAAGATACTTTCTTTGTTGCTTTGAAAAGTACTTGGCATTTTTTTAAGCAAATGTTTTATTATTTTGCTTGGTCAAATCCTGTTCATCTACACTTTAACAGAAGAAAAATACAGCTCTACTTTTACTGCAATATTGCACAGATGTTGGCCTCAGAGAGAAATGAAACTTTAGATTTCCATGATATGTGGAAGGGTTTGCAGAATACATTACCACGAGGAACACGAGCAGTTGTAAGCAGCAATTGTAATGAACTAGACTTGGAACTGTTTAAAAGACAGCTGAAATAAAATGCTCTGTAAGTTAAATAGCATAGACTTCAACTGCATATTCCATACAATTTAATTTTCACCAGATTATGGTACACCAGAGTGAAGCAGGGCAAAGCCTATATTACATTATGCTTCAGTCTTGGACAGATAGCAATAAACTTTGGGGGAAATACATGTTGCTGGACCTATAATAATGATGAAGAGTTACTTAGCTTTTTATACTTTCATTGTTGCTATATATCATGGCATATTTCTGACCTGACTGAGCAAAAAAAACCCCAAAATCCCCAGACCTACATCTCAAAAATATGTGAAGAAATTAGTTGTAACATATGAAAGAAAGCCTGAGGAAAATATTAAAGACTTCAGCTCTAATGGGACACAGAGCCAGTGCCTAACCACTTTTGTTAGTGTAAGGAAGAGAGACTGAAGCAGCATGAGTTGTGGATAATCTGATTACCAGTGTTTAATACTTAGAGATCTTGAGTTTTGATACCCTCAGTCCTTGACAGGTACCACTATAATATGGATGGATTATTTTACTGCTACACTTTTAACTCAGAAAATTTATTTTTCTTTGAATTCATGGCCAAAAACGTTGTCATGTATCATTTTAGATAGTCTAACAGAAAAGTAACATATTTTCAAATGGATTGAAAATACCAATAGTGTTTGATTCTCCTGATGCTGGTACAGTACAACCTATCTTGAACAAGTTTAACAATGTTTTTAACACCGGTGTGTGCAAGCTCAAGCTACTCTGGATGAAAAAATTTACAGATGCACACCAATGTGTCTTAAAGTGACTGCTACAGAAATGACATGCTATTTTGTTTGTGTGGTGTGCGATCACCCCAGTGCAAGGGTTCACTTCTCATTATATCCAGTGCATTTTGGGATCACTGGCAAATTGAGAAAGCAGACGAGGGCAGAAAAGGTTTACCCACCCCAAAGCTTGAACTGCAACTGTGCAAGACAGAGCTTCATGATTTATGCCTTCGCTAGACTGCACAAACTAAACAAGGTGGGACTGAACCAGCATCAGAGACCAAGAGTAACCCATGAGACTATGGAAATTACAGTGTGGATTCACAAAACAGCATTTCTTTCCACTGAAAAAGGTCTAAGCTAATGTCCTGACACACATATGAGCCATGACTTTGCTTGGGGAGTGCAAGGCATGAAGAGGGGAAAAGATAAAGAAACTGAAGTCCTCATTCACTGTGGTCCTTAAGCTTACAGGGAGCTGTGCACTTAAAATTGATTTGATCATTTCCAGAAAAGAACTTTTTTTTTTCCTTTTTCCTTTTTTGTCTTTCACTTCACATCTACTGTAAAACTGATCAAGTGCCTGTTTAAGTGGCAGGCACCTTCCTCCCCAGAGATGACAGTGTTTTAATGATTTGCCAAGTGATCCACATTGAAATACACATTATTTATTACTTATGCTGCACTTCAACAGCCACTTCCATTTAGAGATGGAAGGCGCTGCGTTAGAGATGCTAATGAATAAAGAAGTCATTATTAATTCACAATTTCTTCTATTAAAGCAGTTAGGAATATTTCTAATTTTTGTCAGCTGTCCCTTAAAATCCCCGAGAGTCAAATGTAATTTAAACATTACAGTCTCTCCTTTAATAGAGGGGGGTGGATTTTCCTTGCAACAAAGGAAAGTTAGATTATATATGGGAACACTGATTATACAAGCTCTGTTAAACCCCAAAATGGAGCTCTTTAATGTTTTTAAAAATTGAACTGCTTTGGGAGTTACTTGGAAAAAAAAGCAGGTAAAAGAAAATGGAATTTAAGTTCCACTTTAAATAGATATAAATCCCTCAGTCCTTAAAACATTTTTGAGGAGCAAGTGACTATTATCCCAATACTTTGCCCAGGGAAAACAGTGCCTTGCAGCAAGGTTAAGTGACTTACCAAAGCCGCAGGAACAATGCAGTGGCAAAGCTACAGAAGATGCTTTATACTTATTTTTGAGCCACACCCCTTAAAAATACCTTAAAATGCCACCTTTCCTATGCAGATTTCCTACTCCAGCAGGATAACTTCTAGTAAGGTGTTACTTAAAAAGAGGGGGCAACCTTTTCCTTTAATAAAGGACAAATGAGACACACATGAACACTGGGCTCACAGAAAACCTGATCCTGCAAACATAATGAGAAGCTGAGTAAACTGAATGCCACCAAATTGTTAATATAAGGAAATTTCTCAGATTCATTTAATGGCTGCCAAACTCAGACATAAAATTTTGGTGCTACTGGCAGATTTCCCACTGATTCCAGAAGGGTCAGCACTCTGCTCCCTGGAGTCTTAAGCTTTAGCCAGCTGGTTGCACATCTTTCACCTCAAAGCAAGTGTTGTACTAGTGAAGCAACTCAAAGACTCACAGTGTCTGTGTAATTCAATACTCTCCACATATTTATTTCCAAATGGAAGATATGGCAAGAATGACCTGTGCTGTATAAATATCCTTTATTACTGTGTAGGTGCCTGGGGTGTTAAGTTGTGACAATATCCATTGTGTAGAATCAAAGACAGGCTTTAAAAGTTTCCCAACACATCTCCAAAAGGTGATGAATGGAAATATTTACTACTGGTTTGCTACGAAGTAGGGATTCCTCTTTGCTGAGGACTGCGCACGATTACTGACTGAACTACTTCTCACTGACAAACATTAGCTGCAAGACCTTTTTCCACGCTCATAAAGCAAACATGCACCAAAGCAGTCTCTGCCTGGTTCTCCCTGAAAGCCCATATATTTTCCAGTGCATCTTGGGCTTCAGAAAGGCAGGCTTGCCTCCTTCTGCTCCCATTGTGTGGAGCCTAATTTATAGTCTGAACAAGCGCCTTGCTATAAAAGATTTGCTTCTCCCTGCTCACTTCCTATTTCCCACAGTTAAAGAGAGTTTCAAATAAAGGATTCACGGGCCTCCAAGCTTACAAATTAGGCAAAGTAACACTGAGAGCATTAGCAAAGACTTTGTACTCAAAATGGTAAGTGAAAGGCCTGAAGAAATACAATCAAATTAAAGCGGGACAAAACTTAATGCAGGAAGTCTCTCCAAAGCTGTTTTTAATGTTGCCCATAACAAATACATTTGGTTTAGGGACAAATGTATTTGAGTGAAAACTGGGTAAATGCCAGCAGCTGCTTTAGAGACATTTGAAGCTGGAAGAATCTGCTTGGCTAATTGCTTGGTCTGGGCACCATGTTGCAGCACAACCTATTAAGTGTCTGAATTATTTAAACTCAGGTTACATTTCTGTACAGGTTTTGAAACCTATTTTGATTTAATACTGCTTTCAACTGTGTTACCACACAACTTTATTTTCTATTTCCTGACAAAGTTTTCACTCCTCCAAACCCCAATCTTAACATAAAAATGCAATTTTCCTATAAGCCTCAGTGGACAGTTATTTATACTTTACTGTGCCCTTTGTGTTATGTTAAAATGGAAGGAAAAATCTTTGTTTCACAGGCAAGGCAGTCCTGAAATTGCTGGGTGTGACAGAAAAAAAAAATTCAAGGAGTGGGTTGGTTATATTTTGGAGGAAATGTTAAACTGAGCAAATGGGTAATGAATGGAGTGGAATGAATGGAAACCCCACATCTCCTTGTCTGCCCTAGGAGAATCCACAGCCCAGAACTGCTTCTGGAAATCTCTAATGTCTTATCTACATTTTGACCATGGTCATCTAAGAAGAGCTTTTCACCATTCAGTTAAAAGAGCTACCCTCACTCAGGGTGAATGACCAGCTCCTTGTTTTTAAGAAAATTTTATAAGGAAAAGGTGTTCTCTGAAAGATGAGACTGAAACAGTCAAAGGTCAATCCTCAGCACAAGAATAAATGAAAGTCTGCAACCTTCTGCAAGGAGAGATAGAAAGGGGTAACGAGCAGTAACTCTTTCCATCTGCTCTTCTAGTCTGATTGCCTCCAGCTGAAGGTATTATATGTGATCATGTATTGATCTGCAAAAACTTTTTTAGACAAAATGTATACTATTCCTGAGTGCCTACTCTACTGGTAAATAGTGAGATGATTTTGCAGCAAGTGAAACTAAGGTGCTTTTTGCCTCCTACCTCGGAAGCAACAGCCTTCATGCTTTAAAGCATCTTTGCTATACTAGTCACAATGATGAAAAAGAAGGAGAAGGCAGGGAAATAAGCAAGAAGCAAAGCTGTCTTTTTCATATAATACCATCACTCCAGGAGGCTGCTTTCAAAAAATGGTAGCAATCTGCTAGGACAACATTCTCAAAAAAAGTGAAACATTATCATAACTTAGATGATTGTTCCATTGTTCCCCACTGTACTCTACTTCTGTGGATATTTTAGCAAAACTCAACAGTGTGCACTACAAATAAGTAAATAAGTGTTATCCCCCTGTTGTGCTTGTATGTAAAAGATCTGAGTTGTTGAGTAAAAAAAAGGTTTTCGGATAAACCTGACTCATGACCAGGAGAATTTATAATGTTGCACAGTCAAAGTTAGTCAAAGTTGTGGCAAGAGTAGGTGTTTGGTTGCCACTACGCTGATTTCTTCCTGGGAGAGTCCTCTCTCTGCCCAAGCAAGGGCAAAAGACCCTTTTGCAGCCCCAAGGGAGGTGATGGCAGTGGCAAGGAGCAGAGTCACTGTGCAGAGCTGCTGTCCCAGCTCTCTCTCTAGCACATGGGATACAGAAGTCCTGACCCCTCCCCAAGGCCAGCAGCTTGCCTGGCAGCTGCAGGAATTGTGGGCATTTAGAGCAAATGTACACCTTCAGCCTTTAATAAATGACAGCATGGCCTCAAGCAATGACAGGAAAAAGGAAAGCTCTCCCTGGCTAAGTCAGGAGACTTAGCCATACTAGAAGTTAATCATCATGACAGAAGTTTTATACCCACACTCCAGATACATAAATCAAACGAGCCAGCATTTCGTCGTATCTTCCCTCCTCCATCTCTTTCTATCCCTACCATGCTGCCAGCATGGCTGGGGCTCAGCTGAGTGGGCAGCACGCTGAGTGGCAGTGGCTCAACAAATCCTGGCACTTTGGTTCTTACTTCGGAGACTGTATTCCTCTTGGAAACCTTGATCATGCCCAAACCAATTAATATTTCTGTTGCACAAGAAGTTTGTTACTTTTTTTTTTTTAAATATTTCTTTTGTTCTTCTTGCCTCTTTTCACAATAGGGAACTGTTATTACAACAGATATAACTTTAAAATCAAAATGATCTCCTTCCTCCCATGGTACAGTAATGAACCATGTGCTCAGTAAGGCATGAAGGAAGTGAGCAGTTTACTGGAGCTTAAGGCATGCAGGAACATTGCTGAAGAAACTTCCCCAAGTCCATACCAGGGATCATGTTACCAAAAGAAAAATCTTTGGCATTTTTATGCTGTATTTTACCACCTCCAACTGTATAATAGACAAAAGGCCAAGAGGACATAAAAGAAAACAGGTGGGGTGGAATAAAAAGCAAGACTGTTCCATTTCACATGGTGATGGATCAGCTGTTTCATAATAAACCGTCGCAGTTTGAGGTGGGGCTGTATATTATTTTATTGTTAAACAAGGGGGTGAGTTTATATAATTGCTTTCCACTGTTTCCTCTTCTACCATATCCTCCTGCAGCTACAGTTAAAAACGCAGGTGGTACTACGTATATGAGACAAAACACTTACAGTGTTGTTTTATCAAAACCCAGAATAAGGCCACTGAGAGACATCAGTCAATGCTTTGTTTTTTTTCTTTCTATGACATATTTTACTTAAGCCTATCAGTTTGACTTTTTTTTTTCTATTACTGTTCTAGAAGGAAATAAATATGAGCAAGGTAAGCAAAGGCTTCAAAGTACAGCCAAAAATACAGTAGAAAAGTTTTGTAAAAGGGAGTGATAGATAGCCAGGCATAATTCTGGGAGTTCTGACATAATGATTGCTTTTGAAATCTCTGTTGCGAAGACCAAAAGAAATACATTCTCAGATGCCCAGACCACAATTAAATAATTAAACAGTATCCACATTAAGAAAAGGAAGTGGAGGAAAGAAGGGTCTGTACCCACTAGTAATTATCTAATGCTATACTATTGCAATCTGAAACGAAAATGTTACATTCCTAAATAGGTCACATCACTGTTACAAAGAATGCTCAGGCTTCTTTTAGAATGCAACAGCTTTACTGAAATATGTTTTTACCATATGTTTTAATTAAAAATGTAGAGGGTTCAACCAAATAGGTTTTGAGGACTGTTATATGGGTCAATTTATTAAATCAAAAGCAGCAGAAACAAAAAACATAATATCCATGAGAAATTACTTGCATCCAGCATGTTTGAAAGTCCCTATGCTTTTTAATATTTCTTTGGCTGAAATGTTTGTAAGAAACAAAACAGGTCATGTTAGGGATTCATCACCATCTGAAATGTGGACTGAGAGTGTCGCCAAGATTAAAAAATGAAGCATAACAAAAAACTACTCAAGAATTGAAGAAAACGCCTCATGGAAAGGGTCAGTAATTCTCCTTCGCTTGTCTACCAGAAGACTGGGAGGTCATTTGAGCATTGTGAGTGAGTGACTTCCTGGGGAGAAAATAGTGGTTTTTAAAGCGTTCTTTAATTGAACAGAGAGAGGCATAACAGGGAATATGGGCAGATATAATCAAGCTTAAAATAAGGGATGTTTGTAGCAGAGATGCAATTAATTCTGAAACTAACAGGGAAAATAGTGGATTTTCTATCACCTAACTTGATATCAGCTGATGTTTTCTTACCAAGGGAGGATTATCAGGAGAAATTATCAGGAATTTTAGGGCTGGTTTTAAAAAGGAAATAATTGAGAAAGTGTTCAATGATTTAACAATCTCTTAGGAAAGCTGGTGTTGTGCCTGAATGAGTACAAATTTACATCTGAACTATTTAAGCAAAAAGGTAAGGTAAAGTAGAAGCATCTGCCTATGCATGCATATATGTAAATATAAAAAGTGTTTGGGCCTTCCTTCTGCAGTGTAAAGAAGCATACAACATCACAAACCTATTTTTTTCATTTACACTTGGGCAGTAACTCAGATGTAGAATTTCAGGCGCTAAGTAATCCATACCCCACAACTCCACCTCATATTGAAGGATTTTGCTGTTTGAAATCTCCCTGGTGCCACCTGGGCCTCAGAGTCCCTGTCCTTGTGCTACAGCCCTGACCATGACACAACTCCAGACTGGTTCTCACTGAAGAGATACCCAGACTCTGTGCCAGGGTCTCTCCAACAAGGATGTGTCAGAGGCAGCATTAGCCCAGCCGTGGGCTAATGTTTATCTGACCTGACTTTTTAATTGATGAAAGGCATCGAGCCTGATAAGCAAGACTGATTTTAAAAGGTTCAGTGGGGCTGTTTCACAGAAGACAATGTAATTGCAGGCAGTGACACTAAAGGAGAGGTCCTTTGAATTTTAAGTTTTGCCTCTGAACAATTGATCTTGTGTCCCACATTTGGGTCTTGGGAGGATGAGAGGTATCAACTCCATTTATTACAATCAATAGCAATATCCCCCAACACTACAGAAGTACTATTGTATTTTGGACCATTATGGAGTGACACAATTGTCAAAATCTATGCTTTGCCGCCTGTGATAGGCACTCCCTCAGCTGGAGGAAGGCAAATTACTTTCATGTGAGCATGAAGAGAACAAAAGGAGAAGTAACGCTTTGAAACCTTCCACAGCCAATTCTTGTGAGCCAGATGGAAAGGCTCTGAAAAATATCCCTTCCATTAGTTATCGGTGGTCTCAAAGGATGAGGTTTTACTTGAATGGAAAAATTATTAATTTTTATAGCATATACATTCCACTAACAAATTAATAACTTGCCAAGAAAGGAATGTGATATTCTACCTGAGTCGTGGCAATGTTTGTTCCATCGGTGACTTCCACAGTCATATTATACATTGACCTCTGCTCTGCATCCAAGGGCTTTGCAATGACAATAGTGCCCACTCCCTTCTCCGCGTCGAAAGAACTATCGTAATTCCCTCCTAATTGTTGCACAAAAATACAATTAGATTAGCCATCTGTGGAAAATTTCCATTGAAAATGTTCCTAGAAGTGGGTATATCTGTTTACTGGCACCCATCTTAACAGCTTGCCTTAGCATGCACAGTATATCTAGTGATACTTCTTTGTTCATAACTCATTTATATTTTAAAGCACAGTTTGTATATTGGAAAGCAGATATCATTAAAATGCATTGCCAAAAACCCCCATAAAAATCTAGCAGTATATTTAAGTAAACCGTAACTGAGTCTATAAAAAGAATCAAATGGCAATAAGCCCGTAAGATGTGTGCCCTTATAGTTTGGATAATGAACAAGAATAATTATCTTTTTATATAAAAATCATTCAAGAGGGTTTTACTTTACAAATTTTATTTTCAGGGAACTCTCACTGATGCTTCCAGGTACAAAGACCATAATCTGAGTTTTTAGGAATTGCAATTATAATCAATTTTAAAAATGAAAATAGAGATTTGTTAAGTTAATATTAAGGAAAATGATAATTACTGGCAGCAAAGGTCAAATTTTACTAGTCTTTTAGGAATTATTCAATAGATCTGACAGGATGCACATCCTAAATTCATTTCCATGAAAAAAGCCTCACAAAGCACTCTGCTAATAATAACATCCCCTTTTCCTGTCACACACTGAATGATGCAGTAGCAGAAAAACCCTCATGAGTCTCAGGTGAAAGAAAAAAAAGAAAAAAGGATCTATTAAAAAGTAAAAGAAAGCTATAAATAATTTGAGATTGAAGAGTTACAATATTTCTCACAGTTTATAAATTAGAACCACTCATTATTTTCAAAAGAAGAGCACACATTCCCCACTGCTAAGCTGTTTCTTACTCACTCATCTATAAAGTGTAATTTATTATTAGTTGAGTCTGAATTTTTTTGGAAGCTGGGGACAGGGAAAGGTGGAACACAACACTGCTGACAAACGAACTCTTAAGGTATATTCATCCCACAGCAATGCAATGTCACTAGCTACATTCTCTGACAACCCAGTTCTACAAAGAGGAAAAGCCTTTCAAACTGCACTGGTTATAAAACTTATGTAAGACCTCTTGGGATGAGGTCCACAGGTAGTTGAACACCCACTCCATTGACTTAGCTCTGGTGCAATATATATAAAGATATATATATATGTGAATGGCTGTTATTATCACAAAATTACTTTCATTTTATGGCTGGGGGCAAAGAAGAGAGAAGAGCAGAGCCTCTCTCATTCTCCCATCTGCGTGGTTTGCTGACCAATAAGTGGCATTATTCTCAGAAGCAGTAATGCATTCAGTGAGAGGAAAAAGGTTTCAGCATTTGAAGAAGTTGAAGACTAGGAGGAATCACAGCAAAATCACAGCTTCTGAATTCCTTAATGTGAACAAACCCTTACTACTACCTCTTGCACAGGCTATTGCAAAGAAAGGGTAACCTGGAAGAAGCACTTCTCTGTCTGTATTTGCCTTGAAAGACATTCAGGCATGGGGAGAAGAAAGAGAGCAGAGGAATAAGAGTGCAGGTAAACACTGCAGAGGAAAGGCAGAACTGGTGAACTTCTGCCCACTGAAATGATTCAAATGTAGTAATTTCAGACATGCCACCAGACTTCCCTATGCTGAATATATGTATATACATATACACAGATCTAAGCCTAATAGATGAAGTTATGGTTTTCCAGGAAAACACTGACACTGGATCTGCTGTGATTTATGGTGGATTGCTTATTTTCTACTTTCCTTCTGCAAGCCCAAATCGCATGGTTTTCTCTATTTACATATATAAACTCTATTGACACTAGAAAAAACAGACATAATTGTCCTTGATGTTTAAGCAATAGCAAGGTATCAGAACATTGATCATATCTTCAGTGTTCTTTTTTTTAAAAAAAAAAGTTAGTCTAGAAGAAAAAGTTTCTCTCCCAATTAATGTTTTAAATTGATTTACTTGAGAAAAATTGCACCATGAAAACCTCCTTTGAAGAAAAGAGTTTGAGATTCATGCAAGGAAATCTCCGCTGAAATGAAGTTAGCCTTGGGACAGTAGGCACTTTACAAAGAGAATGTTTCATACTGATAACCATGAAAACAAACTGAAAGCCTATACTTCAAGATGTTTAATAACCATCTTAATGAGCAATCAAAAATTATATGCTATCAACTGACTTGCACTTCCTAAAAAAAACCCTGCCTTTAAAACTTTCAAAAAGTAACATGGACAGATTAGCAATAGATGTTTTAAACATCTATTGGCTCAGAGCTGGGTTTGCAGGGCCCCACACAGTCCATTGCAAATACACCAACTTATTCATGCCATTTTCATTAAAGGAAGTATACTCTTCCTCTAACCTAAGAATTTAATCAATCATGTGAGTTTTTTTATATATTATTCACATCTCCCAAAATGGTCTAGTGACAAAAAAATTAATCTTGATTGCCAGTCACCCTAATCTACACCTGTAACTACCAGGCAATGCACTTCATTTTACCTTGAATTGTTTTCTATTAAACAAGGTAGAGAGTGCATCAAACACTGAGACAGAGATGGATCAGAGAACATCCTGCTGTGAGATTTGTGATTACAATCTACTTTGGAGTGAAGCCCTGATTTATTCATGATTCAATCTGGTACATTTTAACAGACCATGGTCAGAAGAAGAACCATGCAGTCAGTTGAGCTTCTGGGAATAATGCCTGAGATACGGGGTCCTGCCTCTCATATGCAGTACCAGAGGCAGTCTGGAAATAGTTTGTACTGCTTCCCAGCTTTGATATACACTCAAAATAGGTCCTCATATGATAAATGCTTCTAAAACTGTACTTAAACACTGAAGAACAATTAATGAATTACACATAAATGCTATAAAAGCTAAATGCTAAGAGTCTTAGAGATGTGTCAAGTCTATGCAAGGCCTACTATGAAGCACCCAGAGAAGCATCCATCACAATCATCTTTGAAAGATTGGTGGGTGCTGGAGTTGCATGAAGAGAGAGAAAATCCTTGTGTAAAAAAACCCAGGAACTTTCTCTTAAAAGCTCTTGCAGCTGGGAACTCCACATGAAATCACTTCCTTCCGAAGGTGCCCATGTTGAGGTTGAAGGGCTGAGCCCCTGGGACGTGACAGCTGAGAAGGTGATGGCTTTTGGGGTACTTGAAACTGGTTTTCAAAAGCATGTTGCTGTGTCTCTACCACCCTTTTCAAGTGAGCTCGCCTGCAGTGCCATTAGCTCCCACAGTATCAGTTTTACCAATTTTACTATCAGCCATGTAACATTTTCTTTGATCACAATCTTTGGATGAAAGAGGGCTAAGGATGATGGCATTTTGTTCAGCTGCACAGTTTTATTAATGTGAATTTTCATCACTTATTCCATTTTACAGCATATGGCACATGCTTTCCTTTTTATTGTCTACTAAACCCTGCTTTCAGACACAAGGTATGTAGAAGTTGTCTTTGCTAATATGCTTGCAAATGCATTAAGAAAGAAATATTTCAAATGAACATAATACATTGAGATTTCCTCTGGCACTTAAGGAAAATCAGTGACAAAGAAGGCAAAATGATTGAGAAATGGCAAGTTGGGTAGACAGGATGCCCTGAGAAAGTATTTTAACACTGAAAAACCTCAGAGAGATGTGGATTAGCTGTTGTATGTAATACCACTGCAGACTAAAATGTAATGCTGTTATATCTTCAATACAGATTAATGACTTCCCTAAAGATACTCTGATTAGACTGAAGCAATTAGAGTAGGATTTCATGAAAAGTCTGTATCTACTTGCAATGCCATCTTTGGATGAGAAAACCTATCATGTTGGGATGATAAAAATTCATCCAGAAAGCACTTTCTCTCTCTAGCTGACTGTGAAGATTCCCAAAGTCACCTAGCACAGATATTAATGTCTACACTTTGGATATCTAAAGTTAAGTGTGATAATTTCCACCCTTACTTTCTTGACATTGATCTCAACACTCTTGCATAAGCCCTGGAAGCACTAAATTTTTAGAACTAGTAATTTGTTATGTTATCTGAAAGCATGTTATAGATCATATAGGGTTTTTCAATTCCAGCTGTTATCAGGACAGCTGTAGAAACAGTTGCTGGTACAAAAGATCTTATTAGCTGGCCCTCGTGACAGCTCTCTAGAATAGCCTTAATTTTCAATTTAACAGATGGTACAGTACAGTGAAGAAGGAGATCTCTGAAAATTAAACCGAGAAAGCTCTGAGCCAACAGACTGTAGTTTGTGTTCTTGGTATAGAGTTGGTTACATTTTCTGGTTGACTCTGAAGCGTCACCTTTGTTCTTAGCTTATTTCTTTGTTTCATAGTCACTGTGAACATATTTTTCTCCTGACAAAAGTCCTGTGTGCTTTGGAAAGAACTAATTTTCATGTTAATAAAAAATATATCTAAAAAAGCCCAAACTGTACCTTGGAAGAATAACAAGAGATGTGTGATGGGCAGGCCAAGGAAAACTTCCTGACCTGTTAGAAAGGGGTTCTGGAGGTCAGCTGGAGAATTTGCCTAAGGCAGGATACAATGCAGATCTCACATTCCCACAGAATGTGGGCTCTGCATCTCTTTTGAATTCCTTTTGAATTTCAGTGTTGGGGTTTTTAATTTTCAAACATATTCTGCTTATGTTGTATTTTGCTGCAAGCAATTTTTTTTTTTGGTAGTATTTTTACTGGATATGGTTCCTTTTTGGGAAGATGTGGAACCTCCCTATGTTCCTATCAGCTGTTGATAGGCAGTTTAAGAGGGGATCATGCTGCTGTAAGAAATTATTTTCTCCTTTGAGAAGAAAATACGTCAGTAAAACTGGAGGACTTGCAGGCAAATGATTCCCATGACAGGACCTTTTTCCATCTTTTCCAGTGGAATGATCCAGAAGAATGGGATTAAATACACACCTCAGAATTACCCGATGGCTGTGGAGAATGACTTGTTCAGTCTTAGATGCAAAGATAGATCACACTGAACTCACACTGAACTACAGATCTAATACAGCTAAAACCTGACAAGTCTTCCATTGCTGGTAGATAGCAAACAGCATACATGCTCCATGTTCAAACTAAATAGAACCAGGATATACTGACATCCTCACACAAGTCTCATTTGGCCTACCATGCCATGATGGACAAGAGGACAAGAGAAATACAGGAGGTGATCTAATTTAGAGAATAGTCCTCTAAACCACATTTTCTAAGGGCAGAGAAGATTCTTACTTGTCCTGTCCCAAAGCAAGCTAATAGCAAGAACAGTGATGATAAATTGGGCCAACTGCTACAATTCTCACATTGCTCAGATCAGAGAAGGAGAGAAAACGAATTCACCCTGAAACTCAGAGGTGAGTCTAAAGCACTTCTAGGATATTCAGCAAAGCCAAAATTTACATTTCTTTTGTTTTCAAAGAAAACAAAAAACCCTTAATGAGTGTTTAAAGAAATAAAAATTCAACTACAGATTTTTTTAATCATAACATAGCAAATATTAGTAATATGACGTGCAAATATTTATTCTTTTATGTACTATATCATGTTAATAAGAAAAAAGTAATGCAGACTGAATTTTCAGATAAAACTATCGTAAAGAGAGTCAAAGCCTTGAGTTTGCTGCTAAGAAGCTAAAAGCAAGGGCATAAAAAGCAGAAAAGAAAGCAGAAAGGTATTTTAGATAGTTCTCCAAGGAGATTATGCACAGGAGGCTAGGGAGCTACATATTTTTGACATTAATGAAAATTTGCAGTACTGTAAATTAAATGGACAATTAACTAAAATTAACAGATACTAAATTTAAGCATTTAAGCAACCTTGCTAAAAAGTTCTGATGTGCTTTCTGAGTTTGGCTGCTCTTACAAAGGCACAGGCTGGGGGAAAAAGGAAAGATAGAGCGAAGACTGGAAAACCAGAGAGATGTTGTGCAACATGCTACTTAAGCAAAAACTAGCACCATGCAGCTTAGCTCCAGTGTTGAAGTAGTAATCACACCATTCCCACACTAACAAAGGGAAAGACAGAAAAGGCTCAATTTACCTGGGAGAAATAAAGGTCTCTGACTTATCTTGAGTTCCCATTGAAAATTAGTTTCTCATAAATGACTGAATAAATTTAGCACAACTGAAACAATCTGTGTTTATGTCTTTCACAGTGTGGGATCTGTATGAACTGAGAATGGCGTTGAATGCAGTCTGAAAACAGAAAACAGGTATGACATCTCCACTATTCCTAACTAAACAAACAAACAGCTAAGCATCCTGTCCCTCTCTAGTCCATGAAGGGAAGATGATCTCCCTGTTTGCAAGGTATCTTCATCTCTTGGAGCTGATTAACTCAAGAACTTAAACACTTACTTAAAGTGTATATAATTTAAGTGTAAAGTTAGGCAGACAGAATACTATATAGCCAACTTCATCTGCCCTCCCTTCCCTTATTTTTTTTAGCTGGGAGAAAGTGCATGTTATGCATTAAAAAGGAGATCCTCTGGAATTCCAATGCCCATTTAGTTTGAAAAGGTCATAAAGATAAAGGTCAAGCTGCAAACTCTATATTAAACCGTGCCTCTACAAAAGCCTTCAGGGTTTTTGTTGACGTTACTATGAACTATGCACAGAGGTACAGAATCACAAAATACCAGATGGAGCAGGATCAGGTCTAGATTTTACAACAGCACAGAAACCACCTCTTGCATGAGCAGTTCCATACAGCTTTCCATACATGACAATTAACTGCTATTAATACCCCATGCCTTTCATTGGGCTTTTCAGAACTAGACCTCCATGTTCCCCTAAAAAGAGTCAACATCTTTTTTTTCCCCACATGTTGATACTGAGGAACAATGAGAAAAAGAGTTTTTTGATACTGACACTAACTAGAGGCAGTAAATATATTCTAAATACACCATGTTCTGTTTGCAAAACTCTCAGGGTAAGTTTTATCTTTGCACCTTGTATGCTGAGTGTCTGGAACAGGGTCTTATGCATGCCCAGGACTCTTGGTTATTCCTATTGCTGAAATGGGTGTTGTTGCTAGTGCTATTATTTATAACAGCAGTAATATGTAATGACAGCATTCATATGGTAACAGTACTGAACTGGATGGTCAGGGTCACTGATTTCTCATTAAATCTAGGGAAGCTCTGTGTCAGTGACCCTCTGCAGTGATGCAGCATCTTGCAATATCAGAAGCTACAGTCTATCGGGAAACCATTAGAATTGTTTAAACAGGAAAAGTCTTCTAAAAACATTTGAAATAGTTTAGACATAAAGGTCACATTAAATGACAAATTAAAGGCTTAAATTTCACAATGCTCTCCCTATAATCTCTGTTTGTTAGGCAAAAATGAAATATTATTGTAAGGAGTTGCTTGATTGCAAGTGACTCTAATAATGTAAAAGAATAGCGGTAGAGCAGGGGCTTGTCTAAGGGCTGAACAGAGACAGCATTTTAATGAGAGCTGGTTAAGTTGCCATGAAAAGGACCAAAGGGAGTCCAGCAAAAGTTTCAAATAGGAAAAAAGTGTCAATAACATCAAAAAAGATGGATTTCTCCTGGGAGGAAAATTAGGGTCAGTGAGGAAGGGAATGGAAATGTAAACATTAGCTAACAAACTGCATGTGGCATATTGAAGCAACTGAGGGAATGGGAGGAAAACTGTAGGAAACATATGCTGGCCTTCCCCAGGGACTAGCAGGAACCCTAGAACATGATAATAGCTTTGGGTTTCATTTTAATAAGGTTGGCACATCAGAAACTCTGCTGCAAATTCAAAGAGGAAATGTTGCTGCTTCTGTCTTTCATCTGCACAAATTGGCAATAAAGGGTGGATGAAAACGACTCTGACAGACTCTTGTGGTCCTGTCCTTCCTGTTGGCTAAACCCATTTGCAAATAGCTATGCTGAAATCAGAGTCAGTCAATCCCTGTAAATAAAGCATGCTGACATACACTTTCTGCTAAGTCAGTGGCAAAGGTTTTTGTTTCTCTAATCTTTCATGTAGATTTGCTTTATACCCCTTCATTTAAACAACAGCACTTTGTGCAGATGCACTGTTTTACATCCAAGGGTACACAAACAGTACGTACAAGCATTTGCAAATATAAAGAAGCACAATAATTTTTCCGGGGAAATTCTCACTTTGAAGATGAGCTATTTCAAATGACGTAACTGAATCAACAGCAGAAGTGGGAAAGAAAGGCTTAGGAACATTGACTCCTGTTTCTTTACTGCAACCAAGTGAGACCCTTTACTCCCTGTTGTTTTGGCAGCTAGTGCCATTCCCCTGTGATTTTAAGAGTTCTATGGCTTCTCCACCTTTCTCCTTCTCTATTTTCATAAGCATTTTTATGTAAGGCAATTTTGTAGTTGAAATCTCACATCAAAACACATCTCTGTTTCAGCTTGCATTCAAGACAAACTTTTGGTGGCTCCATTTGTAACCCATATGTTGATGCATCCCATTCTGTTTCACAGTTAAATGGATGGCACTGGACTGTGAGAAGTTTGAATTAATTATTTGTGATAAACTGTGGAGAATCCGTGAATAAAATGATAATAATTGGACACAAATATGGTAAAAGCTGTCACAGAAAGAAACGCAGCACATCCATGTGTCGCATCACATCCTGTCACAGGCACTTATGAAAGATGTAATATAAATTGTCTCAAAAAACTTGCAAAAATAAAAGGCAGCCTGGATAGTTGTATTTTAGCAAATGTGTTTGCACTAAGGGTACCTTCTGTTGAACAGTTCTGCCCACAAGCTGTCTGTAGAATATAGAACATCTCTCGAGCATGCTTGCCACCTTGAAGCAGGGCAGTCGGAAGCAGAAAAAAAAGAACAGAATGCAGAAAAAAAGGTGAAGAAAGAGAGAAATGAGGGACAGCAAGTCTAAGTACCATAAATACATTTAGAAATGAGATTAGCCAAGTGTGACAATAGAATTTAAATGACAGACAACATTAAGATTGCAGTAAATAACATAGTACGAAAAAAAACAATTCAGCCATACAGCACTCTTTTTTCAGCTTAGCTAAGGAGTCATAACAAAAGTAGGAATATTACTATTATTATTGTTATCACTATATTAAAATAGCATTTTCATTTCATCATTACAAAAGTGGATTTATTGGGGGGACGGGGGGGGAGGCAGTTCATGGTTAGTTTTCTTGCTCTCAAAACCACACGTCCATATGCTTTGCTTCTGAAGCATCCTCCTCGCACCACTGACTCCCAACTTACCGACAATATCAAACCAGAGAGGAATGTTAGATGGCTGCACAGAGACCACCCCGACAATCTCTGTCACTTTATCACTTTCCATGACGGTGAAGTTGTAAAAGGGTTCATCAAAAGTCAGGGGGATGGGCGAGGGCGCAGGCTTTTTTATCCACTCAATATGGAGACGTGCAGTTGAAGATTTTTGGGGCCGGCCATTGTCCACTGCTTTTATCTGGCAGGTACAAAGAAAAGAGGGCTCAGGCTGAGCATCCCAGCTTGGCTGTTCAGACCTAATTCTATCTCATGATGATCACTGCTTGGAAAATGGCCTTTGTAATCCTATATGTAAAATCCCTTGAAAGAAGAGGAAGATAAGCACTTATTTCTCAGTTGTCACTCTTTTTGCATTATGCTTTGACTTTTAATTGAAAAAAATGAATTTAAACTAAAATGTTTTGTTTTAGAAATGCTGGTGTAAGGTCTTCTGTGGGTGCAATTCAAGCACTTCCCACACAGCTCCTTCTCTACAGAATCAGCTTCCCTCTCCGATTTCACTTTTTGCCCAGCTCCCTCTTGCAGCAAAGCTGGAAGTTTTATAATGACCCTTTGTGAGACCATGCATTTGCAAAACACGCTCACCCAAAGCATGTTTGATTGCGTTTACATGGCATCTGTGTTGTAGATAAGACACCAGTCTTATTCCTTATATTGCTTTCCTCAGGATCTTTAACTGAGTTAAATAAGTTTCAGGTTATTTCCCCCATTCTCCATAACAAATATAATTTAAAATTTTGCCATATTTTATTTTACATTATTTCTTCTCTCAGTCATGTTCATTAAGAGTTTCTCTGCTTGGTGCTAATTCTTTTTATTTTAAGTCCTCTATAAGGATGAATAGACTTGATATTTGAATGGTATGTTTTATGGATTTAGCACAGCAAAGACACGATGAGCAGCAACAAACACTGGGCTTAAGGTGAATGCAGATTACAAAATGGGTGCTTTGGTGGATAACATCAATATTAACCGAAGGGCTTTTCTTTTAAAACTAAATGAAATGTTTCTGGCTATATAGGACCACTGGTGCAAATATGCTGTTACTATACCTGTTAAAAATAGGAAACAATTTTTTTTTTCTGAAATACCTGACCCTATTTCTTCCTCTGTAAATACGTTAAGCAGGTTTGATGCTAACACTTGCCACCCTCTTCCATTCCAGGCAGGCAAGCCCTTAGTGGAAACATGTTGGGGGTGTAATGAGCAGTTTCAGGGTGGAAAATCTTCAATTGTTGCATTATAGTAAGGGTCAGATCTCAGATATGACTTCAAGCTTTTCAGAGGGGAAAGTACTCACTCACTCAAAGGATGTTATACTCTGATTGCTAGGTATTTCTCAGTATTTTGTTATTTATTCAGTTGTCAACATTATGAAGGTATCCCAACAGAGACACGCTGCTGTAAGAGACATCACTTCCTTTACCATGGGTCAGACCATGGACCTCTGACAATTTTTTTCAAATCCTTAACTACAACTGGCTGGCTTATTTTTGTAGATGAAGAGTGCACACTCCGGTCTTGTATTGTTCTATATCAACCTCACCATATTGTATTCTCCCTCTTGAACTTCAACTATATACTCCGAGTTCTGAAAGAATATTGACAAAGATATCTTTTAACTGAAATTGCTGCCAGACATTAATATGTTGAGAAGGGTAACACAACACAGAGTACACAGTACTCCTCCTCTCTTAGATGAAGCCACCTAACTAGCACAGTATAAAGACCTTTCCATGAGGGCAAACAATTGTGTCCACACAAAAAGTGAATACCCATTCATAGCTGTATCTGCCCAGTCCAACATGATACAACTTTGCGAGCAGACAAGTGCTTGGTCTTCATTTTTTTGTATTCAAGAGAACGGCTTATACCAACAAGTTGACTTAACACTGAGAATAGTTCACTATCTGCAATACTATGAATGGTCTCTCAGACTTATGTTTTTTTGCAATAGTTGTATATGAATACTGGATTTCTTAATGCAGTCAGATCTTACATAGAGGTCATACAGTAAAAACAGCATATATGAGTCTTTACACAAGAGGACCTATTTCTGAAATAAAAAGTCAGTCCAATCATGGGTTTGTATGTCAGTGAAAAAGTGCTTACTGTTAAGATGTCGTAACTCCCCGCTGTGAACTGCTTTCTGGAAGAAACCATCCCTGTTTTGGGATCAATAAAGAACTTCCCATCATCATTTCCATCCACAATGCTGTATGAGATTTCTGCATTAGAGCCTTCATCTTTGTCAAAAGCAAAAGCTCTGTAGATTGGCTCCCCTCTTTTCTTACGGTCCCGCTCTGGCAGCTTGATCTGGTAGACTTTCTCTGGAAACTGTGGTTTGTTATCATTCTCATCTGTAACCCGGACCACCACCCAAACGGAGGACTGCTTGGGAGATGTGCCCCCATCCGAGACGGTGACCTGAAAAACAGCAGCATAGGTGATTCTGAATAGCTACCAATAGGACTTCATAAACTGTAAAAAACTATAAAACGTAAGGAAACACCTTGCCCTCCCTAACCTTTATCTGCATTGCAGTTTACAAAATCTTCTGTGTATGTGAGACATGCTCACTATAAACATGCTAGGTGTATAACTCAAATATGTACACAATGGAAAATCCAGGAATCCAGATGTTTTACTTTTGAGATGAACCTGGAATGGGGAACATGCAGACTAAGAAGCTATTTCTCAAAACATAAAATCCTTTTATCTCAAATTCTGCAAGTTTATCTCAGAAGAGAGAAGTCGAATTAACCCATTAATCAGGATTCATGCTTTTTTAGCAAACATATTTTAAAGTTTCTTCAGTCATAGAAAGAATTTGAAAGATGCATTTCTTCCTAAATCCTAAAAGAACCTTTGTCACTTTTTTTTCCCATTAATTATTTGGAATTTCTCAAACAACAAAAGGATTTCTGTCAGTTCTTTTCATTCATTACCCAATATGTGACAGCTCATTAATTCCAAACCTGCTTTATATGATTGTAAGGAGCACAGAGAGGCAGGTAACAAAAAAATTCTGCTGCATTTTGTAAAGAGTGCACTGTGCTGCCAGAAACATGTAAGAAATAAAATCTTTGAGATGAAAGTTAATTAGTAATTTAGCTGCAAATTAAACAGAATTGCTAATAATTTTCAATCTGAAATGCTATGAAAATTAAATGATTCAAGATCAACAAGCCCTCAAGAAATTTAATAATATGCCTTCAAAATGAAATCAATATGTTTCAAACTTCTCCCTCAATATTTCGATTGCATTTTTTAATGAGAAAGAAATAAGGCAGAAACTTATTTCGGTTTGCATGAAAGAATTTGAAATTTCATTTTCAGTTACATATGCTAACATGCCAAATCCCATGGTAGCAATTTTTGATCATAGTGAGCCAAGATATTACATACCCCTGCTCATACTGATCATTGTACATCGATTAATTTGCTGCTTAACTTTTTGATGTTTTATTGTTCCTTAAAAGTTACTGTGTTCCCTTAAAAATCATATAGTCGTGATATCCAATCCTTTGGTAAAGCAAAATTTTCTGGCAATAACATCCCTTGGCATTGTCCCATCCTTGTGTAAAGAAGTCTAAACTTAGAGTAACCCTTTTAACACTGAAATCAGCAGAAAAACTGTATTTTCTATGAGAAAGGTAAAAGACGTTTTTCATTTCCTGTATTTAACTCTACTTTTAAAAACTGAAGCAGTGGAATGGATCAGACTGACACCCTGAGGGACTGAAACTGCTTATTTACAGAAAAATAAATGGTATGGCAACACACGGTGGCAGTGCAAAATCCCCCCAAACAGCCCATAACCCGTCTGGAGAGTGGAACCTGTCCTTCCTACAACATGTGCCAGCCTCAGGCCTCTTTGTCCTAAGACTGGAGCAGAGTCTCCTAAGCGCGGAGTAGGTTTGGCAATTAGCAGTTGTTGGGATTGCCACCCCATGGTGGGGATGGCTGTCTGCAGAGTGATGGATGCAGATCAGACCCATCCTGCAAAGCCACCAACGTGTCATCTGCCAGTCACCAGTGAGGGGGTGTGGGCAGAGGACCCACAGCTCATTATCAGTGTACTCAGCCATCCAGTTCCCACTAGCAACACTTTCCAAAACAGCATTTATAATGTTGAAAGACTGCACACATAGCTGTGAATCTGCCTTTCCACTCTGTGAGAGCCACACCATCAGGGACCTCAGCCTGTCCACTACTTCGGGAGAACTTCAGAGATCCTGCAGCAAACAAAAAGCCAGTTCTGCCAATTCTTCCATTAAAGGCTTTCAGCAGTAGACAACTTTTGTCCCACTTAAGAGGTTCATCCCCTGTATTTCTGTTCTATTCCAGTTCAACTGGCCAAGCTCTTGGCCAGACCATAGATTAACCAAGAAAACCTTTTTTTTTAATTTCTCAGCAGTTAAAATAATCAATTATGCCAAGAAATACAGACTGTACTGTATAGAAACAATCAAGATACACTAATCCATACTAAAAAAATATCAACAAAATGCTTTTTTAATTCTTGCATTAAAAAATATTGGCAAGATTCTGAAAACTCTTGTTCTCTGAACAGATCATACATTTCTTGAAAAAATGCATTTTCTTCAACCTGCTATCAGTAACCTACAAAATAGGTGTGTGTTAGAAAGGTAAAGAGTTTACAACTAATAAGGATAATAAAATCTCTGACAATCACAGTGGTATAAACAGTCAAGCAACTATGATGAAAAAACCCGACTTAATTCAAGAGATTGCTCAAGAAGTGAAGCATCCTCCTGTCTTACCAGTACAGTCTCACAATTTGCTAGGTTACTTCCAAAATCCTATAATGCATGCATTTGTTTCTTTTTGTAAGCCCACACTTGTGGGAAATCTATTCAATAACACAAAAGTTGCACTGAAAATATTTCCTGACAGCTAACAGAAAATAGCAATGGCTATAAAACGTTAATTAATAAAAATTAACACAGAAGGCCTGTAGTTAGTCAGTTCTACTCAGGTTAAAACTTTACATGCCTTATGAGCAAAACAGTAGGTACCAGATAAGTTTTTTTTTTCTCTGGATGACACTCAAAACTTTTCAAAATGACAGGATGCAGCTCCACTCCAAAAGCTCTGAGTGCCAGACACGGGAGCTGAAGGTATCTCTTTGCAGGCACGTAAATTAATTAATTAAGCCTCTCACAACACTGATGTGATTATTTCCCTAACTGTAAATCTGCACCCCAGCTGACCCCTCTTCTCTGCTCCAATAAGTCTGACCCCAGCCTGGCTATTCAGGTTCCATCCGTAAACAAGGTAAAAGAGCTGCAAAAATTTCCCCTGCCTTACATAATAAAAATACCATAATAACACATAAAACAAATGAACAAATTGCTGCCAGTCCAAAAATTGTTCCCAAACAAAAACTGGGAGGACCAGAGGGGTCGTTCAGCACATCACTCTGCAAATACCATTTCCATCAGGACACTGTATCACACCAGCACTGAGGGACCCCTCTAACAAAGGCAATTTTGATTCAAACATTACCATACTTCTCAGTAAAACCCTTAAACAGCTGGAAATTACAGGAAAAAGTAACTAGGGAGAGGAGGGAGGTTGGGATGTTCGTAGGACAAAGGTACAAAAGCTAATTCACAGCTGGTATCTCTGGAAATGCGAAAGGCAGATGTGCAAGGCACAAGAAAGCAGGAGAGAAGCTGTAATAGAGAATCAGTGAGGTTTAGAAACTTGCAGATAGCATGATAGGGGGAAAAAATAGAGAAGAAAGGTGATACAGATGAACGACAGACTGTCTCAATATCTGCTTGTCAAGATGTGCCATCAAAAACCAAACAAGAGGTGAATATCACAGTAATCAAGACGGGAAAATGGTAAGGACTAAAATTATGGCTTTCCCAGAGGAGATAGGGAACAGCTGCTTGGTCAGCTTGTGCCTTCCTAAATGCTAAACACCTTCTCCAGTCTACATGCTGAGTCTGGTATTCAGATAAAACTGCTGCAGACAAGTGGCTCCATGACCATGTGCGAGCTGACATGGACCAACCAGCTACTGTCCCCTCTGCCCTTCTGGTTAGATGTTGCTGCTCATGCTGTGTCAAGACAGCCCAAACAGAGAATATATGACCTCGCAAAACTGGGACATGGCCATGAAAGGAGCTGAATTTGGACTCTCTGATCAATCATACAAAGGATTGATCCATTTAGCAAGGGTGAAATGTCTTAAAACAGAATGTGATGACATATTTAAAAGGATTGGAATACAACTGACAATAAAAATAATATGACCTTTATATACTACTTTCATGGTGAAATCCTAAGCATCACTGCTCTTCTCCCACAACCTAGAGACAGTTCCACTACAGTTTTCTTTATAAAATGAGAACTTTCTGTCAGGAATCTACATTTACTCATTGACTTTACTGAAACACATCAGCCAATACACAGGTATCAGTTACCTGGAAAATTCTTTGCTAGAGTAAGAAGATTCACACATCCCTTACAATGTTTCCTTCAGCTAGATGGACCAGGACAAGTCGTCCTCAAATTCCCTCTACTTACATGAGGCATTTATTTTTTGAGAAAAATGCACATAAATATCTTCTTCTGCAGAGCATGACAAATTCAACGTAATAACAGAATTTTCAAAATCCGAGTAAAACAATTTTCACTTCTTCTGCAGGACCTACTTCACTAGGTTTGGTCTATAGACATTACCACTCCCTTTCCTAGAGAATCAGAGAATTTGCCAAGATGAAAGGGATCCACAAGGATCATTGAGAGAAACCTTAGGCCTGCACAGGACCATCCCCAAGAGTCACACCATGTGCCCAAGAGTATGATCCAAACACTTCTTAAACTCTGTCAGGCTTGGTGCTGTGACCACTTCCTTGAGGAACCTGTTCCAGTGCCCAAGCACCCTCTGGGTGAAGAACCTTTTTCTAATATCTTACCTAAAGCTCCCCTGACACAACTTCAGGCCATTCCCTTGGGTCCTGTCACTCATCACCACAGAGAAGAGATTGGTGCCTGCAACTCCTGTTCCTCTTGTGAGGAAGTTGTATGATCAAGTCCACAGATCAACTACAAAAAGAATTCCATAGCAGTGGATGGACCTTCTTGGTGAAAACACAGGTTAACACTGAATGGTAACATCCAGTTAACATCCAACAGCTGGAATGTTAGATATGAGAATTTCTTCTTTTTTTGACCATGAAGAAGGCATGGATGAGACAAGTACTGGGAAAGTATTGGCTAAACCATAGTATCAGTCTAACAGACCTCAATGATGGTGACAAAATAATTTTGCTTTGAGATAGTCACTTCTCCTGTGAATTGAACTGTCACTTAATTGCAGAAGGTGTAGTTCTAAAATCTTTTCAGAATACAAATACAACTGTGAGGACCACGCTCCTGAATTAGAAGTAGTATATTGAGTCTCATTAACAAAAGCTCATGACTTCCAAGATAATTAACTCAGCTGGAGAGAGTAGCTAGCAGGGATCTTCAACAAGTACAACAAGACAATCAGCAGGTGTTTAATGTGAATTATCAAGCCTTGAGAAGAACAAGAATGTTCTTCCATATCACTCTTTGGCAGGAGGAAGTACTCAGCCTACCCAATTTTTAAGTTACAAGGAACTGCCACATTATTGTCATTAGCATTGCAAAATGCTGAAGATGTCATATTTGCTTATTTATTTTTGTTTGAGTGATAACTGCTTAATGCAAAAAAAAAAAAGTAAGCTGAGATGCTTGCACCTTATCAAAGGCGTATGCATAATAAAGTTTTCAGGTAAAAGTCTCTACCTTCCCCCAACTAGAAATTATAATTTTGCTTCAGAAAACCTTAGAAAAGAGAATCTAGTCGAGTTACTGAAGACAGAAAAATGATCAAAGTGAGCTGGAGAGCTGAGGCATACCCCTGCTGTTATAGTGACTAATGGGTTTGTTTCTTCTGCCAACACTAAAACAAGCTGCAATACCTATTGTAAGTCTCTGGAATTCAGCCCAAGTAAGAAAAATACAAGATTATAAGGGAGAACTCATCGAGGGATGAATACAACTTTAAAGTCAAATGCACTGAATTACTATCTCTGCCTACTTCAGAGAGAGTCTAAATTAGTGGCTAAATTTTTACAAGGAAATATTTTTCTGAAATGCATGCTGTTACTGAACTACATGCCAGATTATTGCTACAAAGTGAAGGCAGTGTAGCTCAAAGATATACAGAATAGGAGGTGTCTTCAGGTTTGGTGTTTTTTTTGTTTGCTTGTTTGTTTGTGTTTTTTTTTGTTTTTGTTTTTTTTTAGTTCAACACAAATACTGAGTTAGCTGTAGCAAACTGGATGCCTTCTATTTCTAATCCTTTATTTGGCAACTGTGAAAAAGAAGTGGGTAGTGTTTATTTCACTTAGAAATAAGTGAATATGGTGCTGTCCCAAAAGATCTATTACTTAAACACTTCTTGTACAAAACAGTTCCAATCATATCAATATGATGCATCTTTCCTTATTTCCTTTACAATATGCTAATCTGGGAACACTGTGTTTTCAAACATTAAAAAACAAAAAAAAAGAATACATTCACTCTGGCCAGGTATGAGAAATAAATACTTTAGAGTACATTTTAAATAGAGATTATTACTGACATAAACACTCTGGGTGTCTGATTAAGAATGTCAATGGCTTCCAGCCACATTCAAGCTAGAAAATGATGCATAATGGTCTGTTAAACCATTTGAGAATTAATGATGAGATCAGGTAATTTCAGTGCTGTATTGCCAAAAGACAGGAAGAAAGGAAGGAAGGCAGACTTTTTCATTTGGAGTTAAATGCTCCCTGTAGTATCTACAAACCTAAATATTAGAAGAGTGCACTGCAGAAAGCCTTAGAGCCTTCAGATTTTAACTTTTGTCAGACCCACAGTACTGAGACCCATAGATGGTAATCAAAGGACCTGGCAGAGTGAAATATCAGAACGGGTGACTTAATAGTCCAAAAAATGCTATTATCACTTCTACTACATTTATCCTGTGTTATACGTTGTTCTACAAGCTTTTCGAAAACAGACACAATAAACAAGTCCCTGAAAAGAAACTAAATACTTATGTTTTAGCTTTAGTAGCAATACAAATAAGGATCGAAGGATCTGTATAGCTCTTGACAGTGACTCTTAAAAAGAAAAATAGGAATTTTCCACAGGCATTGCTTTTAAAGTTCATTACAGTTTGGAGATCCTGGCAACCTTTGTGCATCAGGTTTTATTTACAGTGTTCTTCAATCAATACATGCTAAGTGCAGAACCAACCACTATTCCATTAGATACCCAGGACAACAGTGCAGCCTGTCATGTGTTAAAGGAAATTCTTTCAGGCAACCTCAGAAAGTATATTCCCCTTCTTTTCACTAAGAAAAAAGAAAACTATACTCCTCATGAATGTCAAACTCATATAATCTGCTTCTGACAAACTGTAGATTAAACTTTGTCCAGAAGCAACTCTAAGCCAGTCACTTTCCAGAAGTCCAAATGTGCCTCTTACTTCCATTGGTGGAGTTACATATGAAAAATCTTTACTTCTTAACTATAGTGTGCAGTCACTTAAGATACAGCAGAAGTCATCTGGGAAGAAGAAGCTAGGACTTTTCCTGACCTTCTAGGTGATAACACCATCATCAGAAGTGGCGCTTGAAACCTGCACTTATCATATCCCATGTTGAGCAGTTTGCAATGTTTGCAACTAGAAGACTGGAAAATCTGAGATGATCATAGTAAACATCAACCTCAGTTTCCAAATAAAAACTGTAAAGATCTTTTGAGGACACCACGAGCTTCCTCTCTTTGCTCATGAGGCTACAATAATGAGTCTTGCTATATTAATAACAAAGAAAAATTTGGAAAGCAGAATACACTCCGAATTGTCCCCTGATAATATCTGGACCCAAGTATATATACCCACCTTCAGACTGACACCTTACAAACAAGATAATGACTGATATGCAATTGCTTAAAAATAATTTTTTTAGGCATATGAAATCTCCTGATCCCATAGTTTAGGAACAACCTAGGACTAAACAGAACTATAACTTCTCTCATAGTCCCTAAACAAGAAAGAAGATAAAAGTTGCCTACTGATCTCCACAGTAAACTTTGAAGAAGGTGTTTAGCTCCTGCTGATAGTGAAGATTACAATCAGAGAGTTTAGTGAACAGAAAATGAGTAGTCAAATGTCAGAATATTTCACTTCAAGCAGCATTAAATAACATAAAGCTTGCAAATCAAGACATTTATGTAGTTTAATGTTAATAGTACTCTTTATGTGAATTTTAATCCAATTCATACCTGAATATCTAATTCAACCATTTGTGAATTTTGCTTTTCTTGTGGTAAGAAACACCTGTGATTAAATATTGGTAAGTTCCCCTCTATCAGATCTACCTCTACAGATAATGCCCTTCTCCAAAAATCTTAGCACTCAGGAAATACAGTAGCTCTCAGTTTTGGTGCTTCAAAAGAGGTGTGCATCTACTTCTAAGCTCACCACACTGCTCTTTTCTCAAATACTCAATTACCTTCCTTTTCTATCCACAAAAGTCATTTGATTCTCATCTTCAGTATAAGCAGGAACTAAACACCTTCTTCAGTTTCTCAAAAATTCTGAAGATTGTTACATACCCCCAAACTTTCATTTTTTCATACTAGACCAGCAGTACATGTGCAATCATGTAATAAAAACATTCTGGCTAGTAATAAAGACACAATATGTTATTCATGCTTTCAAGATATTTTCCTAATATTGATAATTTATTTTATAACTATCAACACACATGCTGTGCTCAAAAAATATTTGTTGATATATTGCCAACATTTAATCAAGCTATAGTACTAGTCACCATGGAGTCAACTAATCAATGATATTTACTTTACATCCTTGCTTGTGTGTGCAGCTGTGTCAGCACAGGCTCCCAGATATTAAAACTGATGGGGAATTAATGTACAGCAACCCTTAGCAGAAACTCTCAAATTTGGTGCAGGTGTGTGGCAATAGCCCTCCATCTATTTTGCAGTAAGTCAGCAGCACTGCCTCATGCTAACGTGGTACGAGCTGTTCAATGTCCTCTGGAAATAGGTACAGTACAGAAGAGTTGCTCTGCATGCCCTTAGAAATACTGGGGCAGCAGCTTCTGTTACAACAAAGTAATAACTTCAACTAAAACTTTTAGTCTTCAAAGGAAATAATCATCTTATGTCCTAAATTATATTATAAAAACTTCTAAACTACTTTTGCCATGCCAAACAGCCAGTGCTTTCTGATGTTGGATAAAACATCCTTAGGTGAGGCTCTGTGATGACCAGTCTTGAAACAATATTGTTATTACTGAGGAGGCAAAATGTTTTTTTGGCCAGCAATGAGATGAAAGATATACACTGTTGTTCCCTAGATTTATTTACTTTTTAGGTACACTGCATCCGTATTCTATGCTACTATATAAAGCAGAACCAATCATTTTCAAATGAAAGATAACACTTTTTTTTTCTTGTTTAAATTGCTCTAGTAAGCAGCACTGGGTCGTGCTAACAGGGGATGACACCACCTTGTCTCTGGCAGAAAGGCAGATTAAGATGCATCCAGTCCCATCTCCAGCTCCTTCTCGAGCCATTTGTTCTTCCCCTGTCATCAGTTTGCAGCCACCTTCACCCGCCAATAAACTGTTTGTGCATCTGTGCTATGAACAGGGCTACTGAAATAATCAGATTTTAAAATGAAATGTTAAAAGAAAACAAAATCCCCCAAAAAGCAGATGGTTAACGAACGATGGCAATGAGAGAGGCAAAGGAGGAGAGGCATGACAGGTCTCCAAGTCAGGGTGCAGGAAATTTCTTAAGATGCTCAGCCACTGAAGGAACATGCATTTTGGTGATGAATCCTACAATTTCACTACAGATAGCAACTTACATTCCACACCCACTCCCCNATTGTAGAACTCATTACTTACCAACGAGCCTTTGATCAATACCAAAGTAGGCAAAGCCAGAGCCATTAATCTCAATGTAAAAGACTTTGTGCCCCACCAGTGACACTGAAAATATCCAATTTCCATCTTACACTATTTTTCCACTATATGAAAGAAATAACGAGTGCTCTCCATCCACACACACAGGTAAAACATTTCAAAGACAGTTTTACAGCTGATGGACTGACGAGTAGCCTCTGACATTTAAATGCAATTTAGCTTTTTCAGAGTAAAAAATGAAGCTTCCACAGTTTTATGTTCAGAATAAAGCTCACCAGTTAAAAAGCTGCTGAATAAAAAATTGATTTCGTAGCCAGCTAGAAAGTATATAAATCAGACCTTTAAGGGATACAGGCTGTTCCCAATTTTTGAATATCCTGTAGAGATATTTTAAATTTGCAAAAAGCAAAAATGTATGGTTTAGGCCCTAGAAATTCATCTGACTTTAGTGAACAGTCACTCAGGAAGATCGCAGTGACTGTTTTCATTAATAAAAAAAGAAAAAATGAAGACACAATTTTTTTTTTGTGATATTCATGCTACTTGATAGAAGTTTCTTTGGTTACCAACGGGGAGCGAACTAAAGTTTTAATCAACTTAGAGGACAATATCATAGCAATTACTCATGCATGTTTGAATAAAGTAGTTTTTGGAGTCAGATGAGGACTTCCTAGAATATCTTACAAAGTAGTATAAAAATGCTCAGAAAATCAGTATGAAAAGAAAGAAAAGTAAGATAAAGGAGATAAGCATCAAAAGGGGGTTGGTTGTTCGGGCTCTTCCCAAGGCAGGTTTTTTTAATGACAATATCATCCTGTTTTTGTCAGACCAGGTTAAAGTAAATCACATCAATAATTGCTTTGATTTCAGTAATAAAAAATTCTACTTGACTTCTTGATGCCTACTTTACAACTTTCTGTTACAAATCAATTTTGGACAGATAACAGGCATTAATTGGGCCATATTTAATCACACTTTCATCTAATAGGCACAACAGACAAGCCTTATTATCACAATCTCTACTTGTCTTCGATTTTAAGTGCCCTGTAAAATATCTACTACCCAGTTTACATTGACATGAGGTCAATTTTACAAGCTGGTTGAGAATCAGTAAAGGATTACACAAAAAAAAAAAAGAAGATTCCAATTTTGAAAAGAAACTCATATTCTTGGAGCACCTTTTTTACTTTTTCCACATTCAGTTTCCAGCTTGGAAAACTCAGCCTGGAAGATGGGCTCGAGTGTTGTGTCCAGTATAAAACATGTGAAACCAAAATTCAGATAACTGCTGTGATAAAGGATGAGAACTATCAGTCCCTTCCCTGATGTGTGCATTAGGACTCTGTGTTTCGTCAGTTTTCGTCACAGTAAGAACTTTGCTCTGTTTCACTAGACATGACTGACACAGCTAAGTGTATGTTTAGGGGCAGGTTCACTGTAGCTGTTTTTCACACAGTCAGTTTAGTTTTCTTTCCAGTTCTGCTGAATGTCTAAAAACCTCCACAAACACCTGAGTAGTCTCAGCAGCCCCAAGCATACCACGGAGTGTTGAGGTTCACGCATACTGCATGGCCAGAAACACACGGCCGAAGTCTAAAGACAAGTGTTACCCTGCTGAGCTCATGTTGTCTGAGCAGCCAAAGAACTAGAGATACCTTCTTGGTAGAAAAGTACTGGCCAGTTGTGAAATCCTCAGACTTGGAAAGCAATGGGAATCTTTGACTTAGGTGAGAATGGGGTTGCACATAGGGCTCAACAACCTAAATTCAGTAGTTTTAATTCTCATTAAGCTTTGCCCAGCCCTGGGCTTCAGTTGCATGAGTACCTGAAAGCTGTGAGCCTTCAGCTTAAGGGGTAGAGAAGGTGTGTACCACTGCAGCATCACCACTTCATGCATTATAACTGACTGAGAATAATCTTATTTAATACCCAGGCAAATGTGGGATTTCCTGTTTACTTTAAAGAAACAGCAATTTCACAAGCAATTATTTTCTTTAGCATGATTTCTTTCCCCCGTTGATTCAATCTGTTACACACATAGCCAGTGATCCTGTGAACAGCGATGTATATGAATAATTTTCAGAATGTGTCAAGACCATACTGCCAACATAAATAAGTAGGTGTGTGTATGGGAACAAAGTCATTTAGGGGAAACGGTACAACGGGAAAAGCTGTCCACAGTTTTAACATTCCAAATGTGTTAAAAAAAAAAAATCCTATCCCAAAAACTTAATTTCACAGTGTAACACTTGGAACATATTAAAAATGTTCAGGTTATTAATATTAATTAATCGATTAATACTATTTTAATTAATTACATAGTGCCTGGAGTCCTGAAAAGGGATTTTTTTGTGTCTGAATAATAATAAGATGATATTTTATTCCTGCAGTGCAGGAGGAATTTTAAAAATCACAACTTTTAAAACATTTTTAGCACTTTGATTCTTCTGCAGAATTAGTCTTTCGCATGCATTTGGGTTTTGCAGCCACAGGATGGCATTCACTGCTGTGCAGAGGGTCAGTCAGATGCAAAATGTGAGTAAAGCCAAGGATGCATACTTTTTATCTGGTGAAAGGAAATATTTGATGAAAAATGATTAATAGAAACGTACTGCTTTCCATCGATGACACCCGTTCATTCAAGAATATAATACAGAAATCTTACCATGTATGGCTCTTAAGGTTCATGTTCTTACTGTATGGGCACCAAGGCCCTCAACAGATACACATCTTGTGCATCTCTAGTTAGCTGGGACAGTCTAAGCAGCAGTTTCAACCTGGGATACCAGCAACTGCGTAAAGTGCTTCAGTTTCACTTGCAGAGTTTATGGAGTCAAATTCATTCTTTATTAGATTTATATAGGCTCATAATTTACTGTTTATTTTCCCATTAGGGCAGTATATGGAGTAGGTGTTGACACACAGCATACCAACGGGAGGGTAGTTGGACTGAACAAATGGCCAAGGTGAGCAATAATTGGATTGCAAATGTCAAAGAGTGTGGTTAAAAAGGCAGCTGTATCAACCCACACATACTTTTCCCAGTTGTGGAATGAAAGTTAAGAGCAGGGACAATCAGTTATAATTAGTTACAATTTATGGAACTGCGTTTGAAGTCAGTGGCAAGGAGCACCCAATTAACTTCAGAAAAGGTGTCTAACAGCACTGGTAAAATGACTGGATTTAGAGTGATGAGCAAGAATGTCAGATCAAGAGACAACTTAGTAATGCTATCAACCTTTGTGGGACTGCCCCACCAATAATATGGTCTGGGGGACAATAAAACACCGCATGAGACAATATGCTCAATTTGTTACTGCAGGAACTGACATATGGGAGAAGAAGGAGAATTTCCCTGGATTAATTTTATGGTTGTCCAATTAGCCCTCACTAGGTGAAGGGAATGAAAGGAAGAAGCAGAAAGAGTCCCTCTAATGAGTTGCTTTGTTGGTTTGTAGCAGAAAAGATTGAAAAAGCAGTTTTAGGAGCTGCTTTGCTTTTGAGATTGTCTCAGGAGGTGCTAAAGGGGCTGGGTACTTTGCTAGAAATAGCCGTGAGAAAACCTGATTTCTGGGAGGTCTCAAACAGTACAAGCTCATCCTGGCAGGATCAGTACAGAAGGCGTGATCCCTTGGCACAAGCAGATCAGATATGACAGCCCCACGCATTAACCCCCATGGTTGTATGCTGGGTCCGTACTGTGGATCTTGCTCATGATGTGAAGCCCTGGCTGACACTACCTATAGATGCTGCCACCGTTTTCTTTGAGAAACTCCACACAAAATATAAACATACTTGTTCTCCAAAAGTGTATCAAGCTTTAGAAATGGAGTATTAGGAGCAGGTCTAATTCACAGATTATTGATCTGACAAAATATCTAAATCTTATTTATAGGCTTAGTGAGGCAAAGGCAGTTTGTCAGTCAAGTGACGTTCAGGATGCAATTCCTGTTCTGCTATGTAAGTATGGGGAATGTGTGCTGAATAACCTCTAGAAAACAGAGCATGAACGTGTAATTTATTCAGCTACTACTTTTTAGGCAATCAAGGTATATAATTCAAGGAGCATACTGCACCCCAGAGAAACCAGGGGTGTGTCTCAAGTTAGGAAGTCATGAGGTAGCTCTAAGTCCATGGTACAGGGTGGAGTGGAGGAAAGGGACACCAAATTCACCCTGTAAGAACTGAATGAGGTACTAAAAACACAGCCTGCAGCTCCGAGTTGGGTAATTTGCTCTGTCAAGAAGCAGGATAAATGACTGCCTCACACTGAGCACTGCACTGCAGCAGCAAGGATTTCTTTTGGAAGCTGAGCAGTTTGTTGGAAGTTGGGCATCCCATCACCATTGTGATCCATCACCAGGCACCCCCTCCCAGTGCTTCAGAAAAAAACACATCCTATGTACAGTTCACTCTTTTTTATTAAAAAGCCACAGCTTTCACTTGATACTTGCACACTGAGAGTTGGATATTATGAGGATTGAATGCCTGAAGAGAAGGCATTTAAAGAATTTTACGTTTTAAATGCCGATCCCTGGCTGAGGTGCTGCAGTGACTACTGCACTCAGGCACAACCTAGTGCATTGCAGCAAAAATAGGAAAAGATTCTCAACTGTATGTATACTTTAGTATTCAATTTAATTCTACAAATGTACATCCAAAGCTCCACAGAGAGAGTTTGTGCAGGTCCATTTGAACAACAGAGTTGTGGTGAGGAGGATAAGGAGTATATGCAAATGAACCTCACATATCAATTAATATTTTGATTCCTTCGGCTGTGCACCATGGTCTTTTGAGACCAAGTTAACACACTTGCCTCATTGCCCTCTGCCTCTCAGGTCAATAGAGACCATGTCATTTTGGCAGACTTTGATGCATCAGATAATAAAGCATTATCTCTTCTTAGCTAAAATGTGTGGTTTAAAACTTACGACTTCTTAGGAATTTTCTGAGTGTTTTTTAAACCGTGATCATATGTTCTGTTTTTAAAAAAGTGTTACAGTATAAAATCACATGTTTATATTCTCCCTGTTTTTTTCAATAAAGTCTGTAAAAAAACTGTTTGGCCTTGAGGCTTAAGAACACCTTTTTTTTTTTTTCCCTAAATTTTATACAACACCTTAAAAATTATCTAGAAGAATAGTGGAAGGAAACAAGATTCAAAGGGAAAAAAAGTATATTTGAGACTATGACAGAAAATAGTAAGTTATTTATGGGTAACTGGATTAAAGATAACATGCTGGGTCTCAGAAAAGTCAAAGACATAAATTGACAAACTATTAGTAATACTTTCAGTTTTTATTTTCTCAGGGAATGTGAGGAAAAAGTAACTCATTATTTTGATTCTGACATTTTTGCTCTCAAGTATTCATATTATCCCTTGCTTTTGAATATTGAGACTATTCATTGCCAAAGAAAGTATTATTTTTTCCAAACCATAAAATGTACTCTAAGACTGCTATGATAACATTTTCATTGTCTCTGTATCATGAGAGATTAGCAAACAGCAATATTATATTTGAGAATGAGGAGATTAATCTGTTTTCTGACAACTGAAATTTGTTAGGCTGTGAAAAGAAAATTACTGATTTTGAGGGCAGATCTCATAGCACTTGATGCTTCAGGGCCTTTGTACTTTTCTGTTTAAATCATATCTTCATAAAAGGCAAAATAACTGTTTGGTATCTATTATCAAGCTGAAGTCAGATAAGAAAAACATTAGGATTCTTATGTTCCATGATAATATATTTAGGGTGAAAAAAAGTGTCAATTAAGCTTACTAAACTGATTCTCGACCCGATTAGAGGTTTTGTTATCTCAAGGTGTCTGGTAAATACTTTAATTTGTGTTATGTTACAAATTATGCTGAATACTCCAACCTTATTTCAGCACATTTCACAATGATGTGCTTTTGCCACAACAAATTATTTTTAAAATGAAAAAATCTCCAAATCCTCAATTTTTTCAAACTACCATGGTTTTGCTTGACATTTTCCTACCCTTTCCAATATGTCTTTTCTGTTCAAGACGAATGTTTAAGGATTATATGGTGGAGAGACAGCGCGGTGATCTGGGAACATGAAAGATCAGATAAAGAAGGAAAACACAGAAAGACATTACAGGCTACAGTGAGAAGACGTGAAATGTGATGAGACTCAAAAAATGTTGCATATTCATTATGTACTAGGAAAAAGTTCTCACCAAGTATATGGACTGGACTGGTGAGGGGAGTTTTGTGGAATGGAGAGTTTTTAATATATCACCAGTATAAACACCTGGATAAGAAGAGCACTAACAAGGTAACAAAGGGAAAACCAGGAAAAAAAAAAAAAAGGCAAGATACTAAAATCTCAAAAGAACTTGCAAAAGGAGAGGTGTTCCAGTTTTTCCCATGTGGAGGGGCTGCCTGTAAACCAATGAGCTCATAAGTAAAGACGATCCAGGAAAGGGACCACTTATGCTGTGGGTGTCCTGGGAACCATCTCCAGTCAGACTCCATGGATACTGCAACAGCCTGTGATCAGAGAGCACATCTCAAACCAACCCGAAGTCCAATCAAGACAAAGGAATTGGAGATTTAGTGCTGGGATCCATACACGATGTACTGCAGGGTAGCTGGATTTGGTGTAGATAAATGGTGGTGGAAAGTGAAGTCACTGTGAAAATACCCCAGAATTAACTTTTTTTTAGCAGTAACAAGCATGAAGCCTGGACAGCTGAGTACAGATGATCCTGGGAGAAAGGACAAGTGGATGCAAAACTTATTTAAGGGCATGTTTCTAAATGATGGATTGATTAAAAGGCATACTAAGATTTCCTTTGCCCAGAAAGGATTTTAGTACAGATGCAGTGTATTCCTAACAGAGGGAGGAGATAATTCCCTGCCTTAAATGTAGATCTTAGCTTGGTCTTAGCTGTAAAAGCAGGAAACTGGGATGTCTGCAAAATACGTGTGTGTGCATGCACGGGTGTGTACTCAAACATTACAGACATAAATTAACAGTCTGACAACTGATGGGTATCACACATGCTACAAAAAAACATGATACAGCACTAAAGCAGACATGCTTCAGGTAACACAAAGGGTCTGTACCTCTAAAATAGATTCAAATAATGTGAAAGATTTCCTGCTGCTTCTGCAGAAGATTAGAACATTGGTACATTCATAAAACAAATGTGAAGATTTAGCAAAGCAGTGTACTCTGCACAATGACTCTTTGTTTCACCAAGCACAGAGCCTGGAAAAGAGTCACCCTGAAAGGGTATATCCGACCAATTTGGGCTTGGTAGGTGGGCTCCAGCCCATAAAAAAAGAGCTACAGATGTTAAGAAAAATACAATGAAGAAAAAACCTGTTAGCCTTGAGCTAATCTGTGAGCTAATCCCTCAGTGAGAAAGCAACATTAGACCAAACTTCTAAATCCCTACTGAAAAGAAAAGCTTGATACAGATTAAGCACAGAATTTATCTACACAGGCTTAGCATAAGGAATGATTTATAAAACAAGAAGGAAGGAAGACCACTAGTGCATCCCTCTCTGTTTCAATGGCATTTAACACATGCGTGCAGACCTAATTTTCAAGGCACATAATAATATTTGGTGTTTCAGTAGTATTTTTTCCACCCATTTCAACTGATGTAATGCTTTACCATCTTGTAGTTCTGCAAACAGAACATAAGAGGTGTTGGGTGTATTTTAAATTGCTTTTCTTTCATGTGTTTACTCACCCACTTCCAGACACACCTGGGGAAACGCAGCCATGGGCGCCAATATATAATTCTCTTATCCTGGGGATTATCAGGGATAACTTTAAGAAAATCATTGCGACTGAAGTCAGACTAAGCGCACTGCTCAGGGTAAGCAAAGGAATTGAACTAGCCCCCAGCATAATAAAGACTTTCCCTGCTCCACAGTGACATCACATATGTCTTAACAGAATGCAAGTTAATCATAAGGGAACTTCCTTGAACTACTAATGATGCTGAGTCCAGTGAGATTTTAATTAGGTCCAGAGGGTCAAGGAAACACTGATACATCTCTAGGCTCCCTGGAGATGCTCAGAACCTTGCAGGGTGGCAGCCTTCCGCCTAGATTTCCTTCCTGGCACAATTCCATCTTGTCTGTTATGCCTTTAAAAGAGGTGGAAAATGCCTGATAAGACAGCACACGAAGGCTGTATGCCGAGTATCTCCTTCCATGCTTACATGCTATGAGATGCTTAGAGCCAAGACCTGCTGCTAGAATGCTGTGGGTCCACAAGGAAAATCCTAAAAGAGGCATTTGATGCCCAGCATGAAAAAGCCGACCGCGCTGTTCTTTGCGGATATTCATTTCTTCATTTCATGACCCAATGGTTCAGGTCAGTGATTCATGAAATCTTTAAAACAAGCTCCCTCCCCTCTGCAAGTGCCACATCTATGCAAATCACTTATTGACTAACACAAAGCTCTAGGCAATCAGAAATGGGATTTTTCTAATGAGACACAACAGCCATGGTAGACGCAGTGTTTGAATCTAAGCCCTAGCCCTGGATGACTCTGATCTTGCCATGCTCTTCAATATATAAACTTGAATTAGGGCCTGCAAAAATCAACTCTACCTCTATACTGAATCAACTTTTCATCTAAATAGCTAGTAGGTTTTCTAACCTGGATCATAATATCAATTGTTCCCTGACCATTTCTAGCAGACTCACTCTTCAGTGAAACATGATTTTGTGAAAAATATACTTGGGGCAGTATTCCACTGCAGATGGCCAATCTCTCATCATATATATTAATAAACTGGAAAAATCAAATCTTCTCCACAAGCTAAGAGGGGAATTAATAATAAATAAGTTGTGCTTCCTTATTTTAATATGCAAATAAATTAACACAAGCTTACAATACATCTATAAAAGGTCTATAGACTATTTAACTCATTTTTGTAATTGTCAAACATTTATAACAAAACCCCAAAGTTTTTCATATTGAGTTGTGAAGATTTTTGATATAGGAAGCTCATTAGAGATAGAAAACAGGGCTGCTTTTCTTCATTACTATTGGTATCCTGAATCAATAAAATGGATTAGCCAAACAACTATGAGATTTTTAATGCTAGACTAAAATCCTGCCAGGTAAGGATTTCCATGCAGTATCAGACTGGCTTCATGGTTTAAACACTCTCTAAGAGAGGCCAGAATCAAATACTATGGTATAAATGATGCATTGATTGAACTGTCAGTAGCATGTTTGTTCTTGACATCATCCTACCATTAGCGTGTGCAAAGCATTTTTAAGAGAATCAATCTAATTTTGAGAGAGTTAAAAAAATGAGGTTAATATTATCTAAAGACTGAAATCAACCATTAGAGCAAGTCAAAAAAAGCAAACAAAACATGCTAAGGGCTGACTTAAAAACCTACAAATTCTGTGGAAATGTCACAGACATTCTTTGCACATCCAGCCTGTCGAGGCTCTTGGTATTTCAATGAATAACTGAATTGAGCTGATGTCCATCATCACTAGTACTTGATATATATATGAACCCATTCTTGCCCCTCTCATTTGGTATATATATATTGTATCATCACAGTTGTGGGAACATTTTCCAATGGCTATCTGAATGTAATATGGAATAATAAGGACTTAAAAAAAAAAATTGTTTAAACTCCAAACTTAATTTGCCCCATTATTATAAACTTATAAAGAGATTTTTTTCTTATTTAATAAGAAAACAAAATTACAATTCCAGATGCATGAAGTTATTAAATTCAGTTTTCCCAATGCTTAGGCTTTGTCATTTGCATTACTTCTCAAGACGCTATCTAAAATAAAGGGGCACCTGGGAGCTATTGATTTGAAGTAACCAAAGAAAAGAGAATAATCTGTAAAAATGCCATGCTTTAATTATTTTGCAGTTTAAAATTTCTGCTCATATCTCTTGCACAGAGACCACTCACTTAACAAGTGAACTAGTAACATTTTCAGTGATGCACTTTATAATTCTTCATCTTACCAGATCACATAAGTTAGAGACAAGAGTCTAGTCTTATCACTGCAGACAGATGAATCACACCAGGACTTTTCCCGTATTTTGCTGTGTAAGACTTTCTGTCTGAATGCACGAGAAGCAGTGTGAAATGTCATATGCAAATCTGTCTCTGAAAGAGTTTTAACCTCCAGTCACCTCCTGTCTTTGGAAAGTTGTTGGCTATTTCTGAAAACAGTAGCTTGATGGAAAAAAAATAAAATATCTGGACGGGAAGGGGAGGTGGGGCAAGTGCAGCCCATGCATCTCTAGAACAGTGGTGCAGAAGAACATAGGGTGCAGGGTGGAAATCTGTAGTGTGGGGTGAGCTCACTGTGTGCCTTGTAAGCCCAGAACTCATGTCTCTACTAGATCCAGCACCACACTGACTTGTCCCACAGGCAGCTTTCTCCTCTGCTGATAAACCCGTGGACAGTTTATATGAGATGAACATGGTTTTGATTTTCTTTAGACCTGCTTATTTTCTTCCCTTTCCCTCCTGCCTTTCTCTTCTTTTTCCCTTTCTTTACTTCTTTACTTTTCGTTTTTCTTGTAACTTTGAAGTCAACATTTAAGTTCATCATGTCACCATTTGAAGCTGACATTGATACATCTTTCATTGTCTTATTAGGAAATTGTCTCTACATACCACCTGTTCAACTAGAAATACTTTCAGGTGTCTTAGAAATAATTAAAATAGTTCTCTTATTTCCAGCAAGCATAGCCAGTAATATATTTCAAGCTCAAGCTGGAAATAAGAGGCTGTTTACCTATTTTTTAAATTTCCCTTGTATCTTCTGATAGGCTTCGATGTTAAAAAGGGAAAGGCATGTGCTTTTGGAGCCATTTAAACTTCAGACAAAATGCTCAATCAGACACACTGCCTCATTTTCACACCATCACCAGCATATCACTGAGAAAAAATGCAGCTTCCTCTGCCAAATGCGGGCAATGCTAAAGTACCATAAAACAAATGCTTACAAAGATTCGTAATCCAGGATTTAAGCAATCAATGTTCTGTAGAGCACTATTCAGCTACATAAACCCAATGAACTTCAGCTTTTGTACTTCTGTAAAAATATACATGAGCATATTGCCACATGGCTGCCTATATTCTTCAGAAGATGCTGCAGTTTCTCACAAAGGACCACTGACTTCAGACACCACAACCAGCAAAGGCCACAGCCTTACTGAGCAGGCTCAACAGCAAAACAAAGTTAAATTTGTTAAGGCTTTGTGTGGGAGATGCTAGAGGAAAAGAGGAGGATGGCAGAGAGCACGGTGCTGGTCTAATGCTGAACCACCACACCAGTGTGGTGTCTGTGGGAAGAACTCAGAGGCAGAGCTGTTTTTAGATGCCATTTTGCAAGTTTTTAAACTCCTCTTCTGCAAAGTGTGCCCATAAAGTTTCCAGCAGCAATTTTCCCTGTGATATTCCAGACCAAATTTCAAGTGGAATAAAATTATAATCCCTCTATCAACATTCCCTTCACATTTACAACTTCCCATTAAATGAGTGGGAATTCGAATTCTTTTTAGAGGGCTCCAATTACAGCAGATTATTATGCTTCCCTCTAATTACTGCATATAAATAAATACCATGTAACACAGTTTATTGTACCTTTAGTGTACTTGCAGTAAATAGAAACCAATATGTGCCATTCAGCCCATGTATTTTGACACTCACATCAGATTTAGCAATTTATCTTCATTACAACCCCTTGCACTGTTACTGACATCCTTCTCAGAGCTGTGCTCAAGCACCACAGCAGGAAGATTGATGAAGCTTGTGTATACTGATTTGTGACAAAAGCAGGGCACTTCAGAGGCACTGTTACTATTCTGATACCACTAAGTTGGCTAAAAATTAGCTGCGCGAAGCCAACTCTCTGCTCCCACTTCTCCTCCTCATTAATTAGGGTACATGACTTGGACCTGGAAAGGCTAAGGCTGCTGTAAGGCTATTTTTAAACCTATTGCCTTCAGTTTCTTTGTCACTTCTGAAGAGATTTAAAGTTCTGACCATGCTTTTTAACAACTACGTTTATGCTTTAGAAACATGGAATAGACAAGTTTTCCACCATGACAAATGTTAAAAGATAATTTCTGAATGAATCTACAATGGCGAATTTAAACACAGTTTGGAGGAACAGAGAGATACTATGGATAAAATTTTCAAAACTGGCGAAATGACCTAAGAACCCATACCCCAGGCACTCTTCAAGGAGAGACTAAACAGCCTCAGCACTTTAAAAGCACGTATTTATTATATACCAAGAGGATGGAGAGGTCATATCTCACCAAAGATAATTCATCCCTTCCATCATAAAGTTTCAAAGACTATTGCTAGAATTTCATACAGAAGCCTGTAACCCTTTTGGTCCATTCTTTTGCTAAAGCACAGATCTTGCCCTAGCAATTCCCAGCAAGCCGAACTCCTCAGCAGTGGTTGTGTTTTGCAGAGGCTTTCTGTGCTGGAAGCATAAAGTAACAGAGCATCTGCTACACCATATTCAGAAAGTGCTCAGGGTGAGAAAGCATGTGCTCAGGTCTACTTTCTGGGCTGAACGCACAAGTCAATGAACTGTAGCCTGGATTCAATGATCCTCTCCCATGAAGCTGCACACGTACACTGGAAAGCAGACCAGGAACTATTCATATTCTGGACATCTCAGAATCAGCTGACACCACACAAGGGTGCTGATCTTGCATGAAATGGTTTAATTTTTTATGCTTATTATCAGGCCTCCATCACTCCAGCAGCTGTTTGCATAAAATCACATAGCAAAATAACTAGAGTTTGTAAAGCTGTGAGACCAGGATTAGAAGGCATCTACAAAAAATGTGGGCAGAAACAAACCAGCCAGACTATTTTTTGTGGGGTTTTTTTCCCTAGCTCAAACTCCACTAATATTCTTCACTTATGGCTTTTTCTTTTTAGTAAATTAGCATAATACAAGAGCAGAGAGAGTGAAGTGTTAGCATAGAAATTATTAGAGGACAACACATATCCAGAACAAGGAAGAAGAAAAAGAAGGAAAGAAGAGGGTGATGTGTTCAATACCTGAAGGAGAATAAAGACATATCATCTTAAACTTGCACCTTACTCGGAAATACATCGCTCCTTTCATTTACTTGCAAAGCAAGCAGGTAACTCTCAGGATTACTTTTCTTCTTTTAGATGGATATCTATACACTTCATCCCAACTACAGAATCTTTAAAAAAGTCTGTGAAATAGAACAATGCTTCTGACTTGCTTCATGTGAAAAAGTAATGTAATCAAGTGGTCATTTTCCTCCCATTTCAGGCAGAACCATTCCATTAATAAGAATCCACTAAAGTAAGAGACCATTCTGTATAAAATCCAGTGACATGCAATTTAAAACTAAGCAGAAAAATTCTACCCGATAGCATGTGCTGAATAAAACCCGCAGCTTTGCAAGACATTACAAATGTGTAAAAAAAACCTAAGCCCTCAACTCGGGAGCTGGGGAAAAAAAAAAAAAAAAGGCAGCATTGGCAAGGGCACAATGAAAAATCTGGGAGCAGAAATACTTTTCATATGTTTCTGCATTCACTTTGGGACATACTCTTTGGTAAGAGGCTGTGACAGCAGCCTCAGATACCATTAAAAAATCCACGTAGATACAAGTCCATACATCCAAAGAAGATAACTAAAGGAGGAAGGAAGAAGAGATGCATCTGACCTGGGCCTCAGTACTTGGTTTCCCACATTTTTGTGTACTTACAAGGGAAGTCACTTAGATTTTCCTTTCCTAAGCATGGCAGCCTTAAAAATACACATCCAGTCCTTGCTGGCAATTTGTGTTTTCTCTGGCATGGACAGGGACAAACAACTCCAGAAGAGCTCTAAGAAATCACAGGTGGCAGTCTGGAGACACGCATTGGTGCTAAACACAACTACAATCACTAAAATCTGCCATCTTATTTGACTTCATTTTCCCAACAACTTCTGTGAAAGAGGTGGAAATACTGTTAATAATGAAATTTGCTAAGTAAGTACTGGCAGGCACCTACAGGGTACAGTGTCTGTCAATTTCAGGCAGAGGAAAGACAAGCTTATTAAACCTAAGTAAAAATTGTATGTAGGAAAAGTCTGTCAGTGCCTCACACACACACTGGGCAAAGGGGAGAAAGGGTTGCTAGATCAAGTATTAATCAGAGCTTTTCAAAGGGAGCCAAGTTTGCTCTCTTACACCAGACAAACTCCTGGATAGAAGGGTATGAAATGAAGCTAGAAGGGAAACACTGTACTACCGGGAGACCATGGTTGTCCCGGCAATTAACGCCTCCCCAGGAGGTTAATTACACAGAGACAGGCATTTTAAAAAAGGTTTCTCAGTTTTCCATGAGAACGAGCACAGCTTGACCAGCCTGGCTCCAGACCCCAGCTCATGTGATGTGTGCGGCAGGAACGCGCCTCCCAGGAGCCAGAGACAGTCAGTGTTCCATCAGCAGCTCAAAGGGTCACTCTGACCACTTGGACTGTGTCTCCTCCAGCACCCAGTTCCCTTCTCCTGAACACTGCTCCAGGGTGGGTTTTACAATGTCGTCTTCTCTCCACTTTTGCAGGACACCCTGCTCTGGTGTTTCTCTTCCACATAGCCTGCCCTCCGCTTTACTCTCCATTCACAAGCCTTGGAGCAGCCTATGACAAAAATTTCCTTCTATTACATCTTCAGTCCTCAAAATGTTGCAGATGGTTATTTTTTCAAAGCAGGTAAAATTCAGGGGAAGGAATATATTAACTCTGGAGCTCATCTAGTCCAACATCCCTGCTAAAGCAGCTTCACCTAGACCAGGCTGCACAGGATTCCATCCAGGCAGGTTTTGAATATCTCCAGAGAGAGAAGCTCCATATCCCCTCTGGACAGCCTGTTCTAGTGCCCTGACAGCCTCAGAGAAAGGAAGTTTGTCCTCGTATTCAGATGGAATTTCCCATGTTTGTTTGTGCCTGTCAACCCTTGTCCTGTCACTGTGCACCACTGAAGAGAGCCTGGTCCATCCCCTTGACACCTGTCCTTAAGATTTTTATAAGGATTGATAAGATCCCTTCTCAGTTTTCTCTTCTTGACCCTGAACAGGCCCAGCTGCCTCAGCCTTTCCTCAGAAGAGAGGTGTTGGGAGTCCCCTCATGATCTTTGCAGCCCTCCACGGGACCCTCTCCAGTAGTTCCTCACCTTTCCTTAACTGGGGAGCCCAGAACTGGACCCAACACTCCAGATGTGGGGCCTCACCAGTACACAGTAGAAGGGGAGAATCACCTCCTGTGCCATGCTGGCCACACGCTTTCTAATGAATCTCAGGACATCACTGGCCTCCTTGGGGACTCAGACACATTGCTGGCTCATGGCTAACTTGTCATCCACCAGGACTACCTGCTCCTTCTCTGCAGAGCAGAAGAGACTTACAGACTGAAGATTCTCATCAATAGATATACTTAAAAATCAATGCCCATTTCATTCCATTTGTGATCTACTCTGACAGTATAAACGGGAAAGCTTGAAACTGTTGGAACACATGATTACTAACTTTCCAACTTAATTAATCCTAAAAAGGGAAAAATCCTTTTATTTACCTCCATTTATTTATGGCATTTAAATGTAAGAATCTACAGTGAATTATCAAGAAAAAAAAGCAAACACAACCAAACTTGTACAGTAATAATTAACCCTTGTCTCCTGTGTTCTCCACTAACCAAAATAATTTGGTATTTCTAGCAAACAGAAATAACTGTGGAATATGCAAATACACATTTTACTACATTTTGTTGCCAGATAGTAATTCCACTGGGAACTGTTTTGTCCAGATGTTTTTTAGCTTGTATGGATTTGAAGAGAATTTCCTAAATACACAGTAGGGATGATTGATTATGTGGGACAACAAGCTTCTTTTTTACTTGTAGCAACAGGAATCAAGAATTCCTTATTTCACAAATAGACAAGAAAACAGAGTCAAGGATCTTTTACCCAAAGGAAAAAAACACAGCATGGTGTACAGCAATGTGAAAGAAAGCACATGTGGCAAAACCAGTAGTTTACATATTACTCCATATCCAACACATGTGAGCTACTGACAAAGAGAAACATTCATCACAAGGGCCAAGAGAATGGTTGAGACACTCTTTTTAGAAGGCAATTTTTAACTTAAAAATTGTTGTCAACAGTCCCAATACATGAAAGTTAAAAAAAAAAAACTTCATTGATTCTGATGATGCAGTGAATGTGAGCAAGGTCAAAGTTTGCTTTCATCCAAATCATTAGTTTGTATGTTAGATACAAGATGCAAAACTTTAAGCATGTTTAACCTGAGATACCAAAAATCTTGGCTGGGATCTGGTCACTCACATGTTTAAAAAAAAAAATATTTTGCTCTGGATATCCTAAACTTCTGTCACAAACAAAATTTAAGGGCTACAAGAAAAGACTTAACTGAAGTAGATTAGAGGTAGAAAACGTGTGCATATTCAATTTTTTCCTGCATTTGTGAATTGCAAAATGTTTTATTCCTTCTGTATAATCAGGTAATTCTCAGCTTTGTGTGAGTCTGTTATAAATGAAGAGAAGGGAGAATACCATTCTCCTGGAACAGGAAGAAGTGATTTTAAACTACAAAAATCAGTTAACCTTTTAACATATATTTTTCACTTAATCTTACCTCCAAAAAATGTTCTGCTTGCTGTTCCCGATCCAATTTTCTTGAAGTGGTTGTAATCAGACCTGTGAAAGAAGGATGATATTTGATTGTCAATACCCATTGAGAAATGTTTATCAACCTGAAGACAAATTCATTTTTAAAACACTCAAAAGGAAAAAAAATATTTGAAGCTATATCAGACACAGATTTCCTGACATCTATCAAGCATTTTACTTCTCAGTCCAGCCATTATATCTGATTAACAATGAATCTTTAATGAACAATGTTGTGAGAAAAGTAACTGAAAAACAGTTAACCGTGTATCTACGGTTAACATGTTACATTTACTAGAGGGAATAAAAAAAATTACTGAAGAATCACTATTTGTCTTATGATTAAGAGTTTCAATGAATCATTTGCATTTGACTGAAATCATTCTGTAAAAAATCTCATTAAAGATTTCAGAGTTCTCACACAATTAGTGGGATAGGATGCTGATTACTTCCACACCAAGAATACTTGACAAAGAAGGTTATTTCTGTAATAACTACTTGTACATATAATGATTTCCAAATGTAATCATTCTAATGCATTAAAGGTTTTGTACTACAATTTCATCAATTTGTTCCCTGCTAAAATTGAGTCTTTAAAATAAAGCACCTTTTTACATGAGGATGATCAAGATATCATTTTTTTAAGCAATGTACTTTCACAAATGATTAAACTCCTGTGAGATTTCTACCAAGAAAAGAAAATTAAACACTTCCAAAGTTCCCTCAAGAAAAATGATACATATCTTCTATGAACATAGCCTAGTTTTTTGTTTTGCTCTTACTAGAGATTTAAAGGGTAGATTTGAGTTTTCCCTCACACAAAACATTTCTTTGGATAGGAAAATGCATCATGTGCTTGTTTTGCGATAGATTCCAACAAGAAAAGGGACCAGCTTTTCCTAGACATAAAGCTGATTTTGGAGACAGTGCCAGTGCACTAAGTCATCCTCAAGAATTTGTTAAGATTACCAAAGAAAACAAGAAAATAAGTTCTCCCTGGATCACCTGTTCTACTTATTTATTTAATCAGGCCAACCAAGCATCTAAACACAAATCCACAATGATCCTGAATTCTTAAAATAACTCGTCAGCAACATCTTGCATCTACATAACACTTCTAGTCCCAGAAGGCTTCTACAGCTGCAACTATTCATACACTATCACCTTCTCCCTGGAGGAATCACTTTACCTATTTTGGTGAGAAAGGGAGAAATATTACTTGAAATAATGGGATGAAATGAACACAGAGAAGTGCACTTTTCTTCCAATATTTCAGACTTGTTACAAGATCTATTAGACCACAGAAGTGACACCCAGTGGGAAGTCAGAGAAACCAGAGTGCATCATTACAATTACATGGAAGAACCCGGTGCTGGCAAAAAGCTGAAAAAAACAAAACAATTGGTATTGCCTGCATCAACCAATTGTACGTATTCAAAACAGTTACACCATATGGGAGACATCTACTCACTGCAGGAGTTTAAACAGACATGACAGCACGGATGATAAATTGGTGTCATTCACACAAGATTTCCCCATGTCTAGAAAGAATGCAAAGATACAGGCAAGAAATTGCTAACTATGAAAGAAGTTTAACCCCAATAAAGTGATAAAGTAAAATCTCAAATTTGAAATATCCTGGTTCATCAAATGCATAGTCACTACGGATATTTATCAAGTACAACCTAATCATGATTAAGAATACTGTAATATTTATATAATCTTCCTTCCTTCCTAATGTGTCACTGTGAACTCTACCTACTTTCTTCTTAAACAAGAAATGTCTAGCTGTAAATTATAGGTCTCTGTTCTCATCATCTTCATCAAGCAGATAAATTCACACTCTTTTTGCAGACCAAGAGCTAACATCTGAAACTGAATATGATGAACTGTCAAAACGAGTAGTACTTGTCTTTCACTGGTAAAACTATTACTACTATTACCTCCTCTGTTATCACTAAGGGGTTTTCTGTTTTCCTTTTTTCAATGTAGAGCCTTTTTAACTGCAGTAATCATCAGTGCCTTCAGACCTGAATTTTCTTCTAAAAGAGGTGCATCAACACATAGCAAATCTCTACAACAGAATTGCCTGTATTTTAAATGTAGCAGATCTCAGAAGATTTAGCACTCAGACTTAATGCCAGTTATGTAAGGGCAGGAACCAAACCATCACCATCAGTTCTGCAGACCTGATTGTGAAGTTTGGTGATCCTGAACCAGCACAGCTGGTTGGTTTTGCTTTAAAGACAGCTCTACACACAACTACCCAATCTGTGCAATTTCGTTAGGATGTTAAAATAATGTATAGAAATAATTGTTCATATGCATGAGAAGTTATGAGGCCTCTAGTTTCCATTCCTATTCTCTGAGGAACTGTCCCATCCAGCACTCATGATGGCCTCATTGCAGAATCCTGGCTGCTCACTTTCACACACATTCCTGAAGTCATGGACAGATCATGCTGTAAGACAGTACTGTTTAAAATATGACTACACATAAAATCAGGTGTCAATTACTTGATATTAGCATTGATTTAGTTATGGTCATGTATTGGTATGGGTATGAGTCTGGTCCTTTTAGATTACAAAACTATATTTCAAGAAATTCTGAAGAACAATTACCAAAACTGAAAAAAAAATGCCAGTTATGTCTAAGACTACCCACAGCTTTACCAGTCAAGTCTCAAAGAAATTAATTTCCTGAGGTTTATGAAAACCTTGCTATGTCCCTCCCTCCTGTATTCAGTACTCCATGCCATAGATACATAATAATACTAGCAATATTTAGTAGGATGTAGAACTTTATTTTCAAGATACTGGGGCAACTGAGAGAAACTTGACTTTGCCCAAGAGACCATACTCCAGCTTTAGTTCTTATCTGTATTACATTGTCATACTCTGTTATGGTGTAAAGGCATTATCTGAAGAAAATAACTCACAGAGAAAAATAAACCCAAGGAAATTATGTTAGGCTCTGCTCCTGGTTATGACAGAAAAATCACAAGGGGACAATGATAAAAAATGGCCCTTCTTTTTTTTCCTATCTTTAATATGTGCCATAGACCTTATAGACACAGCTATCTGGACAACTCCCCAAAGCCAGCTGGGAAATGTAGCACACATTTATCAAAGATCAGTCAAAAACACTAACAAGCTTCAAAAGTTGTGCACCTCTCAAATGGTTTCTGTCAAATTTCCAGGGAAACATCATGGTTCTACTAAGGGCAGGTGATACTTGTAACTGTGATCTTTAAGAACATCCATGAAAATGAAGAGGAGAACTGCCTTTTTTAGAAAAGTTATTGACAGTGAAACCATCAGCTCACAAGCAAGGTTATGTCATTCTGTTCACAGAACTGCATACTGTTCTTTGACTTTCTGTGTTATAACATCTCTCTCTGCATTCTGGCACATCTGTTCCTCAGACCATATAAATGAACTGTTTTGTTAAACTTCAAAACATTGTTTGACCCAATATTTCAGCTTGGAGATAACTATATGTTTTTATATATCTTGCTTTTCTATACCTGCCACTTTTCCCATCTTAATAAATGAAAAATTATTGCTCTTCTTCTGTAACAGAGATCAGAAAACCTTGAAGGTGAACAAGCTCACTCCACACAACATGTCCTGTTATAGTGCAGGACATGGTCACAAGTCTCAGCTGACACCAACAGTAGAACATTCCTTCCTCCATAGCTCCTCACTGTACACTGGATAAGATCATCATTGTCTCCTGAATTATTCCCCTGTAAAAAGAAATTCAGCATGTAGACAGAGAAGAAATGACAATGTTCTTCATCCCATCAATTTATTATCTGGCTGGGAGAACCAGAGATGGAGAGTGGGCAAAAAGGTACACCTGCCTTAGCTCTTAGATGCAGCCCTAGTGACACAGAAGAAAGAACAGGACCAACACAAAGAAATCCTGACAATTTAGCCAATACATCAGCCTATACAATCTTCAGCCAATGCATCATCTTAGAAACAAATGACCAGTTATCAGGGCTCAGATGTGTGAAAGAGACATTTGAGCAACACTTTGATGCTTGAGATAATGCTTTTAGCACATTGAGATGTGCTAAAGAAGAGAAAAAATTAGTGGAACAGATCCAAACCCACGTGAGTTACTTTGCATTTGCAATTAGTAAAGCATACAGTTACTGGAGCGCAAATGAAGAAATGTAACTTTTTAGCAAACAGTAACTTGGTGATAAGTCTGATGTCTTACAAGTATTGCCAAGCATGTGTGTGGATGACTGCACATATGTGTCTGTATACATCATTGAACATGACATAAAATCAGGAAAGGTACAAATTCAACAGTATGGCTAATGCTTTATAACTTTTTTAATTTTAAATTTTAATTTTAAATTTTTTTCTTAGAATTTGATGATGATCAAAGTGAAAGTGACGGCCAAGGATGGAGGAAATAGCGCCAAAACTATGGTAACCCAAACTGTCATCTGAGGATCATGCATTTATTGGACAATGCTGTTTTAAAAATTCCATAAAGTATCAACTAATCATCCAGAGGAGATTATGCATGTAAATCTTAATTTATATGCTGGAGAAATTAAGTGTTTCTTTGTTTTCTTAATGCTTTCTGATCTGGAAAACTCAAGTCGGAAAGGGGGATGGCAAATGCAAACCTTCCTACTAACTCTGCCTTAAATGCTTGAATTAGAGCAGTCGACTGACAATTGGGATTTTCCAGCTGAATAATCCATGCTCTGCCTTCAGTTAGCTCTCTTGTTTCACAGGAGGGTGCTCACAGAAATAAAACCTCTGTGTGTGCTGAAGTAGATAGACCATGCTATAAAAATGCATACACGTACACTGCATATACAGTCAAATATTTGACTAGGTATATTACGTGTGTGACATTTTATGTCTAGCCAGTAAGTTGAATATTAAAAAATAACCTAAAATGCACATATTTATAGAAGTATATTTAGCTATATTATTTACAGATGTTCATTCTTTTAATATATATGCATTATTTGAAGTATTTTTGTTGGAAACAAATTAATTCATTGGACTTAGCCACAGCGGAAAAAATCATCAAGGGCTGTTAAATGTAAAGGTTATGGCAGGGGAAATCTTGAAGCACTGGATAGCTTGAACAGTAGTACACAGAGGGTTTGCTGCAGGTTTGGTTCTTCTGATGCTTATTCTCTACACATCCAGAATAGCCCACAGCTGTAGGTGTGATAGTAACTAAACTGACCCTTGACTTAGAAGAAATTCACATATTTTTCAATACTATGGCACTTAGGGACCAAAAATTAGTTTGCCACAGGCTATTTTCTAACAGATTGAATTTCCCTAATATGGCTGTGAAGCCAAGGAGAGTTCAATAGCCTTCTCCTTATGAAATTAAATTATTTTCATTCAACCTGTGGATGGATAACCTTACCTGAGCTGTTTCCTGAAGTACTGCCTAAAAGATAACAGAGTCTGGTATGGAGAGACAGCATATTTTACTGCTATCTCTGAAAGTATTGCAAATTTTATAGTATAAAGAATACTTTTTAAAAAAAATGAAATCTTGAAAAACTCTTTTATTGATTTCTTATTCTCAAACTTTGTTTAGGTGAAATATGAAAAGAGTGTAAGACAGGTAACAAGCAAGCTAAAGTAAAAGCCAAATAAATTTCTCTGTTTTAAACTGAAGGCTGAGCACCTTCATATAGATAGGAAAATGAGAAAGAAAGCAACATCTTCCCCTTCCCTGTCAAAATATTAACAGGATACAATTTGCTGCATGTTTTACTGCCTATTTTAATTTTTTTCCCCTGCTTTGCATAGTCACAAAAAAACCCCATTTCATTAAAAAAATAAAAGTGTGGGATGGGTTGGAAGTATGACTACTACAGGTTACTATGCAGGGTTTAAACATAACCTCAGAACATACTGCCTGGCTCCCAGTCACAGAAGTACATGCTTTACACCCTTTCCACTTGCAGTGGATTTAGGGTCTTTGCCTAGGACTACCAGGCACCACAAGGCCATATATGCCCTGTGACACCCACAGAAAAATGGTCTGGACAGATTAGCTGAGGTCTCATCTCAAAGCCTTCTAGTCCCTCTTTGCTGAGGGAAACTTTCTCCTTATCAAGGCACTGACCCTAATCTTCAAACTGAACAATTCTGAAGTGAAAACAAGATGATGAAATTAGAGACCTTTCTCCACAGAATTCTTGTGCCCTGTGAGAGGCTGTGAGCATCCCACAACACGGATGCTACCCTGTCACAGTCCAAAGCAGCTGCGCTTCCCAATCTGCCTGTCTCGAATACTGTAAGGAACAAGGATACGGAAAGAAAACCACAAGAAGATATAAAGGAAACATTCTGTAGAGTTACCCCTGAAAGCTCTGCTTGAGAAAAATATGCCTTGGGATCATTTGCTGAAAATACAGGCCTTTTAACCCAAACAGTCAGACAAAAGGAATAAGTAAAACAAACACCATTTTTACAACACTGTTCTAGAAATTAACTGACTGGTTATACACACTGCTCGTTCACCAGAGCCCCAAGGCTGAATTGGCAGAGATTCATATGGGAGTTTATGGATTTACTGATGAGTTTATTAGAAATCTCAAATATTTATTAACTGTACACACAAAGGTATGAACACTTTCCCTCCATGCATATACTGAACACAGAAGAGAGTACGCAGCTACTCAGAAATATAGCCATCAGCTGTCAACTGTCCCACTACTCTTTGAAAGTAAATTTAAGACTTCAGAGGGATAAAAACAAAAGGGCAGCCACAATAAATAGCATTAGGATTTCCACCATATATTCAGGAACGTAAAACTATTGCATATTCCTAACCATAGAAATGTCGAAATGAATAGCAATAACCAGGGTAATTCTATTACCCACAGGCAGCAAAAGGCATTGTAAACACTCTAACAGCACATTTATCTCCTGCAATAAATTAGGGATCGACAAACCAAAATTGAATTTCAAAGATAAATGATAGAAAACGATGTACATTTTACTTGGAGCTGTAAACAAACATATCATTTTATATAATTACACATGTAAACCTCTAATTTAGAAAGACTGTATTCTGATCTAAATGAATGATACTTCATTGAACAAGAAAGAGAACCCACCAGGCGAGCCTGTGCAATTACGTGGAGACTGCTGTTTTATTGTTTTTCCTGAGGTGACAATGAGAGTGAAATGACCTCTTTGAAACAAGCTAGATAGAAAAAATGATTGCTTTTAAAAAACAGTTACGTTTTCTAATGCCTGGCTATGTCAGAAAAAAAAAATAAAGGAGAAACTGAAACAAAACCTTTTTGTTCCTCTTTGGTTGTCCCTTCTGTCTCTTGTTAGAGTTTCATCAGCTTATTGCTGAAAATATCAAAACTCCGAACAAAATGCACAGCAAACATTACTTCAAAGAAGATTTTGGATTATGCTTTCCTTTAAAGGCAGATTCTGGCTTTTTTTGTTCCTAGAATGTGTTTAAAGTGACAATATGGTGTGCCAGTCTGTTCAGCCTGTAGAACAGGAATCGAAGGGACTCCCTTTCATTCTTCAAAACTCTGGCAGCGCAGTCCTCAGGAACTGCAGGCAAAGCCACTGCTCTTCTAAATATTCTTCTCCATTTGTGGAGTGGCCAGGTTTTCTCTTCTGCATATTCCTCCTGGAAGGTTTTTTGCAAACACGACTGTTGAATGCCCCAGTTTCCAGACAGACTGCGTTTACGAACAATTTGCACCTCCCCTTTAATTGACTCAACAAGCCAAGTTCTGTTCACTTCCTCTGAACTAATGCATTTGCCATTACCCTTCTTGCACTGCAGTTCTGACCCTCATCCCTCCTAAGCCTGATGGATGGAGAACACTGTGCTCCAATAACATCTACACAGCATCCAACAGCAGCCTCATAAAAGCAGAAATCTTGTATTGCTCCTCAAATACATCGTTTTGTTTACTCCATTAATGAATTTCTATGCTTCAAAGTCCCAGAGATCCTTTTTTTTTTTTCTCCTTTTCCCCAAACCTCTGCTTTGAACAATGCCTGCTAACTCTGGATGAGAGCAAACTCCCTCTTTTGAAGCCAGCATAACTGAAGAACCCACTGAACAAGATCATTTACCTAGCCAATACCAGAGATAATCTGTTAATGCATGCCCTTCAGCATGCAAATTCAAGACTCATAATTTTTATTTCCTCTTTAGCCAGACCCATATGCACACATCAATTTGACTATTAATCTCCCTGTCCTTGTACCTCATAAATTCTGCAGTGCAACCATATCAAATGCATTACTGAAGTCCACGTAGATGACACACAGAATATTTCTTAGAACATCATTTATCTTATCAGTGACATCAAGATAGCTTGATACGATTTACTTCTGGTAGACCCATAAGCAGTTTTATCTTGCTTTCTATTTATTTTCATGTTTTTAATTGTATCATCCTTCAAAACATGTTTGAAAGCTTCGCAGTTGACAGCGGTCAGACAAACAGTTCTGTGACTAAAAGGCTTATTTCTGCACCCCACCTTCCTGCTCTTTACTGCTGACATTTTATTTGCTATCTCCCAAATGCATGACTCAAATCTCCAATTTGATAATACCCCTCCATAGTTACTTGCTATAGGAGTTGCATTTAAGCTGCCAGTTCTTTCATATTTCTGGAGGGGAAATTATCCTAGTTATTCTTACTTTTTTAAAGAGTGATGGCAGTGAGTTGGGTGTGGTCAGGAAGAAGCCAAATCCAAACTAGCTGTGGACAGCAGGATGAGATCTGCAAAGGTTCCTGTATCAAACCACAGTCACCACCTGACTGTGGTCACTTTGGACCACAAATAGCTTCAGGCATCTCAGTGAAGTGCCTGAACTCAGATGGGATGAAACTCAAAATACAACCCCAAAAAGCCTCCCTCTAAAATGATCATTTTATGATCCCTTGGGACCTACCCTTAAGATTGCAGACACAGAGTCTGCAATCCACAGCTGCATTATTTAAATGAAAGGACTGATAATATTCAAGGTGCCCAAGCTGCACTGGCTCCTCTAATACAACTGATAAGCAATTTCTCTGTAGTGCCATTGTTGCCGGAGCCACCCCTTAGGGTTGTGATGCTCTGGAACAACTGAGGAAATGCCCTTGAGGGACTGTCACATAGGGGCTTAACTCTTCTAAAACACTTCACACATGAGTTCACGGTTTGTAAGATAAGAACATTTTCAAGTTCAAATCCTTTACTTAGGCTCAAACAAATGCATAGGAATAGAAATAGTATTTGAATCTTCTTTTGTTTTCTTCCCTTAAGAAGTGCAGTGCTGCCTAAAAACCTAATTGCTAATATGATGCCTCAGCACAGATTTTAACATCCCTCTGCATCACTTTCATTTTCAGGGAGAAATTACAGAATTCTATTTGGGTTATAATTAGCATATCATTATTACTGGCAGGAATAGCTATAAATATATCTAACTGGTGGCTAGCTTAGTAACCAACACACATAATCATTATACAATTTCCTTTAATTTTTTTGTGCACAAAGGCCTTATAATTCTGCAGAAGTGACGACTGAGCCTAACTAGACTGTTTATAATTTATGCTAATTAATTTCACTGTTTTCAGGAATGAAGACTTACATAATATCTACGGCAAGGGTAGGTGGTGCCACTTTCAGAGGAAAGGGGCTGTGCAGATATTCTGCACCTTGGGCCTGGATACATTATGAATTATTATTTGATCTTTCTCTCTGGCATATTATGACAAAGGAAGGAAAAAAGAGTAATAAAAAAGTCTCCAACGTATGCTTTTGTATAACATATGCATAGGTCACAGCATGATGAAGTCCTGGTATTTTCCTTTCTCAATTGTGGAGGAGGTGCAGAGGGTGTGCAGGGCGCAGCTGGCAGTTTTCCCCCCTAATCTAGACACCCTCATTACCTTCTAAAGAGAAGTGATTTTACATTTTTCCCTCAACCAAGTGATATTCTTGACAACGGAGAAACAACACCAGCTTTACTCCCAAATGTGTTAAAAAAAAAAAAAGGTGTGGATCCCTCATGACCAGCAACTGGCTCACAGTGCTGGGAGAGCAGTGCCTTGTCCTACGTGCATATTTGCCAGGTCAAGTCAATCTCATCTTCATCGCTAATAAAAAAAATGATTCATTGGCGAGGTGACCTTCCTGATCTGGAAGCAGAACACAGAGCTGTGGAAAGAAGCCTAATAGAAAAGATATATGGCCTGCTTCACAATGTGCGACTCACACTCAGCACTGTCAAGATTCACTGCCCTTTCCAAGGTGGTCTCCTGCCTAAGAAACAATATTGAGACACCTCTGTTTGGTTTCCAGCTCCCCTTTTGTCTTGGTCTGTAACCTCACATGGGACATTTTATGTCTCTGTGCTTCAGTTTCCTTTCCCATAAAACTAGGATAATGGGTATCTTTCTTTGTAAAGTGCCTTGTGATCTATAGAGGAAAAAAATTACTTCTGTAAGAGTGAGATCTTATTAAGTAACAATATCATAAAGCTCAGCTATAACACCACAAGAATTTTCTAAAACTTGCCCTTTTTTTGCTTCTTTGTCCAGGGATTTATAAACTTTTATCAGTGGGTAAAATACAGTATTAGCTGTGATCCCCATTTCAGTGGCTCAGCACATAAAAAAGAGCAAAAATGCACAGCAAAACTAGAACAGGGAACAGTAGCTGCTTTTTTCTGCAAAGCCAGTGCAGTGCCTCAGCCTTGCTGAAGAGCTGTCAGTGGGTTCTGGATACTGGCAAATCTGGCTGAGGAAGAGGAGTGGAATCACGTATTTGCAAAGAGCTCTCTCTCGCTTTGAAACCAGAGGAGAGGTGGCATCCCCAGAGTGAGCCCCTTCCATGTGTGCAGACAGATGGAGCATAGGAAGGGCAAGCACACCCCACATTCAGTTGCTCAGTCAAGGGTCTCAGCAGCACCCCATGCACCATTTCTGCTGGCTGCTGTAAACCGTGACAGTGACCTATTTATGACTCTGAAAAGAATGAGGCTGGGATGAGAGTATAGAGGGGACAGAGGAATTAAGGAGATGTGCACTGGGGGAGGATGTGAATGGGCATCGATCCCAGCAGAGGGGTAGAGGAGACTGAAAGCAGGAATACTAATCAAACCTGTGCTGCCAATAGAGCTGATGACAGAGGAGAAAGAGCCAGCCATCACTTAATGAATAAGGATGGAGTGATGCTACTGCAAAGACTATTTTTGGAACAGAGGATGCATCCAGAGGTGGTGACAAACAGCTGGTAGAAGTACCACAGCTGTAGGGATAACCACCATTTCCTTTTTACTTTCTCCTGCCTGAAGCTCAACACTGCTGTTTTGCTCCATCACTACTTACACACTTCTTTGCCTTTATACTTTCTAAATTCTCATTTTGACGGTTAGTGCACAAGTCCTCATATTTCATTTCCTCATCCTCTGGAGGCTCCAGATAACAATGTTCACCTACTTGAAAGGGGCATGTGTGTGACTTGACCCAGGTCTCATCCGTGCTTCTCCCCTGGTCACATAAATGGGCTTCTGAGGTCCTCTCAGACCTGCATGGCAGAATTGTGTACCCAAGGAGCAATCAAAGTTATTCCTCTATTCCTTCTTTGTTCTTTCCAACTGAGTAAATCAAGTATCCTTAGCTACCTCCCTCTTGTACATACATTACGATTAATATGAATGACATGGGAATGGAAGCATACATGTGTGAAAGCACCAAAAGAAACAACAGTCAGGTTTGAAAGAATGATCTATACTGCTAAATCAAGGAGAAGACTGGGGAACATGCTGTTTGCGTCTGGGCACAGGGCTCTGATAAGGTCCCAGCATTGACCTGTCAGTAGAAGACCTGTGGTTTGGTAACAGTAGAAGGGCAGCAAGGTTCCAGAACATCACCTATACTATCATGCCAAGAGAAAAACAGATGATGTCCTTAAAGACATTCAAGACAGATGAAGAAAATCAGCAACAAATTACAGAAGCTAAAGTAAGCAAAATTGTGATGTAAAGGTAACTCTTAATTTCTAAATGCTTTAAAAGACATGTTCAAAGCTCAGTTCCTTGTCAGTTCAAGAACCCAAGAGACACAGTGAAGACTTCAGTTTCCCAAAAGAGTCATCTTGGCCGCACCACCTGCATACATATGCCTTGGTGTGCAGAGTATGAGAGTGTGAATAAGAAAAACCTACTTGTCGATCAAGTTAAATATAATAAAATGCTATTCTCCCTTCACAAGATTCCACACTGAGTTTTGTTACACTTAATTGTGAAACTCTTATTTCAGCTAGTTTTATCTAGGCAACTTCTCACTAAAATGGATGTCAGGTTTAACTATCCTGCTGACCACAAGCTGGGGAGAACCATGAGGATAATAAACACACCCATTGTGAAACCTATTCTGTGCTAACCTATCATGACTCAAAAGCTGGTTGTTATTGCGCTACTGGATACAAAGGCTCTGAGGCAGAGTAGGATGCTTGGTGTGCTCATTTGCATCTCATTACCCAGCATGCTCTTCCTCCTCAGAGCTATTTTCATAGTGGCATTGTTGTCCGAGCCCTGGAAACAAGTGAAAAGATTTGGTGACTTTGGATGCATGCAGTTGTTTTCTACTTGTTTTCCTTCCCCTTTATAATGAAAAGGCTTCGCAAAGTGGTGAAAATGAATCAATTTTCCATTTTTAAGGCTGTATGGGTGTGGGGTTTTTGGTTTTGTTTTTGGGTTTTGCCTTCTTTCCCCCTCCCCCCCGTAGTTTAAGCTATCAGGAGCAAATCTTGAATAGCAAATAAGATTACAGAAATGTGAGCCTAATGTTCCTCTCTACGAAGCACTCAGGCATGAAGGTTTTGATCGAAGAGTAAGAAATGAGATTTAACTTCCTTCTGATTTAAGTTTCGTTTGTACAAAGAACCTGTTTCAGCAAATTGTGATTGCAAGCTCATTATTCAGTGAAGGGCAAATATCTTCAATCGCAATCCAGTAAGATCAGCAGCTTTTTTTTGTGTTACAAGCATCAACGAAGAGAACTGAACATACTGGCTTCTGTCATTGTCTACATCTAAGACTGTGATGATTTCACCCTGTCCAATTCATTTCAAAAGCTGTAGCTTCCAATTAAATGTATAAGTTGTCAGCCAGAGTAAGTGTCTATCATTTGAGCCAGATCAGTTTTGGTTTCTGGCAGTTTTACTGCATCAAAGGGTTGATTTACAGATCAGTTACTTTTTTTCTTTTTTTTCAGTTCCGAAGGGAATAAAACTGCCTCAAACATGGGACTCAAAACAACACTAAGTTACCTAAGTTTTCGATAGTTTTCAATATGTTTTATCAAGTTGGAAATAAAACTTAATTCCTCAGTGACTTCAGAGCCTTCAACATACACTTAAAATAATTAAAAATACCCCAAACACCTCCACATCTTGTTCTTTAACAACATCTAGCATACAAAGATTACATTTTTCCCTATAAATGTCAACGAATTCAGCACCAAAAGCCTGTGTGAGGTATGAGGTTACCTCCTCCTTGGGTTAAACAGATTTCTTCCATTTTACAGAGAGGCAATCTTAGCTATAAAACCATGTACTGAAGACTGGTTCTGTGCACTGCAGAAGCACATTTAAAACTCTTCAGTCTCTCAGGTTTTCGTTTTAAGAATGTGAGCAATTTTGAGAGTCCTTATTGAGATAAAAATTGGGTAAACATAGGTAAAAATAAGGTACAAATATTTGACACAGAGTCTTTATGCCAGGAAAAACTATGAGGTTTTGGGTTTTTAAGGCTAAGACTCAGTACCTCCTTAAAACATGTGGAGCATTTTCTCCTTGGGCTCCTTGTGGCAGGAGGCTGAGTAGCATTTCACAGCAGGATCCTGTGACAATGCTGTGAAGTGTTTGTGCTGTATAACCCTGGATGAATCAATTAGGCCTCCTCACTCACCCAAATTATTCTTTTTACTCGCGGTATTGTTTTTACAGCAACAGCACAGCCCTAAGTCTAGAAACTGGTCAGGTTATATCTGCTGTAGGTAGTGCTTTGTGAAACTAACCCAAAGATAAAAGGCAAATGGATTAGGTTTTTAAAAAAAATTAAGATGGAGGAAATCACTATCAGATAGCTTCTTAACAGCCTTATCTCCCGAAGCACACTGCACTGAGCTAAAAGCCACTGTGTGGGGTATAACAGAGACATGCAGGAACTTGGAGCAGAGACCAGAGACTGCTTGGCAGCTGGGATGGGGCTCCATCAGAGTCAGGATAGGCACAGATCTGATCCCATGAACAACAAAACACCGTTTTCAAAAGGGCCATGATATCTGGTAACAGTGACAGACAAAGCTGAGTGCAATGCTGGAGGACCTGGGCGATCCTGGTGGCTACTTCAAAGAGCAGTGATGGTGGTCCAAAACCAGGGATGCACAGACAGCTACAGCGGCCTTTTCTCTTCCAGAAGCAATGCTTGTATGAGAAGGCAGAGAGGAACCCCGGTAGCAACAGTGCAAAGTAACAAAATAATCAGCAACAGTTCATTACAGGTTCACTAAAATTCCCTATGCCCAAAATAATTTTGCTTTGTCAGTTAAAGGAAGGAAGACAAATAAGTGCAATTAAACACATGGATTAAGGGCACAGAATTTTATAAGAGTCAGTAATATTTCCTCAGCCACACCACCAAAACCTCTCAAAGCCAAGGGCTAACAAAGGTGCCACAGACCAGAATAAGACCCTGGTTAACTAGGGCAGGTAAGACTCACTGTACTCACCTGCATCCTACCTGACTGACACATACCCTTGTAGAGTCAAAGGAGAGAAGTAGACACCCCTTAAGCATGTTTGTATGTTGCTTTTTTTTTTTTTTTAATATCCAAGCTAAGAGGAGATAAAATGCAGTTCAGAGGTGTCTTTCTCTATTCAGTCACTACAAAGGCAGTTTACAAAAACAGCTCAGGTGTGGATGACTACAGCTTGATAAGGGAAGTCCCACCCTCTGTGTCCTAAGATAAAAAACCAATCAGGCAGCTGAGGGAGGCAAAATGGGATTGTCTCTTGCTCCTTGTCAGTGTGGTCTTATGGCATAGGTTAGAGCAGCTCCAGAAAGCTGTGAAGCAGCTCTACACCTCTTACTTTAGGCTACATCACTCTCTTTCCTACCACTGATATTTCTCCCGGATGGTCTGCTGGCTGGCCCCTTTCCCTATCTCTGTAGGGGAAAAGACCTCTCCTGTCCTGTGGCTCAGATGGCTCCTTCATTCACCAGCCACTGGAGTTCAAGGAGGGAGATAGCACCTGTGACCCCTATTTCTGCTGCTGCCATAAATTCAACTTTCCATTAAATTTTTATTTCTAGGTCAAGACAAGAATGATAGATTAAAACCAAAAATAGCTGAGCATTTAGTATGGAAGCTGCTGCAGCACAGCACTTTCAGCCTGCCAGACCCCAGACAGCCTCCAACTATGCCAGTTATTGATTTTCGTACCAAAACATTTACACTGGCACAACCCCCAGCGAGCGCAATTATATGGGTATAAAGGTGCTTTATACTAGCATAGATTATGAGATAAACAAGCTCATTTATACTGCTGTAACTGCATTCACTTCAGGGTATTTGTACTGCTTTAATGATACTAGCGTAGTTAAAGCAATACAACTTGTGTCTACAGACAAGACCTCAACCTGATGGTAATTAACATGGGCATTTCCAGCCACCCCGAGCAGCTGAGGTTTGTGTTAGAAATAGCAACTGACCCATAACAATTTGCAACAGCATCAGAAATCTCTATAACAGCTCCACCTTCAATTGGTTTTTACACATTTGCAGGAAGGATGTTTATTGTGCCCCTTTTAGCAGGCAGCCCCAAGAGCTAAAAGTTGCTTGTGGCCACTTTTCTCTTGCGCCTGGACAGCAAAGCAAAAAAAAATAATCAATTCAGCCACTGACATTTTTCTGTGAAAGAGCTAAGCCAGCACAAAAACGCTGGTAAAAGTGGCAGTTAACCCTGTGCTACCCTTATTGTTCCATATTCCCATGCTCTGAGTGCTCAAGCTGCCCATGGAGCACAGGAAAAAGGGCTTTGCCATCTGTTGCTTGGGCTGACATCACCCCTGTTTGCTCAAGCATTGCTCCCGAGGCTGTGTTTGCATCATTAATCAGCACTGGCCCTGCGCTGGTCCATTGAGCAGTGCCTCGGCTGTCAGCTCTGGAAAACCTCACTGCAAAAAGGAACTGCCAAAGTGCTTGGCCTCATTTGGAGAAAGGTTTGGATATACATCAACATTGCTTTAGACGGAGTATTTGTCTACTGGTCCTGGGAGAAAGTGCCCTGCCCTGCACAGTACACAACTTGACAAAGGGAGAAAAAACAATGCCAGAAAACCACACTCATCTCTCATAAGCATCCTCCATGGGTTAAACTTCAAACCACAGAAAACCAGATTGCACTTTCCCTGAAACCATATTTGCCAAGACACTGCTGAACTCATCAGTGTGATAATGGATACACATCACTTTATCTCTTTTCTTGAATAATACTATCACAATCTCATAGGAAACTACAAAAAAATTCCTTGGCCAGAACAAAAAAAGAAAAATATTTTAATAAAAAAGTGGGCTGCCACTGCAGACAGGCAGGAATGCTGCCATTGGACAATCAGTGAACAGAGGCACAGAGGGCCTTAGTGACTTGCTCAGGATCAGAGACATGCACGAGCAAGGAAAGACTGAAGCACTGGCTAGAAATACTGGAACAGCACAGATACCAACTAGACCAACGAATTCCTCATTTCCAACCATCCCCTATTTTCCCAAATGTCCAAGTGGGCCGCCATGCAATACTAGGATAAAGAAAGGGCATGTCATGTTTGAAATACAGATGGCATAAATATTGAAAATGATGAACAGAACTGACACGTATATTGAACAGGTTTCTGGAAATATGCAAAATTTCCATGAGTTGTTTTAATTTTTTTCTTAGGGAAGAAGAGGGGAACACAAATACAAGTTTCTTTACAAGCAGCAGATCTGTAACTGCAAAATCAGTAATTCTGTAAATGTCAAACATCAGACGAGACTTGACACTTAAATTTAAGTGTCTGCATGTGATGCAGGGAGCTCATCAAATGCATGTTCAACTCAGTTCCTACACATGAGCATCTATAGCTTTGGGTACATCCACAGCACTGGAGAGACACATCTCTCCTGCAGGTCCTGTGGATGCCTCAAGTATCCCAGGACTGCTCCTTCAGCACTCCATGTGCATGTCTGGAGTGCTTTTCTCCCAGTTTGAGGGGTGAAAAGAAAACATTACTTTTCATACATGTTCCTGCAACACAATGACAGGGAAATATCATTTACAGAACAATTCAGGTTCGTACTTTTAGTGACTTTAATTTCATTTTAATCCTATGTGACCTGTTTTTCAGACCCTACCTGGCACCAAGCTAATTCATACCTTCCTACACTGCTCAGCACCAGTGATAGCCTCACTCTCAAGTGGTTTTGACAAAATTGGGCATCAAATGAAGTGCTTTTCTCACTGAATCTCAGCTTTCCAATAGTTGTGATCATTTTTTTGTTAAAAAAACCCAACACTTTTTCATTACAGTGTTTTTAATTTCCATATTTTTTCTCTAAAATTAGGAATTTGGATCTGAGAATCCCACGGTGCTGTCTAATAGTCTCTCTTCATGCCTTGATGCAGTCCAAGTTCCTATAACCCTCATATCCCAGAATCCCAGTGGGACATAACCTACTGCTCAGAGGCTGCCGTCTCAGTGGGTTGCCCATCCCAGAGGGCTGGGAGCTGTAGAAAAGGCATTGAGATTGCACTTCTCAAAAAAAACAAGTATTTAAAATTTTGATTTTTCATCCCCCAAAAATGCAAACTTGTATATGGCATTTTTTAATGAAAAAAACCCCAAACCAACAAACAACCTATGACAAAACCACTCAGTCTCTCCTTCACTTTATATAGTGATGCATTGGACAATGCTTTCAGGCACGTGATGTGATTTTTGAGGGTGAAGGGCCAGGAGCTGGACTTTGATGATCCTTGTGGGTCCCTTTCCAGCTCAGGATATTCTGTGATTCTGTGGTTCTATATAACTTCGTGGCATGTCACCAATTCAAAATCCTTCTTGCAGAAGTAATTTCTTGGCTGATACATGTTTGGTTTCTGTAGTACTGTCATTCCCTGACTGGTCAAATATGTCCAACCTAGAAGGACTAAGGAGCCAAGTTAGACCCCAGCCAGCCCTTGAATGAGTGTGTACTCAGGGCTGCAAGCAGATAGATCTGTTTTCTTAATACTCAGCCACCCATGACACCAGCTTCCGAGCAGGAACAGGTCACTTTTTCCCTGTCCTGTTACCCTAAGGGAGGAGGTGAAATGTTGGCTTTGGACAGCACCTGCAAGATGATACTATGGCTCCTTTCTTGCTCCACACTGCCCTTTCCACAAGAACCATACCAACAGAATATACAAGCTTCAATGATAGCTCTGCATTAAGACATCTTCTGAGGGGAAAAAAAAAAAAATCACACCTTGCCAGTAATTTTATGAGAGCTACATCATGGCAGCACCATGCTGTCACAGGAACAGGATTAATATTTCAATTGATATCATGCCAAACACCACAGAGAATGAAAGTCATCTTGTCTGGTTTTGGCTAAGTAAATCTAGGTGTCCTGCCTAAGTCTGTAACCCAGGTTTCTGCTGTAAGAGATGCAGGAGGGGCTGCTGGGCACTCTGGACTTCCACTCTCTCTCCGGTACCTACAGATCAGTCTGCATGCCTGGCTTAGCACAGAACCCTAATTCTGAAAAAGTGACATTAATCAAGAGGAAACTGATGGGAGACCTTATCACAGTCTACAGCTTCCTCGCAAGGGGAAATGGAAGGGCAGATACTGATCTCTGTGGTGACCAGTGACAGGACCAGAGGGAATGGCCTGAAGCTGTGTCAGGGGAGGCTGAAACTGGATATTAGGGAAAGGTTCTTCACCCAGAGGGTGGTTGGGCACTGGAACAGGCTCCCCAGGGAAGTGGTCACAGCACCAAGCCTGAGAGAGTTCAAGAAGCATTTGGACCATGCTCTTAGGCATGTGGTGTGATTCTTGGGGCTGTCCTGTGCAGGGCCAGGAGCTGGACTTTGATGATCTTTGTGGGTACCTTCCAACTCAGGAGATTCTATGATTAATTCCATCCTTCATGGCCAGCAGCACCACCACAAAAGCTGTCCTCATCACTCTTTGCTCTCCCCTCTCTCCTCTTGCCCATTCCATATATTTAGTAAATGTCCTGGGCAGCAGCACACTGGTATTCTGAAGTCTTGATTTCTTTTGGCAATTTAGTCCTGAATTTTAGCTGTTTATATGGGAAGACTTAATGAGTACAGTTACTTGTGTGAAAACACAAGCATCTGTGGTTGTGATTATGGCTAAATTCAGCCTGAAACCTCAGCTGTCAATAGTTTATTATCTTTTTAAAAATATAATAAAATTAAATCACATCTCCTAATTATAAAGGGACCGTTTTGAGAAGCCTGAAAGAGGAGACTTTCACCTTCTGGGCAGGAGTGCACTTGCTGTGTGACCTTCCTGTCACCCTAAGCCTAACGAAGCAGAAATAATTGGGAAATTCCCTCCGATGTCACCTTTCAGATTGCGCTTGCTGCTTCTCAAGGCTGTCATCGAGCTGCCGCCTGCTCACAGTAATCGCTGCTGGCACAGGACGTGCTCGTACCACGCTGCATTATTAGCAAGCTGTCAGACACGGGCGACGCAGACCCTCAGTGCCAACACACAGAGAGTTATAGGGGTAATAATGTTGTTTGTTAGGTAAAAATAACTGAACTTCCAGATTAAAAATAAAATCACAACACAAAACTCTAGTCTTTGCTTGAATGCTATTTTATTTCTTTCCCAATGCCAAGCTCAGGAAAGGGTTTATGAGGTGGGTACAAGCTAATGTTGAAAAGCAGTAATTTATTTGCAGAGCTCTTTCTGCAAGCCAACAAGGGTTGCTGGGGGCAAATACTTGCTATGTTTTAATTGCTTTTTATAGGCTGGATAGTGGCTGTAAACCAAGCCCTGAGTAAGGTCTTGAACACAACCTCCGCCCCAAGAAAAGCAGCTCCAGGAGGCATCATGGCTTAGACATGTACTCCCGAGTCCAGCTTACCCCCACGCTTCCCTACCATGGACCCATGACAGTAACTCACCCTGGCACAGCTCCCTTTGCCCTGGCTCCCTGGGAAGCCCAGGGGCAGGAGGAAAAGAACCCCACACAGCCCTCATCTATGTGCTCCCAGCACAGGAATGAAACAGTGAGCACTGATCCTCTGCACCTGGCCCTGTTATTTTGAGCAGCCGACAAAGGAGCAAGGGGATTCGCACTCTCCTGTAAAAAATATCCATCAAAAGTCGAAGTCCAGCTGTCAAACAGTTAATTCCTTTATACCATCTTCCCCTACATAAGGAACAGCCTCTCAGTTCAGTTTTCAACCTAACACCTCATTCACATCTCTCCTGGAGCCCATAAAAAATCTGTGAAAGGCAATAAATATTTCAAAAAGAACAAGTCCAAGTTACTTCCCTCTAACCAGCTCCTCAACATATACACTTCTCCTGTTTCTTCTCTAAATGGAGGATACAGGACTACTATCGATTTGCAGCAATGATGATTGTTCAAGTATTACAAAGACAGTAGGATAATAAACCAATTTACAAGTTGGTTGAAATACTTAGCAGCTGACCTCTTCTCTGTGCCCATGAAAGCAATAGCCAAAATTTCCCCTCCTACAACTTTAGCTTAGGAGCTTGGTTTCTGTACCTCACTGCACTGTGCCTGCATCTGTGCATGTACCACGGGATAGCATTTTTCCAAAGGATATGCATTATATTAAATGGAAATAAAATATGACTGTGTATTTCCTATCCCCTCCAAATGACCGAATGAATATAAGATTCATTTACACAAGTGACTTAAGAAACTGGACAAAATCTCTGTAATTTCCAGCAACAACTGAGAAACAGGCACTTGGTGTGATTTTTGGGGTGTCCTGCATAGGGACAGGAACTGGTCTCGATGATCCTGATAGGTCTTTTCCAACTCAGCACATTTTATGGTTCTATGATTCTCTGATATACTTCTGAAATATTTATTTCTTGTTTATACAAATGGTCAATACTTGATTTGAAAGCAGCATTTAAGCCATCATCATTTTTTAAACTGTCACTTAGGAGAACAGTTTCACACATGGCTATGCTGATATTGAAGACCTGATTGACTGATAAGAGGAAATGTTGGGTAGAACTGGATCCATATGGGACAAACGAGAATTCCTGTCCCCGAAACAACTCTGATAAAGAACATGGTGAACAGCATAATTAAGACTTTTGGCTCTGTCATATCAGCTCACTAGCCATCTGGCAAAGGGATAAATCATCAGTCACCTGCATACATTCTGTCAAATCTCATTATGTTTCTTAGCATAGGAGTAAGAATTGATGTGCTGATGAGGTTTCTACCTTCACAAATCAGAACCAAAGACTAAGAGGAGTGATCAACAATAACCATGGCTTGCATTTGCTGAGCTGCACAGGGCTCCATTCTCTTCAACATCTAGGCAAGGTCCACACAAATATCTGGGTCAAATTTTTGCTAGAAATTACAAAAGGCCACAGCCTTGAACGGCAGTAGTGCATTGGAATGCTGGCAATGTCTCTCTCTGAGCCAGCTTAGCAAGCAAACAAGTCTGCACGTGAAAGAATTGTAAATTAAGTTAAGGCTCAGCAGGACAATTAGAGTTCTTGTACTCTTAAGCATACAGGTAAAAACCATAATTCAATAACCACTTTTAATTTTCAGATGTAATAATCTGGGGTGCCACAAACGGAGGTATCTTAAAAAGGTCAAGTTTCTAGATTGAAAAACTGCATCTTTTGAATTCAGATTGATGTTCATTGTTTCATTTTGGGTGCCCCTAAACTGAAGGAACTATTCCGTAATGATCTGTTCTTATAATCAGTCTGAATTTAACTAATGACTTTAAAATAGGGAAGGAAATACTTCTGTATTTAAATCTGGCACATAGCCACAACTCTTAGGAGTCAGTCCTATCTGCTGAATTACCCTTTTCATGCTAAGGTCAAGTATATATTTAACCATATACAGTGTCCTTCCCATCAATGACTGAATGCAAATTTGTGCTTTCTATCTTATGACTCAAAGATCTTAGAGGACTTCGCCAACCTAAATGATTCTGTGCTTTGCAACCACATGGTTACATCTCTGGCTACAGATCTCTGGCTCACTAGGAAGGACTATCTACACCTGAAAGCCATCTGCTACAGAAGAGCAGACTGACTGCTTGAGCCACTTTGTCACATCCAGTACTTCTGAATCCTCCTGTGACAGGTCTGGGCAAGAGTGTTCACCTCTTCAGGCCACAGAAAAATGGAAAGAAAATAATGGCACCTGGAGAACAAGGAGATACAGAAGGTGAAGGTTCCTCAGTGATCTTTATAGACATTGAGGCAGTACAAGTCTGGTTGCTGCTGGTCTTAAGACAATGTGGGAAGCATATAAAATGAGGCAGAGTTGGGCAGAACAGCTAAAACTATTGCTTCTCTTTGGGTAGAAAAAGGGGGGAATCCAGATGAAAAATATGAACACATCTGTATACACATACATATAATGAATGCAATAACAGAGCTCTGAGGCTACAACCTTTATAGGTCTTGTGGAGAATATATCAGGCTTCTCTGTTGAACACGGATGGGAGGAAAGCAAGAAACAACGGTAATGGTGGCCTCTCTACACATGAGGCAGCTGATGGATCAGACAGATCTGTCTGATTCTCCTATTAAGAAAATTTCATAAACATCTGCATCTGATTCACTTGTCAGTACATGATGGGTCCAGTTAGTTGGTGATCAGGCTGACAACTGAATCAGTTTCTCCTTCGCTTGGGTAATTCCAAGGAGTAATCAAAGAGGCTGTCAACTAGAAGCGATTATTTAAATTTGGGGATCAAGCATATCTCAGTAGTTTCACAGGCACCCTGTTTGAAAATGAGATGATATCTTCTCAGCATATGTTTATCTAAGATTTACACTTGTGCTTATCCATCTGGTCTTTTGGGACAATTCTTGGGCATCTTTTTACCTCCTTATTCCTGATGCCTTCTTTGCCTATTTAGTTAAGTTGACGAATATCTCAATTTATTCTGCCCTTACAAATTAGTATTACAGAAATCTACTTCTGCCTCTGAAGATGCTAAGCTACCCCTCTAACAGAAAAGAACAACAAAGGTCATGAAAAATCCCTATGCCATTAATATATCTTCATATGTATACTCTTAACAGAAAAATGAGGAGGTTAATATGTCATTTTGACCGTACTGGTTTTTAGCACATAGTATCTTTTTGTCCCATAAATCTCTTTTTCTACTAAACCACTGGACTATCAAGAGCAGTTATCACAAGTCTATCCCCATATCTGTGTGTAAGATGCACTTTACACTGAAGACAGGAATGGCATCTATGAAGTACTACTAACTACCAACGTTTCTAAGACACCAAGGCAGTAATTCAGTGCAATACGGCATCCATGATGGACCAACAGGAAGGATTTACACAAATTTGACTCCAAGCTTGCGTATCTACACATCTGGTTTTGCAGTTTTTCCAAAGAATATCTTCTTTCTCCCTCACACACACACATAAGGATATAAAAAAGTTAGTGACCTGTAGCCACATGGACTTAAAGTAATTTATGCTTGCACCCACAGAAGATATGTCATGGCTAGACAACATAGCTAGCAATCAGTAGCTCACTAGATCTCTATTCAGAGAGTTAATTATATTTGCATCTGCCTGGACAGTAGGGAAAAGGTGAAGAAAAGCAAAAAGGCAGATTGATAACAGCCTGAGTTTTAGCTGCTCTGCAGGTCTTCCCTATGGTAAACCCTTCTGCAACCCTGTAAGGGTGGCTCTGCATTGGAGCCACTGAGTTCTGAAAAGAATCACAGAATGGTTTGGGTTGAAAGGGACCATAAAGATCACCTAGTTACAAACCCTGTCATGGGCAGGGACACCTTCTACTAGACCATGTTGCTCAAAGCCCCATCTAACCTGGCCTTGATCACTTTCAGGGATGGGGACTATGAACATATCCTTCCAAAGGGAACAAAACCAGGAGTTAACAGACACTTCTTTCTTCCTCTCTCTGAAGATCTATTAATGTTTGCATAATGCAGAATACACTGCAGTTAATCTTTATTGATTCAGGTCCAAACCGTGAAATGCAAGTTTGAGAAAAGCTGGAGGGGGGAGTCAGCATATCTCAAGACTGGATTCTGGAGCAATAAATATAAATACAGTAAATTTAGTAACAAAAACATTGGAAAAGTGATTGGACAGAAAAAAAAAAAAAGGAAAGCTAGTTCCAAACTGTTAGGTTTTGGAGGGAAAATCTTCAGTGAGATTTACTGTGTGGCAAGATAAGTAAAGACAATAGCCTTAACTTTCCATTCTTATACTAGCTTAACTCCACTGACTCCTCTGCAGCCAGTTCCCGCTCATGCTATTGTAACTTGGATCAGAATTAAACCAACCATCCTAATGAAATTTTAACTAAACACTCAGCACAAGCACTTGAGAACATTTTTAAAAGTACAGCAAACGGAAGCACGTACATAGAGTAACTTGTTGAGAATGCTGCTGTAACACCAAGACAAAGCGACGTTGTGTCAAGCCTGTTTATGAAAGACTGAAGCAGCCCCAAAGAATACATCACTGACACAGAAAATTACCAAACATTTATAAATAATACAGTATGCTCAAACCTATCACACTGCAAACAAAACAGATCAGCAAGCTATCAAGCAGCTGATGAGAGAGGAAGACACGAAGTCAGCCAGCCTGAAGTCAGCCAACTGATGACAACTGGTGCCAGTGACGGGGCAGGTGAACCAAGGTTTTAACAAGGGCTGTAGCAAGGGGGGCTGCAACGGAGTGAGATGCCTTCACGGTCCTGACTGTTCTTATAACTGCATCAGGCTCCCACAGCTACAGCCACGGCTGACACCCCTCAGCCGCCGGCAAATTCAGTGAGAAAATCAGGGTAGAGGGAGTAGGGTACAGGAGTGAAAGGAAAAGTGTGATGCCAGAGATTATCTCCAGCAGCAAACTGGAAGTGACATTGAAAGTAAGCTTTATGGATGAAAGACAAATGCAGTCAAGAAATCCTAAGTACTATTAAAAGACTCTGCAAACGGATATGCCTATTATGAGAAGCAATGTAATTGGCTCTCTTGAAGTCTGAATGTCACTCAAAGAGTTTAGCAAGAAGCAATAAATTATATCTGCAAGGAAATTCTTTTCCCAAACTGTCACTGAACAGTAATGTTAGATAATAGGTCATAATTCTATAACTGAGTGCTCCTGTCAGGCAGAAATTTAGGTAAACTCACATTTCTTTATTTACAGGATTTGACCGTCAGGGTCAAATCATCACATCAAATCAAAATTGGTAAGGAAACTTAATGGATTCTAGCTATATTAACTAAACCAAGATGTAAAATTTCCTCTCCTCTTTGTTGACATCCAAGTGCCACAGGCAGATGGATGTTCACTTCATATTACACATTTAATTTAGCCTTTTTTTTTGGAGGTAACAAGATGACAAGAGTGTGCTGCTTGATAAAAGCCCATGATCGCTTTTGCGCTGATAAAGGCCCTCAGTTGTATTTATTAGGCAATTTCAACAAAATTTAACAGAGTAGTACAGGTCTCAATTATATTGATTTGTTATAATTTACTATACATTTCTGAAAAAAAATAGCAGCTGTAAACAGGAGAGACACAGCAAGCTGAGGCCAGTGGTAATGGATCTACCCACAGTAACAGGTACAATCTCCAGTACTAGTGGACAGCAGCAGGGATGGCCAGTCCTGAGCTCCTGACTCTGTCTGGGGCATGAATCCAAAACCTTATGGCCCAGCTCCTCAGAGAACAGCCAACCCAAACCTCAAGACGTGTGTAGAAACATACAGAACCTATCTTATTCCTCCTACAGGCACTGCACCACAGCAAAACAAAATATCTAGAATTTACTTGCTGTGAGAGAAAGCTTAAACTAGATCATCAGTCAAGGAGCTCTTTGGTCGAAAATCTCACCTTGGAAATCCTTCAGTTTTATGTTGGCTATGCTAATTGAATTGTGGTTCAGCAAGAAACACCCAGGCTGCCTTAACAGTAGAGAAGAGGGTCTCAACATCCCCTCCCAGGGAAATGTTCATAGCCCTATAACAGAAAGTCATGTTTTCTCTTGCTCTCTCTGCAAAGCGTTTTGTGCTTTACTTCTCTCCTTCCATTACAGAAAATCATTAATTTTTTTTTTTTTTTTGCACTGAGAGCCAGCATTAAAAAAAAAGGGTACTGAAAGCCATGAGTATAGTGCCTCTAACTTAGTACACTCATCTCCTGGAAGAGGAGAAATGCCATCTTCAATCTTTGGGGGCGAGAGAACATTAAACTTCCTGGAGAAATGCTCTAGCTACTTCATTATTTCATCAAAGACAGAGCCCCTCCATTCTTCTTACACCCATCTTCAAAAATAGCCTGGCAATGACAAGGTGCAGAGAGCCCAACCTGTCCAGCAGGCATTCCTTACGCTCAGAGGAAACTTCCCTGGATCAAGCTCATCTTAATGTCATATATGAATTGCAATCCAGGCTGATCAGTCCTGCTGAGAACACAGAGGATCCCAGGATACGGTGAGTGTCCACTATGAACAGAAATGTATAGAGAAGCTGAAGAGACATCAGTGTTGTGTGTAAGTAATTACGACTTTGGGATTGCAATATTAGATTTACATCTTTAAATTCTAAGTCCCATTTTAGGCAATTGACGTTCTCTGGACCTGGCCCCTGGTGACTAGTTAGCAGAAGTAGATTTCCTGTTGCTTAAGTGTAAAATAATGATGTTTTACCAGAGTAACCACCCGAGTGTCCTTTCACAGCCTATGGAACCTGGCTCCAGAAATGCTGACTTTTAGAGATCCACATTCGGTTAAGCAATCCCATCCCAGGTGTTAATTTCACATGCAAAAACCCAAAACTAAGTCACATTTTCCATGGCCTGGAGGAAGCACATGCAGATCTGGGGATTATGCCGAGGGAGAAGCAGGTGGTAGACACTCAGATGCTTGCTGGGAGAGCTGGAATGACCATAGGAAGAAGAAGGGCACAACAAAAGAAAGGTTTTGCCACAGTCTTGAATGCTCCTTCCCCTCACCAGTGCTAGCCTCAGGCACACTGTGTGTACTTCACCTGCCCTTGCATACAGTAGGTTCATGGGTCTCACATGCACAACGCTACTCTCAAGACTAATCCCAAGCAACTTCCTACAGATAGTTATAAAACTCAGACAAGATGATTCCACAAAAATCTTCAAAGCAATTTTATCAGTAAAACAGTGTTGTTTTTTTTTTACTGACACTCTATATTTGAAAGCAAACTCACCTTTCATGGCTCCTACTGTGCAGCTTAACCTTCTGGATGCCATGGATGGTGACAGGGCTGTATGAAGTCTAGTTCTGAGAACTCACATGATTCTCTGCCATGAAATTGTTATTCTCCCCACTGACAGCCTCTAGCTATGGACTCTGGGTGACTTCCAGGGGCTGTCCATCTGTTTTGTGCTTGTGCTTTACAAAAATGTGGTCACACAAAAGTGATATGAGCAAGGTTCAACAGCCAGAAGATCTGGGTCATGGTTTTGAACAGGAAAAATAGATGTGAAAGCACTTTAAATTTAGACATGAAATTTTAGGACATTTAGTGGCATTTACTTGAGGAACACAGTTTACTTTAAACCTGGTCTCTGAAAAAAAAAATAAAAGAAGGTAGCTTGTAGTTACTGTACAAAGCCTTACATCTGTGTTTCTCAAAGCAATTAAAGAAAAAACCCCACACAATGCAACCACCTAAGACTTCCTGCAAAACACACTAATTCTCAAGTCATGTTTTGTCACTTAAATACAAATGTACTCCTCTGCAGATACAGGTTTTCATCCTTTTTACCCAAACCCAAGTTTCATGCTGCGGTTATATAAAGGCTCTTTCAACTCAGGCTAGGACAGGGTTTCCCTGCCTGGGATGATGATGAGACAGAAGCTGTGGGGACAGGCAGAACCTGATGCCATGGCCAGGGGAAGCTCACCCTCTTCTATATGGACTCAAGAGGCTGGTGGCTACACCAAGTGTATGAGTATGGACACCAGGATGGCACAGGATATGATGGGGCAGATGGGTGAAGCCTTGCACAAGCAGAATGACATTCACAGTATCCGCACAGGCCAGGCTTTCCAAGACAAAAGACCATGTAAGCATGAAAAAAAAAAAGATGGAAAATATAGGGCATACATATACAACAGCCCTGCTCACCCTGCTTTTATGCTTTTGTCTTTCCTACTTTGTCCTTTCAAAACAGAAAGCTCGCATAGGCCTGAGTCTGCTTAGAGATTCTGTGCACTGTTATATGAGATTATGCAAAAATAACGAAACAGACCCTAAAGCACTAGAGATGCTAGATTCCAAACTTTGCAAGTAACAGAAAAATATTTGAAAAGAAAATCCTGCCCCTTCCACAAAGAGAAGTCAAGGCATCTGGCATCAAAATTCAATTGCAGGACAATTTGTTACTTTAAATACGTAACTTTTGCCAGATTGCAAGATTTCGACTGATGCAGGGTTCCAGACAATGTTTCGGTGGTCAGTGGAGAAGGAGATATCTGGAATGAAGTGAATTAGGACTGGATTAAAACACTTCTAATTTCAGTGAAATAGATCCTAAACTTCACAATAAGTCTGATTTGCACTTGCATTAGTACAGGCAGATCCCCGAAACCTGCATGGGTCCTTGGGCACCACCAGCAGGACTGACTAGTTAATCTTTTACTGCTACTGAGGGGAGCTGTCCGAAGCCATCAAGTCAGTGACAATTCTCATAAATATGGAATTGATTAAAATTCTGCACAAGAATTTTCCTCTTAGAGAAAAACTCGAAGAACTCTCAAGATGCAACAGAAAACAGCTGGCACTGTCTCTCTGTGTAGCTCTGCTGAATCACTCTGATTTCAATGCCTCTCTGAGGTCTGGAGCCAGTCTTGCCTCCCTGTGTTTTTTAGGGCCTGACTAAGCCTTTAGATATGGTCTACTGCAATTTCTTCTGCAGCACAGCATGTGCCTGCAGCCTGGAAGAGGTCCTGCTGGGACATCCCAGCTGCTTGGGATCATGAGACAGAGGGCTGGAGAGTCATCCCTACAGCATAGAAGGGAATAAACATGTAACTTCACAGTGCTAACATGGGACATGGCTTCATGTAGGAGCAAAATCACAGACAGCTCTAGATGGCAGACTCTAAACCCTGAACAAGGGCATCAGAATTAATCCCTATACTCCTGTGAAACTACTTAAAACTACTACATTGTCTGATAAAGCCTTATCATCATATTAATAAATTATTTTTGAACCCCAGAATGCTGGAAAATGAAGATGGAACAATTTAGATTAAAACCCAACAATCAAACAGTTTAAAACACTGAGCCATTTGTAGTGTAAACGATTGGACTCCAGACTGCTTCCCTGCACTTCTAGTTAGCCAGTGTCTTCAAACCCAGGAGAAAACCCCAAACCCATCAACAACCAAAAAGCATTTACAGGTTATTCCCTAACCATGGCTAGATGTATTGCATCATAAAATGTCAACATCAAAACAATATAGAAAAAATAATTACAGACAGTGTTAGTGTTGTAAGCTGATAAGGACCAGATGGTCTTTTGTATTTATGGTTTGCCTTGTGCATACAAATGCTTTTGGGATCTAATTAGCCTTCTACAAAACTCAAACTGGGTAATTACTATCATTATCCCCATTTCAAATAAATCTGAAGTCTAAACTGCAATTAAGTTTTTTATCTTACAATTCATATCCACGTATTTTAAGAATTGTTCTTTGCTATCTTTTACAAATCTTCTTCCAGTGATTGACGTAAATAAAATGAAAGAGCTTAAAATAATTTTAAAAAGAACGATTTTGTACAAAGAAGAGTTTTTGATTAGTGGAGTTGAGAAACATCACATTTGTAGTGAACAGGTTGCTGATTTCCCGAGCACTTAATCCTGGCACCTTCATAGTTGTTGAATGTCCCATATTCCTACCGACAGCAATCACTAAAAACAAAGAATGAGGCACAACTGGGAGAGCTGCTGACAAACACATATAAGGAGGCATATAACTTCACCTGTACATGCAATAATCATCTTTCATATGAAATGAAGTGGCAGTCATTCTAATTAACTTTTGACTTAGGCAACACATAGGCTGATGATGGGCTATGAAAGGGTAGTGGTGCAAATAATAAGCAAGAATGTCATTTTTATTGGTTTCTTGCCCTCAGGACAGCTCATCTCATGACACAGGTAGCATGCTACAGAAAAGCATGACACTATAATAATGCACACCGCTGAATTTGCTTAATGGGGAATTAATCAAAATCTGTCCAAACATAGATAGCAGATGAGATTACAGTGTTATAAGCTAATCTTCTTCCACCCCCATCCCTGGCAAATGATTATAGGTTACAGAACCGCACTGCCATTTCATTTCTTCCTCTTGCGAGGAAGAAAGCACTGAACTAAAAGCTGATGCTAAAAAAAAATAAGAATTCTGATCAATAAGGAAGGACATATTGGGTGGTCAATGTTTCGATGTAAATTCCTATTTTCCTGATGAAATGTTTTCATTTTATTCTATTGCTTCTGTGAAAATCATTAATAAACAGAATATCAAAATCAGTACTAAAATCAGAGTAAGTGCTCTTATGTTTCAACCTGAATTGGTCTTCTGATAGTAACACCAGTGATTTCTCAAGATAAACCTCTGCAGACATGACCTTCTTTCTCATGTGAACTGCTTACACCAGAAAAACACTTAAATTTGACTGTTCTGTGACCAACGGGTTTAAACATTTTTAACCTCCCTGATTGTATGCCAGATATTTCAGACAGAACCACAGGATAATTTAGGCTGTAAGGGACTTTGGTAAGTCCATTTTGTCACATTTGCCATGGGTCTGTTCATATTCTTAAGTTCAGTGCACTATGCAAAAAAGGCTCACAATTTCAATTTTTATTCAACTTTTTCCTTTTGCAACACCAATCCCTTGAAGCATTGAACTCAGAAGATAAACACAGGCTCTTATGCTGATACAGAGAGATTCCCAGTACTCTTGCTCTGTTTCCACCCAGACAAACTCCTATCAATGCCTGCGTTCCTGAGCCCACATCTGTCATATGATGAGGAAACAGTTTCACGCCTGGCTGAATTTCGATGAGACTAAATTTAGGCACCCATTTGTCTGTCACCTCATTTAGCTGCAGCAGTGACAGTAAATGTGCTTATAGCTTGCCCAAGCACCCAGGCAAGGACAGGCAAGCATGGCCATCTTGCCTCTCCCACCTCCTCACTGAGAGATTAATTCCTTCTGCTAATATATGTGAAATTGAAATCTCCTTCTCTTGCTTGAAAAGGACAAGAGATCAGAATCCAGGCCAGAAGGAATACTACAGTTACATGACAGGAGTTTTTTGAGACAGCCCCTCCCAGTGCATCCATTTCATTGGGGAAAAAATAATTCTATGTTCATGGGAGCAGGGGCAGAAAAACAGATTTCTCTTTTCCCAGTTGAGTGCCTGCATCACCTGGCTACTGAGTCACTGTCACTCTTTGTGGCCTAATTCTGTAATGATTTCCATGACAACAGTGCTATTTGCTATTTGAATATTGTGGAGTCTGAAAAAAAACTTTATATATAATAATGCATAGAAATATCACAGACAATATTAAAAGCAAAAGAAAAAATGGTAAAAACAGCCACTACCCCAGGAAGTAATCCTCATTTCTGACTTCAGCAGACAATTTCTCTCTGTTTGCAGGTAGCAACAGAAACTGCTTATGTGCATCATAAAATCTTTTCTGCTATAGATAAATACATGCTTAGTTACTGATTTACTAATCTTCAATTAAGACAAAAAAACCCAAACCAAAATAAAACATTTCTGGCAGACTTTTATCTTTCCCTAGATGATACAACTGTTAAATAGACAATGCTCTACCTTGGAATGACATATTTTTTGGTAATGATTGTAGGGTTAGAGAAATACAGTATAATTCAGGTAGTAAGGGACGTGTAAAGGACACTGCATAAATCAGGGGAAAAAGATCAGGTGGCTCAAGGACTGGCTGAATTTCGAATACCTCCTAAGATGAAAACTCCATAACCTCTCTGAGTACCTGTTACAGCATCTGACCATTCTCAGGGTGAAAAAGTATTTTCTGATTTATATCTGGAATTTCCTGTATTGCAATCTGTAAGCCTGGAATGACAAGGATATATATAGACTGCAGATACGAGGGCAGGTGAGGGGAATTCTGCTCCAATTGTTCTTCCACAGGTAGTGCAAACAGTACTCCTTCCTGACTGTCATGACTTCACAATAGCCCATGTCCAGCACATGCAGGACCTGTAAATCTCAAAAGACCCACTGAATCTCCTGGCATTGCAAATCAAAACAAAATCAACACAGGATTGTGTTGTGTTTGTTTGGTGGTTTGTTTTTTTTAAAAATTTATTTTCCTGCCCGTCTTCCCCAGTTCTTCTGGTCTCATTCTTATCTTCAGAGTGCTACACCACAGTCATACCCTTCTTCTGGCCACAGGAACCACTGAAGGAAAAGGCAGGTGGTGAGAAAGAGGACCACAGCATTGTAAAAGGCTTGACAGCCTTCTACTTGTGCAAGACATGAGTGGCAGACATAGAGGATGGGACTAACTGGATGAGGGCTGACTGGTGCAAATATATGTATCCCTGAGTTCACGTGTAAGCTTCTCTGATTCCTGCATGGAAATCTATAAAGCTGGTCTTCCTCTGCACGCTTTCCTGCATACCTCCAAATATATTGACCTGTTAGACTGATGGAGTGATGGTTATTCATCAAAGGAGGAAGGTGAATCAGACAACCTGGCGATCAAATTGGAAGACTTCTTATGCTGCAGTGATGGAACCTAAAAATCAAGCAAGGGAGGGCTTACAATGTAAAACAAATACATACTTGGCAGTGTCATCTCTGCTTATGGAATCAACTCTTGAGTGGAAGAAGGGCCCACAGCCAAAAAAAGTAATTTTAAGGCAGAGGATGTCTCCAGAGCTAAAAGACTAGGAAGGGTAGGCTGGCGGCAGATAGGCTCAAAGGCTCAGGAGCCTTTCTTTCAGGGGGCTCCCAACGCTTCTGTGGGAGGTGCTCACACCTGTAGGAGTTACCAGCATCATAGGGAGAGCCTGGAAAATCCATCTCTGTAGTCAATGCCAATGAAGAGGAACTAGGAACAGTTTCCAGCTAGAGCTGGAAAGATAGGGTTAACACATCTAAAATGTTACTGGATCATCATGAAACTTTAGTGGTGCAATTGCAGCTGCATCACTCATGACCAAAGTTCTGTAAAATGAAGTGACACCTCTAGATCCATCAATACTGAGGGAGAAACTCAAGGAGCAGCCTCCCAGTATGGAACACCAATATTCACAGCACAAGACTACAAAGCCATGTTTGTGTCAGACAATTTGTCTCTCTGAAACCATGCTCTGGCCTTGAATTTCACTGCAAGTTTGTGCCAACTGAAGTTACTTAATGTAGCTCAGTCCTCTGCTGTGGGAACAGGGAATGACTCTACTAGAAAAACTAGAATCAGCTCTCAACATGCTCTTTCCTGACCAAAGAGTGGACAATAAACAGACAGCACAATTCCTACAAATGTGGGAGTCCATGGACATGGACTCATAAGCCTCTTACGGTGACCTTGAGAGAGCCATGATAGTGGCCAAAGGAGTGCTTGAGTCAGGAAAGGATGAAGGTACCCTGATTTACAGAAGCCCTTTGGTACCTGTGGAAGCAAATCACATCTGAACTGAAGCTGACCTAAGTGGCCCAGCTTTTAGCATGAGTGCCTTTCAATCTAAACTTTTCTATGATTCCTTAGATGAAAACAAATAAATTAAAAAAGAAAGGAAAAAAAAAAAAGAGATGTAAAGTATAGAAGAACTCATCCATGGGACATAGGCAGGATGCAAACGCTGTCTCTTGAGTAACAGTGGTTGAGGAGAGCAGTAATTATGTAGTATAATTCATGCCCTCTTTGCATTTGGAGTCCTTAAAACATCTGGATACACACATGACAGGCAGACACACTAAGGAAAAGAGTCTTGTGCTGGAGGTATGTGGAGGTCTGCAGCACAGTGCACACAGACAGGCACTCTTAAAGATAACAATATTTTATTCCCCAGCATAAAACTCAATTGTCCCAATAATGGCATGGCTTGCAGCCAACAGTACTGTTGTGTTTTGCTCCAAACAGTAATTGAGTTGACAGTCCATTTTTTCACTGCAGGTTGAAATATCAAATTTGATCAGATATTAGTAGTGATGCTGCTGCATTTTGCCAGCTTGCCAGTTTTTCTGGATGACAGGTGGATTTGTGATCACAGTACCATGACTTAGGAGCCACAGCTGTGGCACGAAATTGCCTTGGTCATGGGTTTGGAAACTTGTGCTGCAGAATTCAGTACAGTGCAAGAGTGAGAAAATGGGTCAAACAGACAGGACTCAGACCCATGAGTGACAGGTGACTCTGAAGTCATTCAGTCACTGAAAATGCTGTCATCTGTGATGCCTTTGCTGCAATTTTCCAATCAAACTCCAGTCTCCTCTGGACTTTGGATGAATTGCTAACAAGAGGGAAACAACACAGATAAGGAAAATTACGACGTGTCTTTTCTGTAGCTCTGTTAAACTTGAGGTTGGTGATTATATTTAAACCCTTGAAGTCATTGGTTTTCAGATTTTTTTTCCCAAGCTTTTATTCAGGGAAACACACTGTACATATGGTTTAGTATCCTTGTTTTCAAGAACATGCTTAGCTTTAGAAGTGTGCCTTCTCAAACTGCTTTGTGATATGTGCCTCAACGCAGGCTGGCATAACTGCTTAGCCATGTAGCAGCTCACCCAAAAAGTTCTTACCAACCATATGGCTCATTACACCTCTCTCTGCTGGATGCCAAATGGCTCCTAAATAAACATTAAGGAGTGGTAGTTGACCTTCTAATGACGTGTATAGTTGCTATTGCTTAGGAAGCCACCCTTCTTCCCCTTTGTAAAAGACAAGCAATCACACTCTCCTCATGCAATGCTGGTGAACTAAGTTACCCAGCATAAAAGCTTCATGAGCTGCAAAGAATGGGAGCAAGTAGGGAGTTCCTAAATATGTACATCTTAATAGTACTTTGTGAATTGTGAAATACAGCTTCCCCCATGAGAAGCTACACCTGCTGACATGCCGCAAACCTCAGACAGCCCCTGCTTCCGAAGAACTGAGAGTTAACTGAATACAGTATGTGCGTCTGTCATTCTCTCCCAATAACAATTTTTTTCTCTCTTAGCTGACTTTAACCTTAATTTGACAGGAAGAGAGAATTCTCTATCTGAGCTCCTGTGGGTCTCATATAAATAAGCAGCCAACTGAAGGATGGCGGGCCATGTTATTGCCTCCCTGTGCTCAAGCTGTAGCATGACTTCAGCTGACTTAGTGGTGATCAGAGAATTCACATGTCCAAAAATGAATTACGAACGGATAACTCATAGGAACAAGCAAATCATCAGACACCAGCAACATCAGATTTTTTTTCCCCCCCCTGAAGATCACGGTATGCACAATCATGTTTCATGCACTTGCTGCATCCTTGATGCTCTTCTGATTTTTTTTACCCTTTTTGGACAGCATTAACTAAGCATGGCAGAGGGACAGATAGAAAAAGGAGAAAAACGCCCAGGCATTCCTTTCAGTTCACTTCCAAAATCGCATCAGTTAATCTCCACAGTTGTATATAGGAGCCTATGTGCCACTGTGAGAATACTCTGAGAATGGAAAGGTGAAAGAGTAGAACTTTAGAAATGTACAGAGAGAAAAGAGAAAATTCTGTTTCCCAAACTTCAATTTAAAAGACTCTGTAGTTGCTTTTCAGTATAACGTTGTTTAATATTTTTGTCAGGTTGCCAACCCATAACAAACACGGCTGTGGGAAAAACCCCAAACCCTAAGTAAAAATGATATTATTAATAATTATAAATTATTATTATCACTCTTAAACAGCACACCTTTCTTACTAACTGCTGTCAAATGTCACTAGTATCACACTAGCTCATGTGTGCCCATTTTTGTTACGGAATATCCATAGCTTGGTTGAACGTGCCTGCAGCCACCAGGAACAAATAAACAGGGTAAATGCACCCAACTGACACCAATGAATGAGGAGAGGCATCTCCCTCAGGTTGTGGATCAGTCCTGTACCTATCCTTTTTTGAGGAAATCTCTCCCAAGAAGCAAGTTCCCAGATGATGTTTGCAGGCTTATTGGCCCTTTTTGGACTGGAACTGTATTGAAGCCTGCCATCTGGGAAGAGGTGCCCAGGCAAAGCCCCAGCATGTGCTCTTCGTTTTGGCACAGAGCTGAGTCAGCAGCTCTTCCACCAACTTAAAGACTCTCTATGTCTTGTTACAGTGCCCATCTTGCTCAAATACAGGAGTGCAGCAAGGTGCAGTCTGCAATACTTCCCCCAAAATATTTGCACCCATAGCCTAAAAAATTGATCAGATGTAAGCAGAACCTTAAACTGATCCTAAACAGGAAAAATGAGCACAAAGTCCTTTTCCTTCTTCTATCAACACTAAATGCATGCCCTACTGGCTCCTGTAGTCCTTATGGAAAAAACTGGGTTTGCTTTCCAAATGATATATTCACAAACATTTGCCCCAAGAGATCTCTTTGGAGGAGGGATGATGACACAGTTATTACAAATGATCTTGCTTCATTTGCAAAACTGATTTGCCTCAGAGAAATGACAGAGAGATAAACTCAGTGGAGTCTCCACAGAACTTTGAGCTAGAGAAAAGACAGAGGCCAAGCCATGCATCAAATGGAGCATGCTGCTAATCCCAAACTGCCAGTGCTGACTTTCCAGTGGTTCAGAGCACAGCTGCTTCTTAACAGATTAGAAATTACATATTTAAAGCAAATTTAAAGGGAATAGAGTATTGATACAGGAGCCATGGCACCACACAAACTGTTGTACTAATACAAATGCTTTGATTCAGTCACTGCTCTCTACACAACATATTTCACTTTGTCACTTGTGACTAAGCAATGGGTGCTTGACACCTCAACACAGGATCCTTGATGTTATGTGACTATGTCAATTCTCTGGGTTTTTCCATCCATATGTCAATCTACCAGTTGCCTACTTCCTCCAATTTCCCCTGGAATTCAAAATTAGTGCTAAGGTCTGAGCGTTGATAGGGAGAAGTCAGCTCTGCTTCAGTGCAACTGCTCATCAAACCAAGCAGTAATAGAGCAGAGCAAGTATACAGCTCTGGTCAGAAGGGAAGCATCTCTAACCTTCCTCTTCACTCAGCCCATACTCCCCTCCAACTGTTACATGTTTGATGGCATCTGCTACCACCAGTCTGAGAGCGGATTTATTTCTATTCTCCAGTTAGACTCTGGTTTTATGATATTTTATGACCATCCACACCCTGGGAACAGCCACCATCTTCTCAGCATTGGACCTGGAATGTGAACTGCAAGGACAAGGATCCCTGTGCTCCTTCCCTCCCTGCAGATTGTCTCTCCTGCAGACCAGCTCCCCAGAAGGAAGCAGGAGGTGTCCCTTGAGTCAAAGACAAAAGACAAAAAGAGGACTAGGGCTACACAAACTCCTCCAAATGTTTTCCACTAAAAATGCCTGGCAATGTGCAATCAAGCCCTGAACAGTGAAGTAACACTGTGCGCTCCAAGCATGAAAGTATAATGTGAAAAGACTCTCAACAGGGAATTGTCTAAGACAGAACCAGGGGCTGTCAAAGAATTCAGGTTCCTAATGATCCTGCTGTTTCATGACAGTGTCATCTCAAATGAACATCTGCATTTTATTAGATTATACTGTAACTGGTGTGCAACAACTTAAAGGCAATGGACCTTATTATTTGCAAGTGCTCCAAACATGAATGCATACAACCATGGGTAGCCTGCTACTGAGAACATGTTGTCTGCACTCCAGCTTCAGGAGCTTTCAATCTGTTAAAATACCACAGAATGTATGTCAATATATCCATGGAAAGGGGCCATAATCCTTTCTATTACCCTTCCTGTTTCATTGCCAGTCTCTTTTGAAGCCAGGGAAGGACGTTTCTTCGAACATTTGTGTTTCACCGTGCCTTCATTTCCATCAAGACCCCCGTAACACATATTGCAGTCTGTTACAGGCTTCTTTATGCCCTGAGGGAAGAGAGGGGCGCGAGCTGTTCAAATCCAAATCCTCAGATAAACATGATGCAGCCTCAGAAACTGAGGCCCTGCTGCCAATGGGAAGGCTATGGCACACCAAGCACCATTGGCGGGAGGTTTGGGTGGTAATGAAACTCTGAAGTGGAGGAGACTGTCTGGGTTTAGCACAGTGAGAGCCATTGACTAACCTGAGAGACAGCTTGGTGGCAAGGATGCTTCCTGGGAAGGCAGGAGAGCTGGGTTAGAGACCTTGCAGGAGCAAGAGGCAACTGAACCTGATTCTCCCTTCGTGAGGATTTCTTCAAGCATCAGTAAATCATGTTGCAGAGGGGTAATATTGTCATCTCCTTTTCGGAACTGCTTATGTTGCAAATCAGTTTTCCCAAGATCATCTTCCTGCAATCCGGAGAAAGGTAGGGCTCAAACTACCACATACAGACAGCAGCCCTGTGGCACAGCCAGAGCCTTGTTGGTAAATGTTGGTGCTTGTACCACATCTCAAGTTTTACAACAATAATTAGCTGTATGAGTTATATGTGACTCCAAACCTTGCTACACCTTGTCTGGTCTTGAACATGTTTTAGCTCAGTTTTTGCTGCACCTACAAAGTCAAGAAATGTTTGACTTTTGCTGTGTTTGCTGCTTGCTCTACAATTAGATGCCTACTGCCTCATTTCACCAGCTGTAAAGTGAAATTTGCCTCTGTTTATTTGCCTGTTGACTGCCTTGTGGTTTTGAAATTGTTTTAGTTGCATCACATCACATCATTACCTAATTTAAGCTCCACTTAGCTTTGTGCAATTACAGATTCTTTTCCTGCTCCAGAAGAGAAATTATGGTTTGTACAGAAGATTAGCAAAAGTAGGTAATTGTGGTACAACTAACCCCACGAATCAACAGGAGAGCATAACTTACTGTGATGTTGAACCATGAATCAAAAATAATTTTGAGTGAACCAAAAACTCAGGAGAAGGAAATCCCCACCATCAAACCATACTCCTTTCACAAAGAGCTGTGATGCTGACAGCTCACCATACTAATTAAAGAATGGAAATGTCATTGGAGGAAAGGATAGATACGTGGGAACATAATTTCACTGCACTACTAATGATCGTTTACAAAACTTTGGTGATTTAGATTTTTGTTATAATTGGTCTAATGATAAGCAGTTGTTGCATTTGATTAGGCTGAAAAGACATTCATTTGAACAACAAAAAAAAATAACCTGATTCTTACATTCATGTATTACATGTGTTCTTTTGGTTGCCTAAAATTTGTATGCAAACACTTGGAATTCTATATGTAAAAATATGCATGTGCATATATACACATACAGTGATTTACAGAAGACTTATTACACAGGAGAGCAGCTCTGGAAACTATCACAAGGTTGATTCATGAATTTGAAGTAAATCAGACCAAGTGAATTGCTGAAAGATCTTTACAGTGATATCAACAGCCATAGATACAGTATCTGCGAAAGTGATCGCACAAATCTCAGAGTTAATATACTTTTTTAAGTGGACTATAAGGAATTATATTTTCTCAATTGCTTAAAAATATTTCACTATAATTTCTGTTGCAATGATCGCTTCTTCTTAGAAGAGATGATAAAGGACAAAGAAGAAGGCAAGAACTGCTTCTCTACAGAAACAGGACCAAACCCATCAGTTCAGTGCTGTTCTGAAAAACAGCAAAGCTCTGAATCTGTCCTTAACTCACCCAAAATGCATAAACTAAGAGTCTGTTTTTAAATTTGTTTTACTTATAAGTAAAAAACTTATTTTACAATCAAATGAGATGCTAATTAAATGAAAAATCTTACTGAAATTTTCAATGCTGATCCTTTCAATGCTCTTAATTTTTAGTATCACATCCATCTCACTCTCATAGTAACTATTATCATCAAGCAAAGATAAATGCTCTTTACAAGCAGTCAAAAGAGACTTCTGAGGGTTGTCAGCAAAGAACAGTTAAGGGAAAACTTTCTCAATTAATAGACTATTTTCCTTTTCCTCCTCAAGTCAAAAGGTTATAACTTTTCTTTTAAAAAGACAGATTAAGATGAAAAGAAGTCTTTGTGTTTATGGGACAAATTTAATTTGAGAGGAGGTCAGTGAGTGCATTCCCAATTCATTATTAGGCTATATGCAGCAGAGGACCGGATGGTCAGCCCCCAGTTCTAGCCACAATCTTCTATCACAAGGTGAAATCAAGTCTTTCATTTCCCCTGTTGTTTCATGTTGTTCAGAGGGCAATGTAACAACGGTACAACTCTCTGCAGGTTTGTTCTTGGCCACCTCTTGCCCTGGTAAGTGATTACTAAAATTACTATAGAGATACTCTGCTGAAGGATTTATTCTGCCTGGCAAAGTATCCCCATTTTACCAATGCTTTAATCACCAATTAGTACACATGCTACTGCTATCAACTCACTACAGATTTATCTAAAGTGAACACAAACCATCAGCTTTAGAAACAGCAATAAGAAGGAGCAGTACAGGATTGGCTGAGCTAAATGCTAGCTCTGCTTTTATGAAGATAACCATGTCATGGGTTAGACAGAAAGCAGCAGGCATTCCTAGCTTTCAGGGACTGGACAAATTGCTTCAAAAGGCTTCAAGGTAAAAAAATCTTTTAAAATACATTCCAACCAAGCTCAAGACTGTAGACAATTATGGAGCAATACCAAAGTCATGATCTATGCAGACATAATGGTAAGCTGAAATCCTAAACCACTGGGGTAATTTAACAATATATGGTACAGCTATTTTTATTACACTTTCTTTCTTTGTGCTTTCTGCTTCCTATTTTTTATATATATTCTGATCACTATTACATCCATGTGTTCAAGCATACATCCGACTTTCTGATTCCAGTCCTATACCATCTCTTTTTTATACATTTTTTCCCCAAGGAAAGGGAATCATTCCTCCACTGACTAATTAAGAAAACTCATATCCACATAGAAATCTAATGCTCTATATAGCTGCCAAATAATGTGCAATCGCCATCTTCATCTTTAAATTTATGATATCCAACTAGTGCCCCAAGCAATTCATAATTCCACCACCTTCACTTTACAGGGATGAGTAACAGATGTTCCTGAAGAAGTTACAAGAAGCCACCAAAATAGGTGCATTGTGCACTGTGGAAGTTTCTTCATACCTCCCTTCCAATTAAGGTGATGGCTCTGAAGCATGAGGGTTTAAAATTCCTGGGTGTTTTTCTCCTTATCCTTCCTAGTACAATTGTGGATATTCTCATTAGCTGGTTTCCTATCAAGTTCCATACCTTGAGGCCACAAGCAGCACAGGCTCATTATCTTGCATTACTTTTAATTCTGATTGTTCAGTGCTTGAAAAAATGAACAGTAAAACCTTCTAAACGTCCTAATGATGTGAGATTTGCTAAGGGTGCTTCTAATGGGAACTAAAGCCACCTTTTTCACAAGTAATGAAGTACCAAAGGTGGAATAAAGCTTACCATGATCAATGAACGTGCCTTACAAGTTATACAATGCTTTTACATTCCTAAGTTTTTCACTAAACATCCTACATCCTTGCTGAAAGTATTTCAAAATCATTTAAAGTCCTAACAGCTTTAGTTTCTTGTTTTTCTATTTTTGCAAGCAAAGCAGCAATTTAAGTCCACATAACAGACCCAACAGTTTCGCATTAAAAATATGTGACTTGACTGGAACACAAAAACAAGGAGCCTTTTGACAAGCTCACTCTACAAACTGATGAATATACTGTACCTAACTGTGATTAAATATTTAATACTATAGACTATTTGCAGTTCACTTATAAAAAGCCACTGACAACTCCGAGGAAACTGTGAAAAACATACTGAAGAATTCTGCTGATGAACTACATTTTCAAAGGGAACAGTCATTCTTCTATATTCCTAACCAACAAGGTTAGCACTAAGAAACTGCTTATTGTGACTTTGGCAATACCCTCCTGCAGTTTCATCCTCACGTGCCTTCATAAACCGTGTGCTTGTGACTTTACAATCCCAAGTACTGCACTGGAAACAAAGGCTCACAGAACATTTGGTGCAGGCAGGATCTACAGAGACTGTTTGTTCAGAGTAGCCTTTTCTCACATATATCCAAACACAATATGAGTTCCTCTCACTGTTATAGCTCCAAATTAAAGGACAAATGTGACACTGGGAGAAGATGCTTGGAATGACACAAGCATAAAGACAGGGCTCAGGATATACAGAAAGAAGAAAGCTGTCCCTTAGACAGTATCCAAAGTGAAGTGGAACAGTCAAGATGTTTTAGAAGAGCAGAGTAAGAAAGGGAACTCAAAGGAGATGCAGGACTTCACAGACAAGGTTTGCATCCAGTGGTTCACAAAGAGAGACAGAGGGCAGGAGCCCTCTAACCAGGCACAGGTACACACAGTGCAGATCTCTACAGCTCGTTTAGCACCCCAACATGAATTTGCAGTGAATGAGGAATATTCTTCACCCTCTCACAGATGCCTCAATTGGGTCTTGTTTGTTTTCAGTAAGTGTTTAGGGAATCCTGAGGAACAAATACCACTGCTTTTAAAAACCTGGTGACATAATTCCACCAAGTAGTCTTAAATGGCCGAGTAATGTAGCTGTTTTGAAAACAGATGCCTGAGAAGCTGTTGGAGACAAAGTTTGGAAATTTGGAAACTTTGATTCCAATCAGGAGTCATTTTCAGGAAATGTCAGTGAATTCTAAAATTTAAGGCCTCTCATAATCTGTGTTCAGTAATAGTTACAATTACAGACACTTAATAAATAAAATTCCCATGAGTAATGAGAATGTTTATGTAAGTCAAGAAAACATAAAACAAGATTTTAAGGCGATAAAGCAAAATTAATCCAACTGCTAACACTTAAAGCATACAACCAGCTGCTAAGAGCACAACCTTATCACAAGGCACGACCACATGATATGTAGATTTTATCACTCTCACTGTTATTGACCCGGACATACAGCCTGGATATAATGATCTGAGTACTGGTAATCTGTCAGTGCCTTCAAACCACTGATCTGATTTACTTTGTCACATGCCTCGTTTCATCATAGTTAAAACTCAAGGGCTGTGAACATTGTCACAACAAACTTATCACCTGTAACTGCTTGAGAGCGGTATCAAAATGGGGCATCAAACCTCCTCTTGAGCCCAAATTAATTTTATAAGCAAACCAAGACCATGGACAGATGAAAACAGAGGTAACATCTGGAAAGTGGCAGGGATCAACGTTTGTGTCCCAGCAGGACCTGGATGGAAACTGAGACTTGCAGAGCAGACAATCATGCAGAAGACTGCCTGAGCAGCTGAACTCAATCTAGCATCCGGCAGCCCACAGCAACTTCCAATCACAGTGTCGACACATGGCAAACCGACCGACCAAGGATCTCTGCCAAAGGGGCCAGGACTTAAGGGATACGTAGGTGCCCAAGCTATGAGCATCCTGGTGCAGCACTAGGAATTTTTCAAGGTCAGGTCTAAGGACTTTACCCTTACACAAGCCTCTCATATGCCTTGTGCTACCTTCAGTAATGCAAAACAGATACATCAGGACAAGAAACTTGTAATGCAAAACAGATATATCAGGACAAGAAACTTGTCATCTGGGACTGGCCATCTCATGCTAGTTTTTTAGTGACACTGAAACTACCCTATTTTTTGAGGGAAAAAAGCATGTAAATATAAGTCAGCAATCCAGCAAACTATCTGTGCTGCAGAACACACATTACAGAAGGATTATGAGGAAATTTCACCTTTTGGGATTGTGAAAAGTTATCTTATTTACATAAGCAACTTTCCAGATCCAAACATCGGTATCAAGGAGGGAAAAGCGATACTACAGAGATATAGAGTTTTATTTGTATTTATATAATTCAACTATATATTTATGCAAAAACATAACACAAAAATAAAGTAAAAATAAATAATATTAAAAATTAACATAACTGAACAAAGATACCAGTGTCACTCTTGGATATTGTTTGTAAATTCTAGCCATGGGCACTTCAACACAAGCACAGAAACATCACTGATTATAAAATCAGAAAGGGTTTCCCAGGAAGAGAAGCAAATTTAATAATGCAGTTGAGTATTCATTTATATCAAGAATAGAACCAACAAATTTAATACTTACACAGGATCAGCTGCATGGCTGCTGTTACTCAGTTGCCTCCAAATTCTCCATGCTTGAAAATATTTGTTATTTACTCTACTGATCTCTGTATTTAAAATGAGAAGCTTGCTAGCTGGGTAGGAGCTATTAATTTAAACACTGCATTTCAGAATGTCTGGACTCACTCCCTACCACAGAAAAAACTAAAGATGCCCTATTTGCTGGACCTGGTAGAAATACAAGAGATCTGCTGTTTGGCAGCAAGCAAGACAGTAGCAAGGCTTCTTTTTTTCAACTAGATTTTAGAGATGCTGGCAAGGTTGGATTCACTCCCTTTTAAGTCTTTCCAGGAGCTTCTTGACAAATGAAAATGGCCATTTCTCCTTGGAAATATCTAGTGTCTGTCTCAAGGTCTATTAGTACCACCTTTATAGACTCCCCCCCTCTCCCCCATTTCAGTAACTCTTGTCTTTGAAAAGTCACAGATTCAGATATTCATCAAACCAGCAGTTTTGAAAACACATTGCTTTTGATGCAGATTAGGTCAGGTATCGTCTCAGTCATCCTAAAAATTCCTCTTCCCAAGCATCAGGCAGAATAAAAGGCCTTGCATCTGCATCACAGCTTGAGGTTTGATTTGCACACTGTCTTACGCTACTGAGCCTGGAGAGAGAGAGACAGACAGACAGACAGACAGAGAGACAGACAGTCTGATCCCGTATTTGGAAAGTCATCACTGCCTCTTAAAACACACCTTACAATGCTCTCCTTTATATTACACATTTCATTGTTCAGATACCCACATCCAGGGTGAACAGTTTTGTTCAGAACAACCCATTAATCAAAAAATTTAATAAGACAATATGAAGACAGGACCAGAAGGAATTTCAGAAGTTTTGTCCATCTCAGGGCCCCAAAGACAGGTCAGCAATATCTAAACACTTCCCAACAGATATTCTCTTTACTCCTCCTCCTACTACAGACATTCTCTTACTACTCTACTACTCCTGAGGATGTTTCACAGCACTTTATGTTTCATCACTGAAAAGGACAGCTTAGCTATCACTACGGCAAAAAAGTTTCCCCTAAAGTTTAGCCTAGATCTCTCACATTACCATAACACTTGCTGAGAAAATGAGCCTGACATTTTCCTTTGATCACAAGTCCAGTGAAAAGGTGTCATATAAAAATTGATGTAAGAAAATCCCTTGGAAGCCTCTAGCCTGAATATCAAGTAAAAGTGAAGAGCAGGAGTGAGAGGAGCTGTTGAGGCAGAACACACTTACAGATGGGGCAGAAGCATCACCATCTGCTGGAAAGAGCAAATTTAGCTAACATACCAGTTGCCACCAAAGGAGGAGTGAGAAATGCCTTTGGCAGATATGCAACATAATGAGAGGAACACAGAGACGCCACACTGCCCAGTTGAAAAGAAGTGAAAAGTCAAATGGCTCTCCCGGGCCATGGAGCAGAATGAATATACCTTGACAGTCTTAAGTAGTTTCAGATGTTTTGTATTTTATCTATTAACCATAGCTAAGATTGAAAGCCCAACCTTTTTAAAATTTACCTCCCTCCTGGAAGAGGTCATCTGTGCTGGAGGACTCCTGATCTCCTCTGCCCAGGCAGAGCTGGAGCAAACCTCCAATCAGTGAGATGGAGGGTCAGCTCCAAGGGATCAGGTCAGTAGGCACACATGAGCTTTGGGATCTGCCCAGCCGTTTTCAAGTAGACAAGACCAAAGGGAGTACAAAGGCTGATAATCATCTTGAGAACAGATTGGGCTCCTAAGGAAAAGGAATTTCACACTTCTCCACAGACACTGCCTGGTCAGATGGTGTTCCTTTGTGCTGCAGCTCTCTGTGTGTGTCCAGGCAGTAAACACTCTCAGGTTCTTCCTAGTATCTGTTTTTCCCTTTCCAACTGCTGTAATAGCTCCAGGAGCCCTGCAAGAGTGGGAATGGGAGGCCTCCGCACACAGTTGGACACATGATAACCTATGGCAGAGCTTTGGGGACAGTGCTGGAGAGATGTCTCCAGTACCACCACGGGAGTGCAAAGCAGCACAGTGCACTCCGGAGGAACTCACGACAGCACTGATGACTTCAAAGAAAACAAGGAAGGAAGCAGTGTCCCAGGGTATTTGGCTGCTAGACTTAGATTTCATAGGAACAGCTTGGCTCTCAGTGCTGTCATTTGAGCCTTTCCAAGGGCTCACGCTGACAGCCCAAGAGAGGCAAATTTCTAGTGCGTTGACTTCAGCAGCCCACATTGTCATTTTTAGTGGCGAGCCCAGGCTTTCAGAGGTGTTGAAGACAATTAGCACATCAATTAATGTCACCTTTCACCACTAATAGTGTTGAGAGGTGTGGTGAGAGGAAAGGCTGGAGACATGACACTGCAATAGCCATCAGGGCTCCAGAAGACACCTTCTGTTGGGTTTAGAAGCAGAGAAGGCTGGGAACTGAGACTGGAGGTAGGATGTAAATCACTAAAAGAAGTCATTTATGCTACACTGCTCACCCTCTGCTCCCAATTTATACCCTCAAACCTTCTCAAACCTGTCCCCAGGGAACCCCTGCACTGAGCACCAATGACATTCAGCCAGGAAGGCATATATTTCATCTGCAGAACAACCAGTGTAATTTAACCCAGTGTAGAAACGAAGAAGTGACAAGGTCTTTTGGCCACTGTGGAGGTATGGAGGATGACTGCTGGTTAGTGTGCTAATGAGCAGAGCAGGGAGGTTGTCACCACTGATGATTTTAAGAGCAAAGCAACCACTGTATGATAGCTGTCTCTGGGGAAAAATAAAATAATGCATCTGGCTTTTTGTCAGTGGAGATGGCCCTAGTGTCTCCTTCACACTCCTGCCAATGCAGTGTAGGTTTGCAGCATCTTCTCTCACATGCTCTGGTGAACTGCCCCAACTACAGCCCCATCGAGCTCCAAGCCAAGCACCAACAATGGCCTGCTCTTCTGGTAACACATTTCCTACCACAGTCACTTTCCTACTCTTACCAGGGAAGTGTGTGTCAAGGAGTTCATTCCTGCCCTTGAGATTTAACTATGACATTGCATTTGAAATATTTTTGTGGTATTGAAAAGCTGTAGCTATCAGCAGCCCACATTCTGCAGTCTGCTGAAAGCTGCCTTTGCACTTCAGTGTCTGATATTGGAGTTATTTTTAAGACACAATTGTTTCTTGCTGTAAGAAAAGACCAAACCCTCACCACTTAATGCCTCCTCAGAGCCCACAGGCAAAAGCTATTATCACCATGTGTCTGAAATTGCTACCTTTTATTAAAGCTGGCATGTCACATCCAAAGGAATTGCAGCAGGCAGGCTGTCTCATGGATGATATTACAGTGGAATCACAAGTGTGAGTGTGGCCTCACTCCACATACTGCTAGGAAGACTGATCAGATTTCAAATATAATAAAAGGTGGGAGACTAAATTCCTCTTAGTCTTTACTGCTAATTGCAAAAAGTGGCAACATACTGCTGATTGAGAATGGTTTGGAACAAGTACTTAAGTTTCCAGTCCTGAGCCTGTTAGGAACAACATGAAATTAAGCCTCTACTTATAGAAATCAACAGTGTCATCACTCTGACATGCTTGATTATTGTCCAAAAAATAATGGTCATGGTATGTCAAAATGTAGCCCTGAGCCGTATACATTTCAGATGATATATCTATGTCCATACCGTCAATCACTGCTGGTGTTACCCTTCCGTGACCTGTACTGTCACAGTCTCCTGAGCTGAACTGGACCCCATGAGTGCTCTGAGAGCAGAGGTGAGATGCAACAGCACCCAAAAGTGTATTACTAGCAGTGTGATGGGTTACAGTGATGCTACATGCCTGTGGCAGTGTTTTGCATACCTAGCAGCTAGATCCCAGAGTAGCAGAACTAAGTTCTCTCAGCTATCATGTCTTGTGATAGATTCATGTTGGTGTCTAAGAGGATGAAAACCTGGCAAAATGGCCTTGGTCACAATATCTCAAACTCCACCTGCTTTGCACTCTTCCACCTTTGGACCTGATTGTCCATCATGCAGCTTTTCCAGCGTCCAGTCAGTCACAAATTCAGAGCACTTGCCTCACTCTGCTCTTTTATCCTGTCATTACTTGTCCTTATGTCACCTGAAAGAATTTCATCATCTTTAAGATGTCTATCTTACTGCCAAGGTTGGAGCTGGTCAATGAATTTTAAAAACACCCTGACACTGGGGTTACAGTCAGGTACAGAAACAAAGACACAAATCAGAAGATCACAGAGTAAGTCAGGTATACAAAAATTATTGTGTGATGCAAATGTTCTTGATTTATACCAACAAAGATGTCCTTCCCATCAAACATTTGATGGAAAGGCAGACATTGCTTATTTGAGAGATAAAGAGAATAAGGCTCCTCTCCAAATGTTGCCACAGTATTTCTTTAATGTAGAGGTTTGTGTATATTTAGAAACATCTTTCCAAGCAACTTTCTATTTAAGCAGAAATATCCTGAGGGTGTTAATTCTGAAAGCAAATATTACAATGGAAGGTACCTGCAAGTCACAACAACAACTGAAACCTCATCTTTTTCTTTGAGCATTTGCAATTGGAGAAAAACAGCACTCCAAAAATATACCTCTAGAATAAGCAAGCGTTCAGGACTACCAGTGGATCTGCACCCTGTGCAGTCACAGAAGTGAAAATGGGGTGTTTATCATTGCAAATGAAGGGCACACTGTGCTTATTTCACAAAGTCATGACTACAAACTTGTGGGCTCTGTGGCAAGTCAAGTTTAAACTGCTTACTTATCTAGGACATAGAAAACCGATGCCAATATTCTCGGCTTGATACTTTGTGATTAAAAGGGCTCTGAAAACCAGACACTTTCATTTGAAAATAATATACTGGGAATTATTTCCAACAATGAATACCCAGAATTGTTTTTCTTATTTCTTTCAACTCTGTTATCTAGGTGTGACATTAAACAATCCAAGCAACATTTGTGACAGAAGTAGCAATTACAAAGACTTAAAAAAAACCCCAAAAGCCACAAATCAAGTTATGTGAATACGCCACAGGATAAGAGTTGACTTGCAGAGGTATTTATGTCTCTATATATCCAGATAGACATAATATGATATTCAAATGCATTAAACTGAAAATGGTGAACAAGTGCATAAGATTTGATCTTTAAGCACCAAGTCACACCTTTGATAATGTGGATTTCAGGTTTTCCTGAGATTTCTGCTCACTATTCCTTTAGCTGAGCATAGTACTGGACTGCAAAAGAGAAACCTCTCCTGGGGAGGTATCACCAATTTTACCTTGTGTTGTTCGTTCAGAGGGCTGTCTGATGGTCACCATAACATGACATCACCTTACAATAATAACGATGCTATGGAAAACAGGCTACCAAATATTCATGTTCTGATTTCAATTATTTTCAGTATGAATCTCTGCTGGTATTACCACCTTCATGAAAACAACCACATATTGTTACTCTAATCATACCAAGGAACCAGAGATTTCAGTGTTCCCACACATCTGGGAAAGAGATTTAAGGAGCAAAAAAACTCAAAGGACTAATGATATATCAGCTGGAAAGGAGAAACTCAAAAACCATGCAGCTGTTTATACATTCAAGTAATATCAAATGTCTGCTACAGAGGAAATGTCTTTATATGTGGTAAGACTGACCCAGCCTTTCCAGTGCAGGTGTCTGGAAGGTGGACTGATTTCAGTGGTGCTGGATAACTGAGGTTTAAGCTCTTGCAATGGCCTTTTACAGGCTACTCAGCACTATTGAAAACTGAGCCCTGTAGTCTGGTACCCACAGACAGATAGAAGGGTTTCCCAGTGGGACTACAGGTTTCCCCATCATTTTTCTTAAAAATAAATAAACCTTCAACCCCAAATCTCTGCCCAAGAGGATTTTTGTACTATGCAAAAGGAGAAATGTCAAAGACTCTGCAACATCCACTCAGGACTTTGGCTTGTGAAGGAGGCTAAACATAAATGAAAATGGTACCTACAACGGTGTTACCTGCAATGGCGTAAGATTTGGAAAGCGATGACTGTGACGTGCTATAGTCCAGGAGTGCCAGACAACAGTTACCTGCACAGCCCAGGGACAATCTGTGGGCACAACACCTAAGGGAAGCTTTGAGAACTGGGGCTTGAATACAGCTCAGCATAAACCCATGGATCAGCAGCCTCGCTCAACAGACTACTTGAATTTTTAATTAGTCTCTTGAATTCAGACATCAGAGCAGGTGACTGAGTTTGACACAGTAAATCAGCTGAATATGAGCTATGTAATTGCTTCTGACTTTACACAGAAAAAGCTTGGATAACGTTGAGAAGGATATCAGAGACATTTGAATAACATTGTATTAAAGCAAGTAAAGATCATAAGCAACAGGAAACAATGCTCAGAAAGAGAAAAATGTGTAACAGTGTCAGGAAGAGCCTCTTCACCAGAGAGTTTACCAAGTCCCATTTGATTCAGAAGCCATTACCCTGCATCTGTATGTTAACGAAGCAGTTGTTCCACTGCTAATTGCTGCTCCAACAAATTACTTTTTTCCAATTATGATTTTATTATCAGATTTATCACTGCAAACTGAAATAGATGTATTTCAATTTTAGAAAGACAACACAATGGTGCAATTAACCACCAGTCTTCCAGAGAGGCAAAAATTAGAATCTGTAATTCCAAGGCTTTACAAGTTCTTTAGAAGCTCAGCAGACATCTAGATACACATGTCTTTTGTGAATGTCTGCCTCCACAAGGATGCCCAGGTTAGTCTCTTTTAATTGGGTTGCCAGCCTAAGATCCAGGCATTTTAAGCCTTATCTAGATGTTTAGGTAAATGGCTTGATTTCTAGAAATGCTGAATATAAACACCATCTCCATTTCAGTTTGGTAGTCTTGCACATTTGATGCCATAAGGTGAGTTAATCTTGAAGTAACAATACAGTTTTCTTGAAGAGTCCTATGCTATAAGGTTGCCTATCAATGAGGCAACTAGACTTTCAAATCAAAATTAACAGACTTTTAAAATCCAGCACTACTTTAGAAAGATGAGATCTGAAGAACCCCTTAATAAGTGTAGATGTCAAAGTTCCTACAGTCATGCACCATGGTGGAAGTACATTTCTCTGGTTACTATTTCTAAATGCAGTAACTGGCAGAACGACAATGAATACTGTGTTAACCACAGCACAAGTGTAAGTCTAGTTTTCTTGGATAGGAGGGGGAGGCTTTGCAAGCCTTTGCTCAGTGTTGCCCCAAGACCCTTGTTTGTTCAGGTGCTTTGGTCCACAAGTAGCTCTACTGAAGGCAGTGTAAGAGCTCCTGGGATGGACAACAACACAATCAGCTTTGTTGCACTGAAGAAAACTGTGGAAGGATACTTGGGATTCTAAGGGATAAAAGAAAAATAAGTAAGGGAGTCTAAAGCATTAGGCAGCAAAAATTATGAATTTAGCAGCTTCAGAGACTCAGACATAGTTTTGGGAGGATAATATTTCCAAGACACTGAAATGGTCTCAGGAAGAGAGAAGAAAATGTCTAAGACATTTCTTTCTTCTACTTCTCTGAAGAAACTGTGCGTTATAATCATCTCCCTGGTTTGCAGACATGGCATAGAAAATTCATGCAATACAAAGGAGTGATACCAAGCATTCTGTTCTTTAGTTGTGTACTATATGCATCTTTCTAAATACTGCTACCAAGCCCTACAACTGTGTCTTCACTAGACTGGACAGGTAGCATATTTCTCTTCAGAGGAAAATCAAATGATAAAAAAAAATAACGCATTTATCATCCTTGCAGAAAGATCTGAAAAACAATTTCCCATTTAGAAAGGGGGTGCAAACAAAATGAATTTCAAGGATGCATCTGATTCACACTACTCCTTACAGCAAACATCTCTCTGAGAGGACAAGCAGCAACCAACAATAATACCACTCTACTGTCACTACTGCAGTGATACTACAACTACAGGATAGTCTGTGTCAGAAAGCTGCCCCTCTACCATCAGTGGTTAGGACAGATTTTGTCTGTATTTATAATCACAGAACTGCTTCAGTTGGAAAAGACCTCTAATATCCTTGAGTCCAACCATTAACCCAGCACTGCCGAGTTCACCATTAAACCATGTCCCTAAACATCACATCTACACATCTTTAAATCCCTCCAGGAATGATGGTGACTCAACGACATCACTGGTTCCAGTGCTTGACAACACTTTCTTCCTAATATTGAATCCAAACTGCCCTTGGCACAACTTGAGGCTATTTCCTATAGTCCTACCACTTGCTCCCTGGGAGAAGAGACCAACCCCCAACTGGCTACAACCTCCTTCAAAGGAGGACCTCCAGGTCATTGTAGAGAGTGAGAAGGTCCCCCTGAGCCTTCTCTTCTCCAGGATAAGCATACCCAGCTCCCGCAACTGCTTTTCATCAGACATGTGCTCCAGACCCTTCCCCAGCTCTGTTGCCTTTCTCTGAACACACTCCAGCACCTCCATGTCTTTNNNGCTCCCATCTCTGCTGTTTGGGGGGGGGGCGGGGGGGGGGGCAAAACCTCACTCAACTCAACCTCAGCACAGGATTCAAGGTGTGGCCTCACCAGTTCGAGTACAGCAGGTCAATGCCTGCCCTGGTTCTGCTGCCATATTATTGCTGATACAGGACAGGATGCCATTGGTCTCCTTGGCCACCTGGGCACACTGCTGGCTCATGTGCACCTGCTGTTGACCAACACCCCCAGGGTCTTTTTTCACCAGGCAGTTTTCCAGCCATTCTTCTCCCAGCCTGTAGTGCTGCNATAGTCCTACCACTTGCTCCCTGGGAGAAGAGACCAACCCCCAACTGGCTACAACCTCCTTCAAAGGAGGACCTCCAGGTCATTGTAGAGAGTGAGAAGGTCCCCCTGAGCCTTCTCTTCTCCAGGATAAGCATACCCAGCTCCCGCAACTGCTTTTCATCAGACATGTGCTCCAGACCCTTCCCCAGCTCTGTTGCCTTTCTCTGAACACACTCCAGCACCTC